>VZQC01006864.1:1199369-1303836 GCA_009823505.1 Rhizomys pruinosus
TCATAGAGATTTAATCTAAATAACTTAGTATAAAAACTCTGTGTAGCACAAAGGTTCATTTTCCTCTCTGTAACGTCTATGACATTATATAGTATAAGCTAAGTGCAAATGCTAGAGTTAAGGCATATGCATTTCCATGTAAGGGATAGAATTCACTCTCTAAACATAAATAACATGGCATGTAGATTGGAGGACTCTTCTTGCATGCTTTGTTTGAAGTAGATACTCTTCTTGCATGCTTTATCTGAAGTAAATACCAAACTTGGAAATTTTCTTCTGAGCCTCAGTTCTCAATTGAATCCTTTCAGAGAACAAATATATGCCCTAAAATTTTAGAATTAATTGCATATAGAGGTTCAAATCCATATAAATGATGTTGAAAAGACTTTAAATATTTATTTAGCACTGGCAAGGATATTTACTATAGTACTGTTTCAATTTCAAGCTGTGTTGTCAAGACAATAATGAAATCCTTGGACAAACACTGCTGCAAGCTAGTATTTAAGATTTCTTGATGAGTGGGGATCTAGTCTTTCATTCAATTATTTGATTACTTACTTTAAAATGATATAAAATAACTCAAAGTACAAAACTGCAAGTACCCCATTGTTCATGCTTCCTTCGCTGACTGTATTTCTGTGCTCTCAGCTCCTCAAAAGAGAATTCTGACTCTCCACGAATGAGCTTCTCCTTGCAATACATAACAACCTGCTGAGTTTCAGCTTTGGATGTCACAGATGAGTGTACAGAGTATTCTGATTTAGAAATTATGATCACTCTTTTTTCTCTACAGGAGAGAAAGACATCATTTACAATAGTATATTGAAGTAACCTGAAAGAAACTTAAAATAGTATGTCAATGGACTGATTGTACTTGCATAGTTGACTCTTTATCACAAGCTGAAGGTGTCACACCAGAAAATTCTGAACCCTAAAAGACAGAAACAAACATGAGCATTCACTTGCCAAAGAGAAACTTCCTACAAATTATTTTGGAAATCAATATCAAAATGCCCCCAGGAAGGCGCCTCATAATCTCAAGTAGATTTATAAATGCTTTTGTAAATTATGCTTACGAACTGAAGCTTAAGTTTCCATCATTGTTGTTACCATAACTTTTCAAACTGAGGTACGCAATAAAAAGTGACTTTAAGAGGGGCTGAAGAGATGGCTCAGCAGTTAAGAGTGCCAACTGCTTTTTCAGAGGACTAGATCGATTCCCAGAACCCACAAGGCGGCTAAGAACTGTCTTTAAGACAGGCATTGTGGCACCCACCTTTAATCCTACACTCAGGAGGCAGAGGCAGGCAGATCTCTGTGAGTTCAGGGCTAGCCTGGTTTACAGAGTAAGTTCTAGCTGGGGCTATAGGAAGACCCTGTCTCAAACAACAACGACAACAACAACAACAAAAGTGACTTTAAAAAAAATAAAGTTTCCTTCTGGAATTGCTTTGCTCTTGGGAGTTCTAAATAGTAGCAATCAATCACTAAAACAAATCTTAATTGAAAATCTCAAATATATCATACAATGAGCTACATCTGAGGGATACGATCATAAGTAATATCCATTTCATCTGCCTATAAAGCTTAAGCAAGGCAGTAGAAAGAATGAGAGCGGCCAGAACTGTAAGATATAAACTGGGACAGTGCACAGCCTGTTACAGCTAGAAATGTATATTCTACTTCTAGGAATGCATTAGATTAATAAACCAGAAGTTTCTACATTGGATTAACCTTCAAGGAGGTCTTAAATAGTGACTGTACGGTGAAAGGGAAAGATGCTAGGAAACAAGAGCTAAAGAGAGGAGAGACTCGAGCATTTTTATATAAGTGGTAAGGACAAAAGTGACCTTGACAGGGCAAAAGAATGAAAAACAGGTATAACCAGACAGCTGTCTTTTCCCACTGAAATAGCAGAGCATGATGCAGTTACAAATATTGGCTGGTAGTAAAAATTAGAAGACACATTCTGCTATTTTGCAGAAATAGCATTTTTACAACTGTGATAGCAAGGTAGACACACTCCAAGTTTGAGATGAATGAAAAGAAGTGTAAAACCACTCCAATTTGGTACTAAAGAATTAACTGAGAATGTAAGAGACATAAAATATCAAGAACATAAGACTTGCCTGCAAATATTAAAGGCCTGGTTGAGATTATGTGCATTAATGTTTGAAATTCTAAAAAAAAAAAGTTTAGTGTGCAGTGGGGATAGCACAGCGGTTAAAGGTGGAGGCTAAGAACCGCAACCCTCCCCCCCCCAAAAGTTTGAAGTTCTGAGGTTTTTTTTTTTGTTTTTTGTTTTGGTCTTTTTTGAGACAGGGTCTCCCCTGTAGCCCCAGCTGTCCTGGAACTCACTCTGTAGACCAGGCTGGCCTTGAACTCACAAAGATCCGCATGCCTCTGCCTCCCGTGTGCTGGGATTAAAGACATGCACCACCACGCCCGGCTTAGGTCTCATAAATTTTATCTGAGTTGAGCAGAAGCAGATGACAAGAGGCTCAGAAAGTTGCCATGGTGCCTGAAATAGAGGTTAGTTATAGGAAACAAGGTCAAAGAAATAAATGTCAAACCAAGGTGGAAATAATTGTCATTATTACCTGATTCTTAGAAACACAGTCTAAGTTTTTTCCTGGGCTTGATTTTGATGTTATAACTTGGTTTAAAATCTGAGCCCCATGCAGAGGTTCTGAGGTTCTAGCTATGAGAAAAAAGGATAAAATGAAAAATAAGGGAAAAGTAACATTATACAAAATTAGGACATAATACATTCTGCTGTTCTTTCAGTAAGCTTCATTTTCATAGTTACCTGTCTCTGCCTCCTGAGTATTGGGATTAACATATGCACCATCCTACCCCACTAAGCAGGGTCTCAGAAAATGGAATAATTTCAGATAAAAAAATATTATAGAAACAATTTTCTAGTCAACTTAAAAGGTTAAGACAGTAACTGAATGAAATATTAAGCCTAAGTAGTTATTTTAAAGAAGATCATGGTGTCTACTATTGAAGTGGGATCTTTATATGGGAAAAGGGCCATGTTTTCTAAAAGTTGCATTACACTTATTTGATTCAATTCACAATGGATGAAATCCTGACTATCCTTTCTTTGGGACAATTTTATTTTATTTTTTCAAGACAGTGTATTTCCTAGGCTGGCATCAAACTTTTGATCCTCCTGCCTTAGGATCCCTCTTGAGTACTACAAATACAGGTATGTATCATTGTATTTAGTGATATTTACTTGTTTTTTAAAAATCTCTCAGCCATATTGAAATCATCACACTTTTGCACTATTAAAGTGCTAACACATAGCCCCTACTCTCCAGAGCTGTTTTGTGAACATTATTATTAGAGTGCTTTTCTCAAACAGTATAATTTGATTTTCATTAAATATTACATAGATTTTATTAAAAAAAAATTGCAGATTCTCAATAGTCTAGATATTTTAGAAAGTGTCATTTTACCTTGAGCTGACAAATGGGTTTCAGTAAGGCGTGTCTGAAATAACCTAAATGAGGGTAGAAAAGATATCAATAGATTATAAACTTATAGTTTAATATGTACCTGTATTGAAAAGGAAATTATGATTTATCCAATAAAGGTAGACATTAGAAGAAACTGAATTCCAGAGTTGCTTAAAACCTAAAATCCTGGGAATATCTATATTGGAAAAAGTCCCCTTTTTGTTCACTTTATGTCAGAATTTCTCGAATTCACCTAACCCCCTGTTCTTTCTTTCTCCATGTATCAAGTCTGTAAATATTATAACTCAAGGATGTTTGAATTTCTACTTTTTGTGTTTTATAATCTAAAACAAAATGATTACAATGCTTAGAAGAAATCAAAATACAAAACTGCCACTGCTTCAAAAAAAGGCACATAGATTGTACTGCTCATGCTCTGTGTGTAAATATGTCATTCATAGCACTTTTACATGCCAACTCTACCTTCCACTTTCTGGGTAATGAAAGCAAGCTTATACACTATATAGAGGCAATATACAAGTAAGTGCTAAATCTTCAAATAAACCAATGGAAATGAAATAATTTTATGTGATATGAAAAGATGGAGAATTAGGTAACATTAAGAAATTACTTTCAATTTAATTAGGTGACTGTAGAATAACACTACAAGAAATTTTGAATTTGTTTACAGTAATATTTGGAATAAAATATTTTGTTGTCTTGAGTCTGATTTAAAACCTATCCTCACAGGGCTGGCAAAATGGGACAGCAGGTAAGGATGCTTGCTGCCTGCCTGATGACCTGAGTTTGATTCCTAGGATCCACATGGTGGAAAGAAAGAACTGAATCCTGAAAACTTCTCTAACCTCCTCACAAGTGCCCCCCCAAAGATAGATAGATAAATAAGTAAGCAAGTAAGTAAATAAATAAATAAAACAACTCATCATCGCAGAAAGACCAAATTTTAATAATTATAAAAAATAAAACACCGGGTGTGGTGGTGCACACCTTTAATCCTAGCACTCGGGAGGCAGAGGCAGGTAGATCTTTGTGAGTTCAAGGCCAGCCTGGTCTACAGAGTGAGTTCCAGGACAGCTGGGGCTACAGGGAGACCCTGTCTTGAAAAAACCAAAATAAATAAATAAATAAATAAATAAAATTTAAAAAATAAAAATAAAAATAAAAAATAAAAAAATAATTATCAAAAGAGGTAACACATAAATGGATGTTTATAATGCTGATTTTTCTTTTATCATGTATTTGAAAATTCCCATAATAAAGTATTTTAAAAGCATAAATACTGTAGCAAAGTTGAAAAAAAGGTCAATGCATTAAATGCTGGCAACAGGCATAAAAGCGTGGAACGTCTCCAATTCTTCTGAGAACTTTGAATATGTGGATTGCTTCTATGTCTCACAAGCCTCAAAACTCTTTAAACAAATTTTGGTTCAATAATTTTAACTCTATATGCTATAAAAATTAACTAGATAAGCTGGGTATGGTGGCCCACGCCTTTAATCTCAGCACTTGGGAGGCAGAGGCAGGCAGATCTCCATTGAGTTCCAGGCCCGCCTGGTCTACATAGTCAGTTCCAGTCCAGCTGGGGCTACAGAGGGACACCCTGTCTCAAAAGGACAAACAACAACAACAAAAAACTAGAAAAAACAAAACAAAACAGAAAATATATTGTTTTTAGTGGAAAAGAAGGAAAAAGATCTTGATACATGGGATCTGTCATAAAGCATGCTTGCAATCCTGTCATACAGATGGGGGAAAAGTTTTCTGTATTTTCCCAAAATTTTGTAAATGAGGTGTTTTTTAATAATAAAGTTAAAAAAAACTGGGGAGAAAAATAAGATATTCAATATGATATGCACTATTTATTAGTTTGAATATCCATCCACCAAAACCTGATCCCTGTTGTAAGGCATTAGGAAGTGATATCTCTAAAAGGTGACTATGTCTTCATGAACGGACAACTCTATTCATGGATTAATGGGTTATTCTGACAGGATCTATTAAAAAAGCCAACTTGCAGCCGGGCGTGGTGGCGCACGCCTTTAATCCTAGCACTTGGGAGGCTGAGGCAGGCGGATCTTTGTGAGTTCAAGGCCAGCCTGGTCTACAGAGTGAGTTCCAGGACAGCTGGGGCTATAGGGAGACCCTGTCTCGAAAAGCCAAAAAAAAAGCCAACTTGCCCTGTCTTTTGTTTGTGCCCTTCTTGTCATGTGATGACCTATGTTGCCTCGTAATTCTGTAGTCACCACCAGTAAGGTCACCCACTACTAGAGGTGACCCCTGAACTGGGACTTCCTAGCCTCCAGAACCAAAAAGAATAAACCTTTATTCTTTATTAATTATTCATTATGTGGTATTCAGTTAGAACAGCAGAAAACAGATAAAAAATGTTGGTCTTTATTAAAAACAAAATGTTATAAATAACTTAAATGTCCAATTAGAGACAGATTTATGGCAGAACTCTGTGACAGATTTTATTAGACAGGATTTCCCTATAGCCCTAGCTGGCCTGGAACTCACTCTGTAGACCAGGTTGGCCTTGAACTCACAGAGATCTGCCTGCCTCTGCTTCCCCAGTGCTAAGATTAAAGGCATGGGCCACCATGCCCGGCCAGCTTAAAGATGGTTCTTAGCCACCATGTGGGTGCTGGGAATTGAACCCAGGTCCTCTGAAAAAGCAGTTGGCACTCTTAACCGCTGAGCCATCTCTCCAGCCCCTAAAGTTCAGATCATCTTAAGAGCAGGATAAAGCTCCATATCTATGGCCAGACAGATAATACATATATAGTATGACTTGTAGTTAAAGTACATCTACACAAAGACACACATTGGCAAAGGAAAAAATAGGTTATACTTCAAAAGTACCTGTACTGTTGTTGCAGTAGTTCTTTAGGTTCAGCCTGGTTTTGAATTCCTCTCCGTAAAACAGCACTGGCATGTTGTAGCTCCCCCTGGGTTTCCAAATGCCCTGCCCAGGATATGTACAGAGGAGCTGACTTGGTTCCAATTCCCTGGTTGTACAGAAACTCAAAAAACTGATGAAGGTCACTGTTATACTCAGCCTATAGGAGCCCAGAGCAAAAACAAGTATGAAAAATGAGATGGGGTATCAAAAGAATTGTTAATGAGTATATGGGGCAGTTGAACAGGAAGAATAACTTCTAATGTTCTATAGTACAATAGGATAGCTATGGTTGACAATTTTATATTTCAAAATAGCTTATAGGATTTTAATTTCCAACACACAAAATGGACAAATATCTGAGGTGATACACCCATTACTCTGATCAGAACATTATACATTGTGCATATGTATTAATATAGCACACTGTATTCCACAACTATTTATAACTATCACATACAAGGACAATCAAACTGCCAGTTTAGGTCTGGCCAGAATCTAGCCAGCTCTCTATGGTTCAGTCTTCATGAAAGGTTAAGGAGGTATTATGTAAGCCCAGGCATCATCTGGTTCTCTGATGGTGAATCTAAAAATTCATTCCTTTCCTTGATATTCAATATTCCCAAGATTATCCACACTATTTCCAAAGAGAGTAGGGCCTACAATGACCATTTACATGATCTATTGCTTTTGTTTTAACCTGAGCTTGCTTAAGTTCCATAGGGTTCTCTCAATTGTAGTAACTTAAAATTTTTGGAGCGGCGGGTGTGGTGGTGCACACCTTTAATCCCAGCACTTGGGAGGCAGAGATAGGTGGATCTCTTTGAGTTCAAGGCCAGCCTGGTCTACAGAGTGAGCTCCAGGACAGCTGGGACTAAAAGGGAGACCCTGTCTCAAAAAGACCAAAAAAAGGATAAAACAAAACAAAAAAATAAATAAATAAAAATAAAATTTATGGAGCAACTTTATACTCATCCTATCCCACATGAGTTTATCACTAGAGGTCATGACTCCAAGTTTTCATTTCAGATTGAAGAGTCCAACACTCTTAAAGCATAATACTGCCTTCTCCTTTCAGTACTAAATTTAATCTTTGAAAGTTAAAATTTCCATTATTGTCCTCATGATGAGTTTATCCCATATGCCCTCTCAACACCCAAGAGTTCCCTCAAATGCATTTCTTTTATTTTTTAATTTTATGTATGAGTGTTCCACCTGCATGTAGGTAGGTGCACTGGTGTTGTGCAATGCCTGCGGAGGTCAGAAGAGGGCATTGGATCCCCTGGAACTGGAGATAGGGACAGTTGTTACCTGCCACCTAGGTGCTGGGAAAGGTCCTCTTTCAGAGCAGCCAGTGTTCTTAACTGCTAAGTCATCTTTCCAGCCCCTCAAATGCATTTCTTATCCAACAAATAATTTAATTTTTAGTTTCTATCTCATGTTGGAACATTAACATGTTTGAAATAAAAAGGAGGACTATAAAATTAAATCACATAATTTTTCAGAAGCCAAGGCTCTAAAATATCTGTCTCTGGCCACACAACTGAAAATTTATGATTAGAAACAAGGAATTACTATAATAAGGCAGTTTAAAATCTTAACACAGGGGTGGGGATGGGGGTGGGGGGAGGACACAGAAGTAACATATGGTTAAAGATTTGGTCATCTACATGAAATTATACTCACAAATTTTAAGCAATAATTGATCAATCTTGGGTCATTGTGGTATCTCTGCTTATCTAAAAATTCCTTCATTAAATGTTCTAATAATGTCACCATGTAGTCTTTCTTGTTAGGAAAATTCTCTTCTACCCACTTCATGTAGCTAGAGAAAATACAAATAATGTTAGTTTACCATACAGTGGCATATGGTTCCTTAGTTTATTATTTTTTTTCTTAGTTTAAAATATTTTATCTCGGGCTGGGTGTGGTGGCACATGCCTTTGATCTCAGCATTTGAGAGGCAGATTTCTGAGTTGGAGGCCAGCCTGGTCTACAAAGTGAGTTCCAGGACAGCGGGAGCTACAGGGAGACCCTGTCTCAAAAAGACAAAAAAAAATTTTTTTTTAATCTGTATGAGTGTGTTGCCTGAATGTGTACCTATGTCATAGGTACATTCCCCTGCATGAACAGCCAGTGCTCTTAACTACTGAGCCTAGTATCCAGCCCCAGTTCCTTCGTTTAAGGGGAAAAAACAAAAAAAACACTAACCTGTCCCATTCTCCAAGTGGATCACTGCCCTTGTAGTTTTGCATATGGGTTTCAAACATTCTAGAACAGAAAAGTATGAGATAGTATGGGTAATACTTAAAAGCAAAATATTCCATTTATTTAACCTATACTTCTGAAAATGGAAATCCCGAGTATCAATCCAAATGTCATATAAAGGAACATTCACAAGTATAATGTGGTGGTGGAGTCCTTAAATTATAGCACTCTGGAGAGAAAGGCAGGTGGATCTTTGTGAGTTTGAGGGCAGCCTGATCTACATGGCCAGGTTTAGGGCAACAATGATTAAAGGGATAGTTAGACCCTGTCTCAAAACAACAACAATAACCCCCCCCCCCATCAAACCTTGCAAGGGTTGGGGGAGAACATTCACTCAGGTGATTAGAAAAACTACAAGTTAGCTGGGCGTGGTGGTGCACACCTTTAATCCTAGCACTCGGGAGGCAGAGGCAGGCGGATCTCTGTGAATTCAAGGCCAGCCTGGTCTACAGAGTGAGCTCCAGGCCAGCTGGGTCTTAAAGGAAGACCCTGTCTCAAAAATACAAAAAAAAAAAACCCCAACCAAACAAACAAAAAACTACAAGTAGTGTTCACCTCCAAGTCTATCCTCTAGCATCTCTGGTCCTCAGTGGGATGGAAGCATAGCTCTACTAAGATCCTTCCCTTGGCTTCTCAGGAGCATAATGAAATAGGGTTTAAAATAAAACCCAAAGAAAGCTTCTAGTTTACTAACTAGAAAGTAACTTCAGTTAACATGGACTTTCTAGAGACAGTTTACTCCTGAATTCAAATTTAACATTGCCCTTGAGGGAAAGCACATAATGACAGACAGAACCCACAAAGGACTCTGCTTCTCTTTCTTCCACATACCCAACCATAGCTTTCAAAAGTCAACCAAACAAAGCAAACTCTGACGACTCACCTCGCTAGTAGTGGGGTAAAAAAACAAAGAAAACATAAAAATAGTGTCAGGTTACAGCAAATACTAAAAAGAAAGAAAAGCGTATGTGTAGGGGGTGGGGCAAAAGTATTTTTTTTTTTTGGTCTTTTCGAGACAGGGTCTCCCTGTAGCCCCAGCTGTCCTGGAACTCACTCTGTAGACCAGGCTGGCCTTGAACTCACAAAGATCCGCCTGCCTCTGCCTCCCATTAAAGGCGTGCGCCAGCAAAAGTTATTTTTAAGGAGGTGACATTTGACTACTGCCAGACAGCTACTACAACTATCTATCTTAGGGAGATCATGAAGACTGAGAGAATTCAGGAACAGGAGATCCAATGTGGCTATGTGTGGGAAGCAGAAGAGATGGGTATAAAAGTGGGAACCAGCTAGGAAGCTATGGCAGAGTCCCAGGGGATAGTAGGTTGGACCAGGGTAAGAAGAATTTCAGAGACAGACAGGATGAGAATTTACTGATGGTACTGCATTCTGAGTATAAGAAGCCAGGTTTGGGCTGGAGAGATGGCCTAGCAGTTAAGAATGCCGACTGCTCTTGCAGAGGGCCTGGGTTTGATCCCCAGCACCCACATGGTGGCTGAGAACCATCTGTAACTCTAATTCCAGGAGAACTCCAGTTCCAGGGGAATCCGACACCCTCTTCTGACCTCCGCAGCATTGCACGACACGGGTGCACAAACCTACATGCAGACAATACATTCATACGCATAAATAAATAAATAAATAAATAAATAAATAAATAAATAAATAAATAAATAAAATTAAAAAAAAAAGAAGCCAGGTTTTTAAACTAAGAAATATTAAGAAAATAAAAAAAAAATAAAGGGTTTAAAAGTAGTATTTTTATAGAAGACCAGAGTATCTACCTCAAAATATATTTCTCTGGCACAATGAGTTGGTAATTCAGAGAAACTTCAGATAGAAATGGCCTTTTCATAATTTCACTGACAAAGTTTATACACTCTTTAGCAATGCCAGCATGTGAGGTTTTCTTTTTATGATTTTTTTCCCTTTATTAAGTCGAGAAATTTCACCTTTTCACTTAAAGGGATTCTTTTTGGCATATGTGAATTGCCAGCACCACTATTTTTGTGTTTGGGGGTCATTATTTAGCAAAATAAGGTTTACTTGAATATAAGCACTGCAGATTAATGTAACAGACAGAACTGATAACCCAGGCCACTGATGATTGGGTGGGTAGCTATACAACTTGAACATGCTGAGCAAAGGGAAGATGTATTTCTAAACTGGATGGAGCAGGAATATTTCATAAGGCTACTCAGAATGAGATACTACTTAAAATTCATGGATAGTTTATTTCTACAATTTTCCATTTAAAATGTACACAACAAAGTTAATTATAGGTAATTAAAACCATGGAAAGTGAAACAAAGAAAGAGGAGCCTATTGTGCTTATCACAAACCCGAATTAGATTTCCCCTTGATTCATCAAATTCACTCAGGGGGACTTAGAAAACATGGATTTGGAAAATGCCTTTTGTACAATATTTTTACCTCAACAGGATCTGGGACAGCAAAAGACTGTCAACAACCAAAGAGCCAACACAGGACTGTTTAGATCAATTATGGCACCTGAAATATTACACAATTATACAACAGAATGAAAGGGAGTTCTCTAGGGGCTAGAGAGATGGTTCAGTGGTTAAGAGCACTGGCTTCTCTGAAAGAGGACCCAGGTTTGGTTCCTGGCACCCACAGGGGAGCTAACAACCATCCATATCTCTAGTTCCAGGGGATCCAACACCCTCTTCTGACTTCGATGGGCACTGCATGATACAAGTGCACTTACATACATGCAGGCAATACTTTCACACACAATTTTTTAAAAAGTAAAAAATAAATAAGAAAATCATTTTTATATTGATAGAAATCAACAAGGATATTATCAGACAAAAGGGGCAGTGTTCCTCTGAGACATTTTTATGTGAAATAAAGGCAGGAAATGCACATAGACTGACAGACCTGTATATAAACACACTTAACAGTGTAAGATTATTTCCAAAAATAAACACTTCGAAATCCAGCTAGAAAGTGGTTACATATGCAGGGTGAGAGTGAGCAGAACAGTTCACATAGTGGACTAGATCTTTAATAGACCACATACTATCCATATTTTAAATAACTTCTAAATCCATCTTTCACATGCCTCTTAATAAATTCTGTCAGAGCCTTTATTTCAAAATATGTGTAATATAAAAATATTTGTCCCAGGTAAATATCTAATCGTCTCACAGCTTCCTATCCCTAGGAAGATGACTTCAAAAGCACTGTAACTTAATCCTGAAACACCCAGTCACCCAGTCATGAAAACAAATTAGCCTTTAGAAAGCCAAATACTAGCTCTCTCTTTGAAAATGGTGAGGGGCTTCCAAAAGAGAATACTTAGTCTTATTGAAGTTAAAAAAAAAAAAATCTTAAAGCAAACCGATTTTCTGACTATGCAATAATCTCGGATTTCTGATCCCCCAAAAGATGATAAATCCAAAGTTTTACTTGCTGTTATGATTTAATCATTTTGCCTGCTTTTTCTTCACAGGCTGAGTAAGCCACCTACGGCAAAAAACCAATCGCGTGGAAACTTTTAAAAACTGTTACCCTGGGGCTGGAGAGATAGCCTAGCGGTTAAGAGCACCGACGCTCTGGCAGAGGACCCGGGTTCGATCCCCAGCACCCACATGGCGGCTAAGAACCGTCTGTAACTCCAATTCCAGGAGAACTCCAGTTCCAGGGGAATCTGAGACCCTCTTCTGACCTCCGCGGCATTGCACGACACGGGTGCACAGACCTGCATACAAACAATACATTCATACACATACAAAAATAAATAATAAAAAAAAATTTAAAACAAAACAAAACAAAACAAAACTGTTACCCTTTAGCTCCAGCATTCGCGAGGCAGAGGTGGGCGGATCTTTGTGAGATGGAGGCCAGTCAGGTCTACATATCTATCGCGTTCCAGGCCAGCTGGGGCTCTGGGGAGACCCTGACTCAAAACAAAAAACCCCACACTATTAGCAGGTCAAGAAGCAGCTTCAGTTTTTGAAAAGCAGCAGTAGGATCATGGGTAAGCGAGAGACAGTAAGTGCTCTCCTCAGGGGCGCAGCGTCCGGATTAAGTGACTGAAAAGACCTAAGTCACACACACAGGCTAGGCGCTCTCCACAGCGGGGGTCGGTCTACACCGGGAATAAACACCTCCTAAGTGACTGAAAAGACCTAAGTCACACACACAGGCTAGGCGCTCTCCACAGCGGCGGTCGGTCTACACCGGGAATAAACACCTCCGTGGGGTCCACAAACAGCCCCGATCCGCTACGGTCCCCGGCCGCAGCCTCTCCACACACTCCCCGCGGCCTAGTGGGCGGAACGCAGCGGCCGGAGGCTCAGAGGAGCTGGCGGGGCTGAAGGGCGGCTGAAACCGGCCGGACCCGCCTGGTCGCAACCTCGAAGCGCCCGCCTGCCTGCTCGCTCGCTCGCTCGCTCGCTCGGGGACCGCAACCGCTCGGTCAGAGGGACACTTACTGGAAAGTATTTTCTGGGTTGTCCATGACGAGAGAACTCGTGGCCACAGAAGGCCAGCCTAGAGGAGCCTCCAGTGAACCCCAAGCACCACAGATTCGAAACTCCCGCGCAGCCGCAGTTGCTACGCCGAGCGTTGGCAAGGAGCCTGATCATTGGTTAGAGCTGCAGACGGGCTGACCAATCGCTGGAGCCGTTGCCAGGAGACGAAGTCCCGCCCTCCGCTCTGGCGCTGGTAGCTACTCTCACTTCCCTGTAGCACTCAAGTGAGCTCGCAGGTGGCTGAGGTGAGCTCGGCAGTCGTCGCACTGTCCTTGGGTACCGCAAGTCACACAAATCTTTTTTCCCTTTTTCTTAAATATAGAAACCTTAGAGCCGGAGAGATGGCTCAGTGGGTAAAGGCGCTTGCTACCAATCCTGACAACCAGAGTTCGATTCCGAGAACCCACATGGGGGAAAGAGAACTGACTCCAGCAGGCTGGAGTAAATGTAATAGAAACCTCAGCCTTTATGTCTTAGTTCCCAAGCCTACAGTGCTGTACCAATGGACGACCCACAGTGCTCAGTTAGGAAATGTTACTTGGTCAAAAATGAATTTAAAAATATATTTTTAATTTTTTGTCTTTTTCGATTTTCGAGACAGGGTCTCCCTGTAGCCCCAGCTGTCCTGGAACTCACTCTGTAGACCAGGCTGGCCTTGAACTCACAAAGATCCTCCTGCCTCTGCCTCCCGCGTGCTAGGATTAAAGGCGTGCGCCACCACGCCCGGCTATTTTTAATTTTTTAATGTGTTTGAGTGTATATCCTGCATGTATGTACGTGCACCCTTGTCATGCAATGCTCACGGAGGTCAGAAGACAAGTTGCGGGGGGATATTAGCCACCATCTGGGTTCTGGGAAGCCAGGTCCTCTGGAAGAACAGCCAGAGCTCTTCACTGTGAATTTTGACTGACTACAAAGGGAGGCTGAGGTTGGTCATCTGATCCTCCAGGACTCCATGGCCCAGAGGCACCTGAACAGCATCCTCTTTAAGCATCCAGCACTTGCTTATTGTGACCCACGAATCTGGAGGGGCAATTTGCTGGCAGGACAAGAGAGTAGAGTTAAATGTCCTCCGAAGGCTAGAGAACAAGAGCAGAGCTCAGAGCCCTGGACAGCCCAGAAAGGGAAGGCTCAGGGTTGGTCAGGAGCTGGGACGGCGGGGTCAGGCAGGTAAACCCGGAGGAGACCAGCCTAGGGTGTGGGGCGGGACGGGGGCGTGATCGCGATAATTAGGAGTGCTATCCAGAGAGCCCATAGTTGGGGAGGTGTGGAGGGGAAAGCCTTTGGTCTTGGGATGGAGCCTACGCAGGGCCTGGGGCTGGGGGACTCTTCCCTGCACCGCTACCTGGACGGAGAGTTCTGGAGCCTCAAGAGTGAGCGGCGCAGTGTGCTGGGCAGGTCCCCACTCTTCCAGCCCAGGTACAGAGCAAAGCCCCGACTCCTGTCGCTGCTGTTCTGTGGGGCTTGTCCTTTCGGTCCCCAGAACCACCGGGCAGACCCCAGCGAGGCCAGTTGCCATGCGAGGGGACTCATCCTCCCCCCTGCGGAGGGTGGGATCTTCCAGCACAAGTGTAGGCACAGCCCACCGCTGCCTGAACGCTCAGGGATGTCCCTCCCATCAGAGCTCCCTCTGATTCTGGTGAAGAAGTGGGCATCACAAGGCTAGGTACTGGGCTCACACAGTCCTGGAGGACTTGCTTTTGGATCTCAGTTTCTGAGTCCCCACCTCTCTGAGTCCCACCTCTGGTGGTGAGGACCCACCCAAGACAGGGATGGGGTTGCGCAGCAGGGATGGACTGCCCCTCTGGTCCTGGCATCTAGGGCTTGGCAGTCTACCAAGGGCCTCCTGAGAGTGGGTTCAGGTGTGCAAGTGTGCAGCCCAACAGCACTCTAGCTGGATGTTGGAGAGGAGGCAAGCTGGGTCTTTGATGTCATTTGATGCCACCACAGCCCTGACAAGTAAACTTAGGGGGCTTTTGTTTAGGTTTTTGGGTGGAGGAAATGGCTCAGTCACTGGCCAGTCAGGAACTGGCAGGAATTCTCGTTCTCTACATGGGGTCTTTCTCCAATGTTCTGCCTGGCTGCAGACCCATGTCAGGCATTCTGGAAAGTCCAGTTACAGCCACTTTAGAGTTTCAGTATAAGTGATACTGACATTTTACATGTAAAATGTAAAATGTAAAATTACACTTGTAATCCCAATGCTTGGGAGTTGGAAGGAGGAGAATCTGGAATTCAAGTTTCTCAGTTACATAGACTTCCAGGCTAGCCTAGGCTGCATGAGATCCTGCCTCAAAAACCAAACACCCCAAACCAAAACAACAATAAACCCCTCAAACAAACAAGTCAATATGCTCCAAGGAGAATTAAATGATTAGTTGGTGCCCAGTTAGCTCAGGTTTAGTCTCCCAAGAATGGTCTGGGCAGAGAGGGACCATGTCCTGAGTAAAAGTCTGTCATTTAAGAGGACTGAGGAAGTCAGGGATCTCAGGAAGTTGAACATGGAAGTGCCTAGTGATGGGAATGTCTGTGAGTGTGCCCCTGACTTCTCCTCCTCCCCCTTTTCTCATAAATAATTCTTTAAAAATATTTTATGTATATGAATGTAGTGTCTACTTGTGTGTAAGTGCACCCATGTTGTGCAATGCCTGAGGTCAGAAGAGGAATTGGAGTTAGGATGTGGGTACTGGGAATCAAACCTGGGTCCTCTGCAAGAACAGTCAGTGCTCTTAACCACTGAGCCATCTCTCTAGCCATGGTTCTCAAAATGTAGTCTGGGGATCTGTAGGAGATTCATCAAGGTCAAGATTATTTTTAAACGAATCCCAAGGTCTCATTGGCTTTTTTCATTCTCACACTCCGTGAGTGGGCAGTGTGTACAGTGGCAGATTTCTGGAGACTGTGATGTGTTGTCTTCTATGCATTAACTCAAACAGCAGATTTGGAAAAAATTCTGTTCACAAAACACACTTAATGGATTTATTATGTATACTTTCAAATGATTTCAGTATTTGAAATCTTTTTGGTTATGGAGGAACAAATACCAATAGATATAATTCAAGCAAATGAAAGCTTTTGAGAGGCCTAATTCTTAGAGCGCATGTCTGTATTCACTCCTGTGTTGCTTCGTCTTCAGTTTATTTCTGGACTGTTTCTTCATTGCCTTTTCAGTTTAGAAGCTGCAGTTTAAAATATGGAATAGAAATCTAAGATTCAAACTAGTGATTTGGGTCAAGTAGCACATCGCCTGCCTGTGCACTGCACTGCGGGCAGCCAGCTTCCTGGGTGCAACATTGGGATGATTTATTTTACTCCCACAGGAACTTCTGGCAGAGGCTGTAGCTCAGTGGTGGAGCACTTTTCTAGTATGCCTCCAGGAGTCCTGGAGGCTCAATCCCTGATAGCACAACAACAACAAACATAAAAATCAGCACCCCTCCCTCCACCATACACAACTGAGGATAATACCTGAACTACTTGGTTGTTGTGAAGCTTAAACCAGAAGCTATTGAGAAGCATTCTGGAAACAATGGTTGAGTCATCCCCCCATATATTTTTCTCTCCATCCCTATCTCCACCGCCGTTTCTCTTCCCACTCTTCTTTTGCACACATACAGAAGAAAAAGACAAAAACCTCATCAGAATGTGCTACCATTTGTTCTTGTTTATTTCATATTTTCCAAATCATAATAATAACCTAGGTAATGTTTCATTTTTTTCCAACTGATTTAAGATTCTGACATCTATATGAAAGTTCACATTGTACTATCAGATTTAATCTTTATGAGGTTAGAAGATAGTGATCTTATTTCTGGGTGAACATTCTGCTGTTGTAATGCTCCACAGAAGAGGTCTCTATGAAACCTCTCTAGTCACTGAAGTGATGTTAAGCCTCTTGTGGCTAGTTCTCATTCCACCCTCAGAGGGCCTTTGAAGTTCAAGGAGGTCTTGAGGAGTGGGTGTAGGGTTTGTGACAGCTCAGTTCTTTGAGTGCTCTGTATACAGTGGGAAGTTTGTATAAGGTCAGGGTTCTCTCAGATCAAGAATAATCCAAAAACCAGTTTCCTCCTCAAAGAAAAGAATTATGAAACTTCCTCTGGACTGTGGCTCTCCTCAGAGGAGGTGTTTGTCTCTAGGGTTCTGGGTCTCAGCAACCAGAAATGACATGAGCTCAGCCCACTGCCCCTCCTGAGGAATAATTTTCTCTTAAAGACTGGTTTCCCAGGGAGTGTCTTCTCTCTTCATTCTACTAGAGTGCTCTAGATTCTGGTAAATGCCCTGGTTTTGGAAGGCTGTTCCTGCTCTGTCAAGGCCATTCCTGCTCTGTCATGCATACAATAATAGTGTGCAGGTTTTTGTGAGAACAGGAAGATTCTAGTGACTTAAAGTTTACTATGATTTGCATGTAGTTTTTGCCTCACAAGGATTCACATATGGGGACTTGTTCCCCACTTTTATGATATTAAGAGATAGTAAGACCTTGCTGGGTGTTTAAGCAGTAGAACCTACTGGAAGGCCAGAAGACTGGCCCCTCCCCATTCTCTGGCTTCCTATTTTTCTATGCCTGTTAGAAATAAGTCTAGTGTCCCAAGAGAATGACCAAGCAATCCAAAGTATTTCAACAAGGCAAAAACTTTTACTTCTGCAAAAAGAGTGTAGAATTGCTCTAAATCCAACAAGTAAGCACACCCTGCAGGGTCCCACTGGGCTTTTATTCCTAACACCAGGAGGTTTATGTGCCTTATTCTGAGTGCTCAGAGCTCAGACTCACATTTTTACATGGTTGGCTAATTCAATATGATATAGATGATAAGCAAAATGCAGCTTTTGAGAGCAAGATCCAACCTCGAGCACAAACTTTAATCTTACAAAAATGAAATGCTGACTCAGGGTGGGAGGTTGTCAGAAGGCATTTTCACAAACTTCCTTAAAGATGGAACTTCCTTTGTCTCATTTAATCCTTTGATAGAAGAGACGGTACATTTCATTTAATTTCCCACATGTGTCTTAGTTACTTTCCTGACAAAAGGACTTAAGGAAAGATTTATTTTGGATCACAGTTTTAGTTACTGCTGTTCCTCAAGGTGGGGAAGTCAAGGCAGCAGGAGCTTGAGGAGGCTGGCCACAGCACATCCACAACCAGGATGCAGAGTGCAGCTCACTTTCTCTTACATGGTTCAGGATCCCAGCCCAGGGAATGGTGCCAGCCACAGTAGGAAGGCCTTTTTGCCCCGATTAACCTTATCAAGATAATCCCTCAAAGGGATGCCCAGACATGGATTCTAGATCCAGTCAAGTTTCTAACCAGGATTAACTGTCATGTCATGTGATTTTTGTTTTCTCACCTCTGTAAGGCCAGCTACCATCAGATTTTTGCCAGAGCTGAGCAAATACTGGCACCATGCCCTTGGACCTCCAGAACCATGAGATAACTAAACCTTTTCTTTGTCTTTCTTTTCAGAGAGAGTGAGAGAGACAGAGAGACAGAGAGAGACAGAGAGACAGAGAGATTGAAGTACATGTGTGCCATGGTGCTCATGTGGAGGTCAGAGGACAGCCTTCATGTTTTGGTCCCCACCTTTCCACCTTGTTTGAGACAGGGTCTCTTTGCTACATAAGCCAGCCTGGCTGGTTGCTGAAGAGTCTTCTATCTCTGTTTCCCATTTCTCATAGGCCTTCTGGGATTATAAACACTTGTGTATTTGGCTTTTATGTGGGTTCTAGAGATTTGAACTTAGGTCATCAGGCTTATAAGCAAGTCCTCTCCCCTACCCCCCCCCCCCCCGACCAGGGAGCCATCTCCCACCCAAATCTCCTTTACAAATTATCTGGCTTCAGTTACTTCATTATAGTAACAGAAAATAACCTCATACAAAATTTCTCAATGGGGTTTTCAGGGCATGAAAAAGCAATGCTAGAAATGAGGCAGGCCCTTAAAAATACTTTTGGTCTTGTTCGCTGGCAAATGTAGACTCTGTCATGTCGGCCTGGCTGGTGAATAGTTGCCCCCACTTATGGGTATGGCACACACCCCTCGCCAGACAACATCCAAAGCTCTTCTGGATGTTTCTGTCCCCTACGGCCTTCTCACGTTCCCCACATGGCTCTTTGATTGCTCCTGAGTGTCCCTGTTTCATCTTTCTCTTCCTAACCTGTTCATGTTAAACATTTTTCTCAGTCTCGTTTTATCCATGTATTTCACAATTACTTTCTTGCTGTGAAAAGACAAATACTATGGGAAATCTGAAGTTTTCTTAATGCTTCCCTCTCCAACCACATTTTTATTATGTAAAATACATATATCCTATAACTGACCATCTTAACAATTTCTATGTATACCCTTTAGTGGCAGGAAGTACATTCATGTTGTTGGGCAGCCATTACCACCGTCCCTCTCCAGAACTTTTTTTAATCTTCCCAAAGGGAAACTACCCATGGAGCAAGAGCTATCTCTTACCTCCTCCAGCCCCTGGCAGCCACCGTTCTGCCTGCTCTCCACATCCACCAAGTCACACAGCATTGACTCTTTTGTGACTGACTTACTTACCATACTTTCTATAATGTCTTCTTCTAGTTGCCTTGTAGCATAGCACATGTCAGACATCCTTCTTTTCCTTAGCTTATCTGTTTACCTGTTGATGATTCTCAACCATGTCTACTACATTAGCATGGTTGCAGGTGTTTTTTTCGCTTCTTTTATGCCTTCCATGAGTTCATCACACATATGAACATTATTTTGCTCTATAAATGGGATCTTTTTAAAAATTTTCTTAACTTTTTTTAAAAATTTCTTTATGTATATGAATGTACTGTCTGCATGTAGGTCTGTGTACCCGTGTCATGCAATGCCGCGGAGGTCAGAAGAGGGTCTCGGATTCCCCTGGAACTGGAGTTCTCCTGGAATTGGAGTTTCAGACGGTTCTCAGCTGCCATGTGGGTGCTGGGGATCGAACCCGGGTCCTCTGTAAGAGCGGTTGGTGCTCTTAACTGCTAGGCCATCTCTCCAGCCCCATAAATGGGATCTTAATATGTTTTATTCTATGGCCTTTTATAATTTGTTTATTTATTTTGCATATGTATGTATATGTGTTTGCATGTGGATGTGCATGCACATGTTTTCATGGCCATATGGAGGCCACAGTTGGCATCAGGTATTTTCCTAGATTGCTTTCCACCTCATATATTGAGGCACGTTCTTTGACTTGGGCCCAGAGTTCAGGGTTTGGCTAATGTAGCCAGCCAGCTTGTTCTAGGGATCCCTGGTCTCAGCCTCTGAAGACTGGGACAGCAGGTGGACTGCCATGCCTACTGGCCAGTTACATGGGTGCTGAGGATTCAAACTCAGATCCTCATGCTTGTGTGGCAAGTGTGTTTACCCATTGAGCCATCTCCCAGTCCTACAGTTAATTCTTTTCTGCCAGTATATTATATACATATACTTAATAAAACTGTACTCTGAGGCATGTTGTGAAAGTATCCATCACTTGCCGAGTTCTTTTCTGTCCCTCATTTCCTTCCCTCAGGGGAACCACTCTCAAGTCTTCTTATACTTATGTTATTTAACTCCACATTCTTTTCCTAAAGATTAAAAATATTTTTAATTTTTAGTGTATTAGTGTTTTGCCTGCATGTATGTAAGTGCACTGATGTCATGCAATCCCCATGGAGGCCAGAAGAGGGTGTTTGATCCCCTGGAACTGGAGTTACAGATGGTTGTGAGCTGCCATGTGGGCTCTGAGAACAGAACCTGGGTTCCATGGAAGCATCTCTTCAGCTCCTAACTCCATAGTCTTAAATAATGGCTTATATGGCCAACTTTGGGGGGATATCAGATGGAGGGACCATCTTTTACCCCTCCATATTTTGGGTCCTGATGTTCTTGGGTAGCAAGAACATTCCACTTACTTACTTGACTGTCCCAACCCTTCTTCTTCTTCTTTTTTTTTTTCTTCCGTCTTTTTGAGACAGGGTCTCCCTGTAGCCCCAGCTGACCTGGACCTCACTCCATAGACCAGGATGGCCTTGAACTTACAAAGATCCGCCTGCCTCTGCCTCCCCAGTGCTAGGATTAAAGGCGTGCACCACCACGCCCGGCTTCCAACCCTTCTTTTTCATGGTCAATGAAAAGTAAAAGGCAGAAAATTGTTATTCTGGGAATGTTCCTGGGGATGTATGTATGTATGTATGTATGTATGTATGTATGTATGTATATATGTATGTATGTGGCTTGCAGTGGAAGTCAGAGGACAGCTCGTGGGAATCAGTTCTCTCCTTCTACCAGGTCCCAGGGATTATGCTCAGGTTGTCAGGCTTGACAGCCCCTAGTTTTCTTTTATAGCACACCAAGATTTGGGGCCTTGCCATTCTCTGGATAATAGCATCATTAATTCTAATGAACACATACAAAAATCAACCCCAAATCAATTAAGCCTTATATTTAAGACTTGAACCTATAACATTACTAGAAGAAAACATAGGGGGAAAACTTGTTCACATTGATTTGAGTAAAATTTTTTAAAAGCAGAAGGAACAACAACAACAACAACAAACAAAAACAGGTGAGCTACATCAAACCAGAAAGCTGCTGCACAGCAGAGGAAACAAATGTGTACAGATAAGGGGAGAAATACTGTGAGCTGTGCAGCTTATGAGGGTTAGTGTCCAAGAGATATAAGGAGCTCAAATCACCCATTGTAAGAAAACAACCCAATTGAAAGAGAGATGAGACCCTAACAGACATTTCTCAAAAGAAGACCTACAAACTGCCAATAGGAATATGAAAAAAAAACTTTAACATAGCATCAGTAATCAACAGAAAAACATAAATTAAAACCACAATGAAGTATCACCTGTTTGAAAGGCTAAGATTAAGAGAGAGAAGAGGTAGCAAGTTGTAATGAGGTTATAGGAAAAGAGGACGCTTGCCCACTGCCCATTGCAGTGCAAGTTAGTATAACCCTGGTAGAAAACAGTAAGGAGGTTTTTCTTAAAAAGATAGAAATGGAACCTCCATATGATCCAGCAGTTTCCTTTCTGGGTGTGTATCTAAAGAAAATGAAATCAGAATGCTGAAGAGATATACCTGCACTTACCTCCAAGCTGATTGCAGTATTATTCACAACAGTCAAGACGTAGAGTCCATCTGAGCGCCCATCAATGGATGGTAAAGAAAACAGTGCATATATATACAGTGGGAATGTAGTCAGCCTTTAGAAAGAAGTAAATTTTGTTACCTGTGACAACATGGATGAATTTGGAGAACATTAGGCTAAGTGACATAAACCAGGCACAGCATGACAAATAGCTGATGAACTCATTTGTATGTGTAAACTAAAATAATTAACATGGTAACAGCAGAGAGAGAAAAGATGGCCACTTGTGGCTGATGATGAAAGTGAGTTTGGAGACTGGGGATATATTCGTCATAGGAAACCAACTTTCAGTTAGCCAGAAGGAATAATAAGTTTAGGAGATCTACTGTAAACATGGTGACTTTCGTTAATAATAATTCATTGTGTACGTGAAAGTTGCTAGGAGAGTAGATTCTAAATGTTCTCACCACAAAAGTGCTAAGTACATGATGCAACAATATAGTCATTAGCCATTTCATGGTGTGTATATGTATCAAAACATCATTTTGAATCCATAAATATAGACACTATGGGCTGGATAGATGGCTCAGCAATTAAGAGCACTGGGTGTTCTTGAAGAAGTTCAAGTTCCTAGTACCCACATGGCAGCTAACAACTGTCTGAACTCCATTTCTAGGGGATCCAGTGCCCTCTTCTGACCTCTGTGGGCATTTCATAACACAGGTACACTTACATACATGCAACCAATGCATTTATACACATAAAAATAAATAAGTAAGTAAATAAATAAATAAATACACTCTTACCTGTCAGAATATTGAACAGATATTCTTGACAGACATTATTTTTAGTGTAGTAATGATTTTTTACAACACCTCTTTATTTTTCCAGTTCTCCAGATAAATAATTGGAGGCACATGGGTGGTGATTAGCAAGTCACCAGCATATAGGTGGGAAAGACAAGATACCAAGGGGCATGTTCTGGATGAAGAATTCTTACTCTGACCACAAGTTGCCAATCCTTTCAGGGGCATTGTTGCCTCCCAAGGCAGAAGGGAATGTGTGGGTGTGTTTCAGTTTTCACTGGGAATAGAGATGCTCTGGCAACTACTGCTTTTGTGGCTGTAAAG
This sequence comes from Rhizomys pruinosus, assembly GCA_009823505.1. Lineage (NCBI taxonomy): Eukaryota > Metazoa > Chordata > Mammalia > Rodentia > Spalacidae > Rhizomys > Rhizomys pruinosus. Next base: position 1,222,743 of record VZQC01006864.1, read on the forward strand.
TAGTCACTCAGCAAAGATTGTCCTGCCCCATATACTCATACACAGAGAGTCGTTGGTTGTGCCTCGGCCTGTTTCCTGTGGCCTCTGTATGTATGGCAAGCACCTGCAGTGAATCCTTACAGTAACTCTTCAGCAGGTAGCTTTTTTCCACATTCTCCCCCTTCATTCCTTTCCTCTTCTTTCTCTCTCCTTCCTTCCTTCCTTCTTTCCTTCCTTCCTTCCTTCCTTCCTTCCTTCCTTCCTTCCTTCCTTCCTTCCTTCCTTCCTTCCTTCCTTCCTTCCTTTTATTCTTTCCTTCTTCCTGAAATTCAGATAACATACAACTAATTCTATTAAGGTACACCCATAGTTTGAACAATGGCATTTATTATATTCAGTGTTGTGCAACTATTACTTCTCATTCCAATGTTTATTGCCCTGAAATATGTTCTGTATCCATTAAGTAATAACTTCTTATTCCCCCTGCAGAAACCAATAATCTACTTCCTGTCTATGGATTTGCCTGCACTGGACATGTCATATAAGAGGTTATATGAAAGGCAACTTTCTACAGAGTGAGTTCCAGGACAGCTGGGGCTACAGGGAGACCCTGACTTGAAAAGACAAAAAAAAAAAAACAAAACCAAAAAACAAAAAAAAAGAAAGGCAACTTTCTGCATCTGACATCTTTCAGTTAGCATGACATTTCTGAGGTTCATTTAAACTATAGGAATTTGACATCTATCAAATACGTAATACCACTCCTTTGTTCCTTCTTTATGGATAAATGATATGGCAGGTCATTTCCTATTTTAGATCAGGCAGATAATTTGCTATTATTTTTGGTCTTTTTGAGACAGGGTCTCCCTGTAGCCCCAGCTGTCCTGGAACTCACCCTGTAGACCAGGTTGGCCTTGAACTCACAAAGATCCACCTGCCTCTGCCTTCCGAGTGCTAGGGTTAAAAGCGTGCGCCACCACCCCCGGTGATAATTTGCTATTTTAAAGACACATGTGTTTGCCTTGTTTACTCAAGTGGTACTGTCTTATTCTAGGCCCCTGGGAAGGGAACAAGAAGGGCTGGACCTGTTTCTTCTAGAATGTTCCTTTTACTTAAATAGTTACAATGATTCTTCTGATTTAATTTTCTCAAAAAATGACTGATTTTCAATTAAATTACTACATAAAATAAGAGAGTAATGATTGAAGAGAGTCTGGGTTCAGAGATTTGGTGAGGAAGGCTGGACAGATGTCACTGAGGTGCTCCAGGCTATAATGGGCCAAGACTCCTTGCCTGACCAAGATAGTGGTAGGGCTTGAAGGTCAGGTGTGTAACCTAGACCACTTTGACTCTTCTCTCTAGGCCACCCACAGTCTCTGTATCTCTGACCTGCCTTTAGAAATTTCTCCTAAGATAGCCTTTTGCTCTCTAGGTGCAGACCTCAGAAATCCACTTACTCACTTTTTCTGATGATGGCTTCTGCAACACCTGTGTTACCATGAGGGTGATTCATGTCCTCTGAACACACTTTTGCTGGGTGCTCAGGGACCTGTGAAACAAGTCTGCAGTTTGCTGTAGAACTTACATTGCTTCCTAGATTCTGTGTGTATGTCCAGTTAATTGAGAATTATGCTCAGGCTTTTGGATGCACAACAGTGAGCACGTACAATGCTCCTTGCTTTCCACTCCATGATGACCTTTAATAATTTAGTGACTAAAGGGACTTCGGATGCAGCTCAGAGGCAGAATGCTTGTTTAGCATGTACAAGTTTCCAGGTTTGATCCCCAGCACCACAATAATAATAATGATAATTATTATTTGGCAACTGAGAATAGCTTTTGGTCACATCAGCTAAAAGAGGAATATTTATTGCTCATTTAGTTTGGAAATAGTTGTATTGTGATTTGCTTAATAGAAACATTCCATCATGGAGTGAGGTTCTTTAAGACTGAGGAAATTCTAAAAGGAGGCTCTTAAAGAATCAGAAAGTAAACTCACAAATTTCAGGAAGTCCCTGAAAACAGATTCACAAGGCTCCTTATCCCCCAAGGTTGTATAAGTAGTCAGGACTGCCAAAGAGAAGAGACTCTTCAACACACTGAGATTCTTCTAAGTTGTGCAAAGAGCTCCAGGATTTCAGCTCTTGTGAGCTGGCACCATGCTGGGGTGGGCTTTCAATGAAATGTTGACCTTTGAGTTGCCCATGTTTCTTCAAGTAACCTCTCACCCATACTCCTGTAAGTTATCCCATAAACCATTGGTTCTCCAGGTTGGACTTTGGTGATATTGCTACTCTGTTTTTGGTTCATTGTCTGGGTGAGTAGACATTTGTTCATGTCTCCTCAGGAATAATGTCACGCACAGAGACACAAGGATATATGTGTTCTTTTACACAAACACTCAGAATAAATACTAAAACTAGAATATGAAAAACCTTCAAAAGCACCCAGTGGCCACTGGTGATCAGGAGTCTGGGCAACCTATTTTAATGCATTGTGGAAGTCTCCCTCCTCACACCCACCCACTCCTCCTCTGTTTCTATCAGTACAACCTCACCCACTGACTGGGCAGCAAATAAATTACTGGCTTACCCTAGGATGCCCTTCTGGGAGTAATTATGCCTGATCATTTTAGGGGATTCTCCTGCCCTTGTTTGTGGTTCATGGGAAAGAATATCAGGGTGCTGGTTGGAATCCTGCCTCTGAGCTCTGGAGGTACTGACCCCTGTGCCAGGCAGAGAATGTTCTGCTCTCAGGCCTTGTCCTTACACCTGTCTAGGCAAAGAACCTTGATGGGGTGAGTGTGGTAGGTGGAAGGGGGTGACAGGAGAGGAGGCAGGCAGAGGGAGGTAGAGAGGGAAAGAGAGGAGGAGAGGAGCCAGAGAGAGACATAGGAGGAGGGGTCATCAAGTGAAAGGACCTAAAATCCCTGCCTGTTAGAGACACTTCATCGTCCTGGGGCTCCAGGCTCGGGGCCTATAGGCCTGTACGTGGCAACATGATGTTTATATTTTATAATTTACCTGACTATTAAAGATGGCAATGGAAAGAGAACCATTGTGAAAAACACAGAGCGGGTAGATACAACCATTGTGAGGAAAACTGATAGAATTTGGCTATTAAAATTATATTTATACATTTAATTTGAGGCATTCCCTTAAAACAGGTGATGAAGCAGTATTCATTTCTTTTGCTGCCCTACAAAGCCCAGTCTTAGTAACGTAAGCGTCGGCCTTCTCACCACTCCCAGGCTTACTCGGATTTTTCATGTGGGTACATGCTCATCAAAGGCTGTGTGATTTGAAGAAAGCTGACCAATTACTTCACCATGCCCCCTGCACTTGTAGCAGTCTCCATGTTCCCACCCAGGAAGCCACTCCAGGTACCTCTAGCACATGAGTTAGTTCAGCGTCATGCAACTTGAGTTTAGCCAATGAAATATGAAGGGAGGTGTATTAATTACTTTTCTATGACTGTGATAAAATGCCATGATCAAAGCAATTTACAGAAAGAAGAGTTTATTTGGGCTTCTGATTCCAGAGAGATAGGAGTCCATCATGGTGGGGAGTTGTGGCAGCAAGCTGTTGGCATGCTGGTGGGAGCCGAAAGCTGAGAGCTCACATCTTGAACTGCAAACACAAAATGAGAACTAACTGGAAGGGAGGTGAGGCTATGAACATCCCCAGTGATGTGCTTCATCCAGCAAGGCTGGACCTTTTAAAGGTCCCCAAACCTTCCAAACAGTGCCACCAATTGGGAACAAAGTATAAAATACATGAGCCTATGGGGAACATTTATCAATCAAACCACTATAGGAGGCTTTAGGACTGCTTCTAGGAAAGATGCTTCCTGGCTTATCCAGAGATCTGTCAGCAACACACATCTCATTTCAAACAGGGTGGAATTTGGATGTGAAGCTAGTTTGTTACCATGAGAGAAGCCAGCCCCAAGATGAAGTGAACCATAGAGGAGAGTAGAACACTAGGTTTTGAACCATAAACTGCCCCAGGCCTGCCCCAAGTGAGGTCCAAGTTCTGTAAGGGACTAGGTCCTCTTTTCTGTCCAAGTGAATGGGAGCTGGCTTTTAGTGGCTTGCCACCAAAAGCATCCTAGTTAGCATAAGCAGTGGCCCTCTCTTCAGTGGCAGAGTCAGAAACTCAGCTCACAGTAGCTTCAGGTGTGGAAGCTGGAGTTCTGTGGATATGTCACACTGTCGGTAATACCTCTGTGCTCTCCACCTCTGGCCTGTGGAGCTGTACATGCTCCACAGCTCAGCAGTCAGGCAGCAGTGCTGATACTTTTTGATTTCTCTTTTGTCCCAGTTCACCCTCATAGACAAAGTTGGTCATTTCTTTCCTTGAAATGGTCAATGGAACCAAAATACAAACAAGGAATTTCCCAGGCTAGTACCTACTTACCTCAGGAGTGGGGTCACCAACCAGAGCCATGCAGTTTGGAGAGAGGAAGTGGGTGCTTGCTAAAGAAAACCTGGGGTGATGTAATTCATAAGTGGGACAGCAGGTGCCCTTTTGTCTCCAGATCACAGCAGAAATGGAAGCAATGTCAGAAAAGAGAATCTGGGAAATACTGGGTCTGACTTCTGCACTTCTGGCTTAAGTGGGAAGTTGAGTGAGTTCTTTGCTCTGATTTTTTTTAAATTTGAAGATAGTGTGAAAATGGAATAAAAATGGAATTACTTGTATCAAATGCTAACCAAAATGGAAATAGATTACTAAGGCAGGGATACTAAGAAGGGAAGGTGCTCACGCAGACCTGTCTTTGCTAATAATGGTTACAAAGACTTTGGTAGCTGTTTGGAACCAATGCTTATAACCAGAACTTCTACCGAGGATTTCCCAGCTGCAATTTGCTCATGAGCTGCAGGAAAGCTAATTGAACAGCACTTGATGAACAAGAACACTTATCTGACGGTTTCCACTGAGGTATGTGGAAACAGGTGATGTTCATTGGTTCCCAAGTGAGTTTATGTACTGTTCATTTTGCCTTTATTTATTTATTTATTTATTTATTTATTTATTTATTTATTTAGTCTTTTTTGAGACAGGGTCTCCCTGTAGCCCCAGTTGGCCTGGAACTCACCATGTAGACTAGGCTGGTCTTGAACTCAACAGAGATCTGCTTGTCTTTGCCTCTCAAGTATTGGGATTAAAGGCGTGCGTCACTTTGCCCTTAAAAGCTTCCTCTTGCTTTCACTTCTCTTGCAATAAGCATATCCTAGATTATAGAGTTCTGCTGTTCCAGAAAAAAACTCCTTCTGCTATTCCTTAGAGAGTGCCCTCCCCCCGTTCGTTATATAGGTTAGTAATGGGCAATATATTTGCTTTGCTACTTTGAGCCTCTCTGTCCGATTCCAAAGGACCAGTGACTAGGTAAGGAGTGTGGTGGTTGGGTTGAGGTATTCTCTCCTGGGCTCAAGTGTTCGAACACTTGGTCAGTTGGTGGTACTGCTCTGGGAAGGTCATGGAGGAAGCCCCTCAGTGGGGGAGGGCTTTGAGAGTTCATAGCCTCGTCCCATTTCCGGTTTCTACCTCTGCTTCTTGAGCCTGACTGAAGATGTGAATTCTCAGCATTCTGCTTCGGCCATCCCCTCCATGCTTCTGACCATGATGGACTCTTATCCCTCTGGAACTAAAATCCAAATAAACTCTTCTTTCTATAAGTGGCCTTGGTCATGGTGTTCTATTACAGCAATGGGACAATAACTAATCCAAGGCGTTAAGAATCCCTGTGGCTTCTGGAGATGGTTGCAATTCTGAGGATTCTGGGCCAGTTTCTCTTTTAAAATATATTTTTAATTGAATTTTTCAGATTTCATACAATGATTCTTCATATTTATCCCCCTTCCTATCCACGCCACATAGTCCAACCAGGAAACTTCATGCATTTTGTCATATATGTTAAGGTCTATGGAGTCAAGTTTGTGTACCCAGGTGTCCCTCAGTGAGTTCATTCTCTGGAGCCTCTTTAGCCTGTCTAGCATCATTGCCTTAAGAAAGATCAACTCTCCCTCACCCAGCAGTGATCTGCTGCCAATAGTTCCTTGCCAAGGTTGTGGCCTCCTGCTAGGCAGCTTTCTTAATTGAGGGTAGCATTCTGTATTGAGATCCTAAGACTTTATGCCTCAGCTGGGTTGAAATTCTCTTGCCACCTCCTATTAATATGCATAATATTTATTTAGTTTGTTGCATGGAGATATGTATGTGTATATGTATGCAAAAATGCACAATCATCTATGTATGTGTGTGTGCATGTGTATGTATGTGTATGTGTATGTGGAGGCTGAAGGACAACCTCGGATGTTGTTCATCAGGCACTGTCCACCATTTTGTTTCAGGTAGAGTCTTGTTAAGTAGACCTGGAGCTTGCCAAGTGGGCTCCGGTGGCTGGGCAGTAAGCCCCAGGTGTCCAACTGTCTCTGCCTCCCTAGGGATGGGATTACAAACACATCACTACATATGGCTTTTTTTCATATGGGTTCTGGGGATCTAACTCAAGCTCTCTTGCCTGAAAGGCAAGGACTTCACCAACCATGCTATCTCCCCCAGCTGACAGCTTTTATCCACTCTTTGTTCTGTATGCATAGGCTCTGCCAGTGGATTGGTTTCAGGAGAGGATAATGGTTTATAACAAGATTATAGCTGGAAAAGATGGTGACTGTACTGTCAAGAAGTGGATGCTGATTGCATCCACTATGGGTGCTGAAAACATCATTGGAGACCCTAAGCCTCCAGTTGACTCTACCCAGTATCTTCTGGCAGCCATGAGGGAATATTGAACTCGGCCTCTTCAACGTGTCTCAGAGATCTCAGGCCTTGAGTCCAGGCTGTAACTGGATCTCAAGGGAAGTCCTAAGCCTACCTTTTCACTTCCAGTATAAAAGTCAATGAAACAGAAAATGGATAGTGACTCTTATGGGTCAGCATAGGATCATGGCTCCTGAGCATGTTGTCTGAATCATCGAGTGGGCTTCCTCAATGTAGCTGTCAAATGGATTTATTGTTTAAAATTATGAGCATCTGTCTTTTATCACTATAATGGAATATCTGAGATGAGGTAATTTCCAAAGAACAGAAATTATTGGACTCACATTTCTGAGTCTGGAAATGTCAAGAGCATGGGACTAACATTTGGTGAAGGCCTTCTTCCTGTATTTTTACATATCGGAAGGTGTTACACAGTGACATAGAGCAAGTTTGCCAGCTCAGAGTTCATTTCTTCTTCTCATAAAGCCACTATACCATCACAGAGATCCCACATGACTAACTTCTAATCCTAATTACCCTGCACCACCCGCTCTTTCTCCAAATACTGTTAACTCTTAACTAGTGACTTTGGAAATTAAGTCTCTATGTGACACATGAACACATGTGACACATTCAAACCACAGCAATGGGTTTTCTGTGGCCTCTGTAAAATTTGTATTACAGTCCACCAAATATATTACAGCTGTGTCACACTTTTTTTTTTTTAACAATTTTTTAAAATTTATTTCTGTATGTGTATGAATGTACTGTCTGCATGCAGGTTTGTGCACCTGTGTCGTGCAATGCCGCGGAGGTCAGAAGAGGGTGTCGGATTCCCCTGGAACTGGAGTTCTCCTGGAATTGGAGTTTCAGACGGTTCTCGGCCGCCATGTGGGTGCTGGGGATCGAACCCGGGTCCTCTGTAAGAGTGGTCGGCGCTCTTAACCGCTAGGCCATCTCTCCAGCCCGTGTCACACTTATTTTATAGGAGCCCAAAAGCCAGTAGACTCAACCATCCCATAGACAGGATTGAAAGCCTGTTCAGAGCTGCAGGACCAGGCATCCCTCCTTTACATGCACTGCTGGTGCTCCACAACCACTTGTTTCCATAATTGATCTCTTGCTTGCCATTAGCCTTTATCACTTAAGTACATATGAAAAACAAATGTCTCCTTGTTTCAAGCATTATCTTTTCATTTCCAAGTTGATGACTGTCATGGAAGTTTAGGGTCATTGTGATAACTTGTATTAATTAGGAGCCACCCCTGAGGCTGGACAAAGTGAGAGAGCAGAGGGACTGAGAACTCTGAGAGGACAGTCTTTGTGGTGGTTTGGAAATGTCCTTTTCCTTAGCTTGGGTGAGGATTGTACGGGTAAACTGACTCTGTACTAATTCTTTGGGCTATAATTTATAATTTGTGCATTCGCTTTTGATGTAGTATGTATTATAAAAATGTTTTAAAAATAAGATGCAAGTTGCTGCTCACCAATTTTGTGTACATGTGTAGGAATGTATGCATTGGCATTTATTGATATGTAAGAAATTATCATAAAATTTAGCAGATTGAAAAGCAACGCATATTGTTTTACAACAGTGTCTCTGGGTCAGGAGGTTCAGAGCAGCTTAGCTGTGTAGTTCTGGATCAGGGTCTTCCATATGACAACATTTAGGTTATTGTCTAAGGCTTGACTGGATCTGGAAGATCTACTTCTAAGATGGTTCATTGACATGACTGGGGAGGGAAGACCTCTTCAGAAAGCTGCTGGAGAACCCTCAGAGCAGGACATTCCTTTTTATTGTTAATTTTCCATCCTATGGCTAGATCATAGTTTACTTATCTGTTCTTAATGATAGACACTGGGGCTGTTTCTCATATGGAGCTTTTTCAAATTAAGCTGATATGAATACCTTCTATATATGGCAATTGTTGCAAACATGCAATTTCATTTATTTTGGATAACAGATTTATAAACATTGTATTACTGTAATTTTTGGTGTTCCTTTGTAGTTTCCAGGTGATAAAGGGGAAAATGGGGTCTTTTCTTTGGGTTTCAATCAGAAACTTAAGGACAACTTTATTAGAATTTAAAAGAAAAACCTCCAGGGCAAGCAAGCTATAAATCTCAGCAGCTGTCCTGAAAAGGAAAATGGAGAAGAGAAGAAGAAAAACCATGCTATATAAAGCAGGCATGGAGGTCAGACGAGCAGTCCTATGGTGGGGGGGGGGCAGCTTTAAAGAAAGAGTACAGAAGCCCCAAATGTTGGGGGAGCCCAAAATGTTAGAGTAAGCATGCTTGGAAAAGGTTATGCTTTTCTGAATTCATGCAACTTGTAGAGTCATGTCTGCTGCAGGCCCACATGTGGGTGCCCCAGGGGCGGGGATTCTGGGCAGGAAAGAACCATCTTTATTATTATACTAGTTATTCTGCCTGCATCTTTAGCATGACTTATGGTGAACTCACCTTGCTAGGGGTGGTCCTGTGATCAGGTATTTGATCAGCAAAACTGGAATATTCAGTTTTTACTTAGGCCCTAAAAGGGCCTTTCTTGCTACTGTAACAATTGGGCTGAAGGATCTGTGTATGTTAAGTTTTATGATGTCTGCCAGATGGTTTTCCAAGATGCTTGTGCTATTTTACATTTCTACAACTAGGTGTGAGAGTTCTCATTGCATCGTATCTTCGCCAGCATTTGATGTTGTCATCTTAAATAGCTTTAGCCACNGACAGTCCTGTACTAATTCTTTGGGCTATAATTTATAATTTGTGCATTCGCTTTTGATGTAGTATGTATTATAAAAATGTTTTAAAAATAAGATGCAAGTTGCTGCTCACCAATTTTGTGTACATGTGTAGGAATGTCATGCATTGGCATTAATTGATATGTAAGAAATTATCATAAAATTTAGCAGATTGAAAAGCAACGCATATTGTTTTACAACAGTGTCTCTGGGTCAGGAGGTTCAGAGCAGCTTAGCTGTGTAGTTCTGGATCAGAGTCTTCCATATGACAACATTTAGGTTATTGTCTAAGGCTTGACTGGATCTGGAAGATCTACTTCTAAGATGGTTCATTGACATGACTGGGGAGGGAAGACCTCTTCAGAAAGCTGCTGGAGAACCCTCAGAGCAGGACATTCCTTTTTATTGTTAATTTTCCATCCTATGGCTAGATCATAGTTTACTTATCTGTTCTTAATGATAGACACTGGGGCTGTTTCTCATATGGAGCTTTTTCAAATTAAGCTGATATGAATACCTTCTATATATGGCAATTGTTGCAAACATGCAATTTCATTTATTTTGGATAACAGATTTATAAACATTGTATTACTGTAATTTTTGGTGTTCCTTTGTAGTTTCCAGGTGATAAAGGGGAAAATGGGGTCTTTTCTTTGGGTTTCAATCAGAAACTTAAGGACAACTTTATTAGAATTTAAAAGAAAAACCTCCAGGGCAAGCAAGCTATAAATCTCAGCAGCTGTCCTGAAAAGGAAAATGGAGAAGAGAAGAAGAAAAACCATGCTATATAAAGCAGGCATGGAGGTCAGACGAGCAGTCCTATGGTGGGGGGGGGGCAGCTTTAAAGAAAGAGTACAGAAGCCCCAAATGTTGGGGGAGCCCAAAATGTTAGAGTAAGCATGCTTGGAAAAGGTTATGCTTTTCTGAATTCATGCAACTTGTAGAGTCATGTCTGCTGCAGGCCCACATGTGGGTGCCCCAGGGGCGGGGATTCTGGGCAGGAAAGAACCATCTTTATTATTATACTAGTTATTCTGCCTGCATCTTTAGCATGACTTATGGTGAACTCACCTTGCTAGGGGTGGTCCTGTGATCAGGTATTTGATCAGCAAAACTGGAATATTCAGTTTTTACTTAGGCCCTAAAAGGGCCTTTCTTGCTACTGTAACAATTGGGCTGAAGGATCTGTGTATGTTAAGTTTTATGATGTCTGCCAGATGGTTTTCCAAGATGCTTGTGCTATTTTACATTTCTACAACTAGGTGTGAGAGTTCTCATTGCATCGTATCTTCGCCAGCATTTGATGTTGTCATCTTAAATAGCTTTAGCCACTGAGGTGGGTGTGTACTGGTGTCTCGTTGTGGCTTTAGTTTGTATTTCCATGATGTCTGACATCAAGCAGGTTCTTTGTGCTTACTTGTCACTGTGTGTCTTCTTTTTTTTATTTTTATTTATTTTATTTATTTTTTATTTTTATTTTATTTTTTTTGTGTGTGTGTCTTCTTATGTGAAGCATCTATTCAGATCTTTTGAGCATACATGTGTGTGTGTGTGTGTGTATACTTCTGAAGAATTTTATTCCATCTATATTTGTGTAGCCACCACCACCACAACCAGGATGCACAGTATCACAAAGCATCTCCCTTATGCTGTTCCTACAGAGTCAGCTTCTTTGTACAGATCCAACCTTTAGTGGCCATGGACAGGTTCTCCATTAATATAATTTGTCATTTTGAGAATGTTATAAAATTTTTTTTGGTCTTTTTGAGACAGGATCTCCCTTCAGTTCCAGCCGGCCTGGAGCTTGCTATGTAGACCAGGCTGGCCTTGAACTCACAGAGATCTGCCTGCCTCTGCTTCCTGAGTGCTGGGATTAAATGCATGTACTGTCATGCCTGGGGGGAATGTACTAAAAAAATTTCTTTATGTCTTTTTGAGATAGGGTCTCCCTTTTAGTCCCATCTGTCCTGGAGCTCGCTATGTAGACAAGGCTGGCCTTGAATTAACAGAGATCTGCTTGCCTCTGCCTCCCAATGCTGGGCTTAAAGGTGGGGCTACCACACCTGGCCTAAGACAGTTCTTTTTTTTTCTTTTCTTTTCTTTTTTTTTCTAAGATGGTTCTTAGCCACCATGTGGATGCTGGGAATTGAACACGGGTCCTCTGCAAGTGCTCTTAACTGCTAAGCCATCTCTCCAGCCCAAGAATGTTATAAAATTTTAATCAAATAGTATGTAACATTTGACGTAGGGTTTTTCTTTTTTTGCATTCAACTCCTGAGAGTCATCCAAGGTATATAATTTTTATATCAGTGTGTGGCTGTATCACAGGGTGTTTACCCATTCCTCATCTGAGGGACATTTGGATTGTCTTCAGAGTTTTTTCACATTTATAAAATGTTTTCTTTTTTGGGGGGGGGAAGGAAAGGGTTTATTTAGCTTATGACAGTTCATCACTGAGGCAGCCCAGGTAGGAACTCAGGACAGGAACCTGGAAGCAGGAGCTGAAGCACAGGCCCTGGAGGAACACTGCTTCCTGGCTTGCTCCCCTGGCCCATGCTCAGCCTGCTTTCTTTTTTTTTTTTCACATAAATTAATTTTTATTTTTTAAACAAATCTAGACCTGTGTTCCCGCCCATTCCCCCACCCCGCCAGAGCTCATGCATTCTGCCAAACATGCTTTTCATCTCTTTCTCAGTCTTTCTCAATATTCTCCATGAGGAAGTTGACTGTTTTGAGCAGAAGTCCACTGTTTCAGTCAGTTATAAAATGTTTTATAATTCATTTTGTAGATTTAACATACTAAATAATGAATTTCATTATGACATAGTTATATATATATGTATATATATGTATATATATCTCATGGTGCCTTGCTCATATTTACCCCTTCCTATCCTCCCCCATACCCTCTCACTAGCCCACCTTTATCTTCCAAGTATTCCTCTTTAGTTTTCATGTCATACACATACACACAAGTGTATATACACACATATAGTTAAATCTAGATTCTGCAAATGAGAAGATGTCTTCAGGTTTTGCAATTGCAAATAAGCTGCCAAAATCATTTGTGTATAGTTTTATTTTCTGTTTGGTTTTTTTGAAAACAAAGCATACTTTTTCTCAGGTGAATACTTAGGATTGAGTTCTTGTGTTTAGTGTAAGTACATGTTTAATGCCATAAGAAACTGTCAACCTTTTCTGAGTGGCTGTTCCATTTTGTAATGCCAGCATAGTGAGTAAGACTTCCAGTTGCTTGGCATCCCTGGTAACACTTTGCATGGCATATGTCATCATAGCCACTCTTACAGGTATGCATGACCCTTTTTTCCCTTAGTAACTCATACTTTGGTCCTGGTTCTCTGAATGAGGCTTCCTGGAGAGGTGGTGTTTTCTTACTGGGTACTCCCCTTCCTGCCTCTATCAGGTAAGGTGGAACTAGGTCTTTGGTTTCAGTTCTTGCTAGTGGTCTTTGGTTTCAGTTCTTGCTAGTGGCATGCCTTAGCACAGGGGATTTTAAAAACTTATTCTTACTAATGGGATTTTTTTTTCAAGAGAAATCCTACACAGAATGGCGTTAACTAAGTTAGATGGCGAGGGAGCTGTGAAGGATGGAGCTGGGCCTTCTCTGCTGGCAGACATCCCTGACATGTGAGCTTAGCCTTTGTCCAGGGAACTAAAGGAGTCTCTTAGTTTTGTGGGACATGTCTATAGACTGAGGTTGGGTGACAGTGTCTGCTACATCTCCATATTTTACACACTTAAGACAGAAAATAGGAATTATAGCTGTGAAAATAATAAAGAAACCATTAGGTGTGACTTATACACCATTTTACACAAATATTAAAGTAACCTAGCAAGATTGTTAAGGGCAGAAAATACATAATAAAATCTGCCTGTTGCTTAGAGGTTTAGAGTAGTTGGAGTGTTGCTAAAACTTGGTTTTATTCATGACATAGATTGTTACCCATTTGTTTTAAAGAGCATTAGCAATATAGGTATCAGTAGAGTGAATAACAAATATTCCTGTTTTCAGTTGTTTCTAAAATCACTTTTTTATCCAGATTTGATTTCTTATGTTAACTTTCAGTCACAATGACAATTGGAATGAACAAGCCCCATCTAGTGGTTGCTTTTGAGTGTATGATTGATTCAAAATACATTTTATGGGCCAGAGTGATGGCTACACAGGTAAAGGCACTTATACTCAAGTCTGAGGACCTGGCTTCCATCCCCAGAGCCCACATGGTAAAAGGAGAGGACTGGCTGTGAAAGATGTCTGCTGATGTAAACAACACATACATATGCACACAGACACACACATACACACACTGTAAAAAATTCATTTTACACAGTTTTTGAATAAGTATTATTCTAACCTTGTTCAAATAAATGACAGAGCTCACAAAAAGGCAGAGTGCTGTTTTCTATCTGCCCACTTTCCCTGACCTGTATTCCATGTATACAAGAAGAATTAAAAAAAATTTTATTTTCAGATGTGTATGAATGTACTGTCTGCATGCAGGTTTGTGCACCCGTGTCATGCAATGCCACGGAGATCAGAAGAGGGTGTCGGATTCCCCTGAAACTGGAGTTAAAGCCGGTTCTCAGCCGCCATGTGGGTGCTGGGGATCGAACCCAGGTCCTCTGCAAGAGTAATCGGCGCTCTTAACCACTAGGGCATCTCTGCAGCCCCACAAGAAGCATTTTTAATTTTAATTTTTAATTGCACACACAAATACAAGTAGATAAATAATTTCTTCTACCCATTTTTAAAATTTTTATTTATTATTTTTTATGTGTATGAATGTACTATCTGCATGTAGTTTGGTGTACCGTGTCATGCAATGACGCAGAGGTCAGAAGAGGGTGTTGGAGTCCCCTGGTGGTTTTTTAAATATAACTTTAGCTTGTTTTTTGACCTCTTTATTTGGAAATACTCAATGTATACATTGACAGGGAGAATGTTTTTTTTTTTTTTTTGGTCTTTTTGAGACAGAGTCTCCCTTTATAGTCACAGCTGGCCTGGAGCTTGCTATGTAGACCAGTCTGACCTTGAACTCAGAGATCTGCCTGCTTCTGCCTCCTGAGTGCTGGGATTAAAGGTGTGCACCCCCATGCTTAGCTCTTTTGGTCTTTTTAAGACAGGTTCTCCCAGTAGCCCCAGCTGGCCTGGAATTTGCTGTGTAAACCAGGGTGGCTTTGAGTCCACAGAGATCTGCCTGCCTCTGCCTCCTGAGTGCTTGGATTAAAGGCATGTCCCGCCACTCCTGGCCTTATTTCTTTTTTTAAGAAAATATTTTATTTATTATTTTTATTATTTACTTATTTTTATTGATGATGTTGAACTTAAAAAAATTTTTTTTGTGCTTTTACTGATGTTTTGTGTATTTCAGACATCATTTTTTGGTTCAGTTTAGGCATATTCCCTTTTCCCTTCTCCCCACCCCACCCCAGATCATGCATTCTGCCATAACCTGCATCTTGCTCTCAGTCTTTTTTTTTATGCTTAGAAATTCACATTTTCCTCCATTAATTTTATATTACTCTAAAATATGGATACATACTCTCCACCCATATATAGTAATTACAGAATCTGAAAATAAGTGGTGAGTAGATTCTAGAGCCCCTGGAGAGATTTACATCATAACAACATAGTTGCTTTCAGATAAGCAGAAATATAACAATAATGTTGTTCAGCTTGCCTTTCATCTGGGGGAATTTGGTGTTAGGTCCACAAATGAGAGGAACCATTCACCATTTGTTTTTCTGGGACCGTGTTACTTCACTTAGCATAATGGCTTCCGGCTCCATCCATTTACCTGCAAAGTTTTTAATGTCATTTTTCTTTGCCACTGAATAGTACTTCATTGTGTAGATGTGGCACATTTTTGTCATCCACTCATCTGCTGAGGGGCATTTGGGTTGGTTCCAGCTCTTTGCTATTGTGAAGAGAGCCACAATAAACATGGATGTGCATGTATCTTTGTGGTAGGATGAGTCTTTGGGGTATATACCCAGGAGTGGTATGACTGGGTCAGGTGGTAGGTTCATTTTGAGTCTTTTACGGGTTGTCCACACTGCTTTCCATAGTGGTTGTACAAGTTTACATTCCCACCAGCAGTGGATGAGTGTTCCCCTTTCTCCACAACCTCTCCAGCATCTGTCGTCTTTTGTTTTCTTGATCTTAGTTAGTCGTATCGGAGTGAGTTGATATCTGAGAGTGGTTTTAATTTGCATTTCCTTAATTATTAATGATGTTAAACACTTTTTAAGATGTTTCTCAGCCATCTTTAATTCCTCACTGGTGAAGTCTCTGTTCAGCTCTTTACTCCATTTTTTGAGTAGGTCATTTGTTTTCTTTGTTTTTTTGAGTAGTTTATGTATTCTTGACGTTAATGCTCTGTCAGATATGTCACTGGTAAAGATTTCCTCCCACTCTGTGGGTTTTCTCTTCACTTCCTTGATTGTTTCTTTTGCTGTACAGAAAGAAGCTTTTGAGTTTGATGAATTCCCATTGTCGACTGTTGACCTTATTTCTTGTGCAGCTGCTGTCTGATTTAGAAAGTCTTTTCCTTACTTACTTGGCAGGGGAGATACCATGATCATGAAGGTGGTTTTCTCAGGGTGAAGCTCATCCATTGCACTCTGGGTGTGCTGACCCCTGCGATTTCCCCAAATGCAGGAAACTCAACTGCATAATTTGTGGTAGTGGGAGACTGCGTTTGCGCTTTCCCCTGTATAAGAAAAAAAAAAAAAGAAAGTTTTTTCCTATGCCTATGTCTTGTAGGTTGTAGCCAACTTTTTCATCTATCACCTTCAGGGTTTCAGGCTTCACATTGAGATCTTTGATCCACTTGGAGTTTATTTTTATACAGGGTGAGAGGTAGGGGTTTAATTTTGTTCTTCTACAAATGGTGATCCAATTTTGCCTGCACCATTTGCTGAAGATTCTATCCTTCCTCCATTAATTTTTTGTCCCCTTTGTCAAATATGAGGTGGGTGAAATTGTATGAGCTCAAATTTGAATCTTCAATTTTGTTCCATTAGTCACCAGATCTGTTTTTGTGCCAGTACCAGGCTGTCTTTATGACTATGGCCCTGTAATATAGTTTAAAGTCTGGTAGAGCAATCCCCCCTGTATCACATTTTTCACTTGGGGTTGCTTTAGCTATTCAGGGTCTTTTGTTTTTCCATATGAATTTAAGGATTTTTTTTCCAAGTCTGTGAAGAAGCTCATGGGGATTTTGATTGGGATTGCATTGAATCTGTATATCAATTTGGGTAAAATGGACATTTTTACTATATTAATTTTCCCAATCCATGAGCATGGGAGGTCTTTCCATCTTTTGATGTCATTTTCAATCTCCTTCTTCAGGGGTTTAAAATTTTTGTTGTAGAGGTCTTTGGTATCTTTGGTTAGGTTTGTTCCCAGGTATCTTACTATTTTTGAGGCTATTGTGAGTAGGAAGGTCTTCTTATATTCCTTCTCAATTTGCTTATTGTTGCTGTAAAGAAAGGCTACTGATTTTTCTAGGTTAATTTTGAAGCTTACCACTTTACTAAAACTCTTAATCGTTTCTAGAAGTTTTCTGGTGGAGTTTTTAGCATCCTTCAGGTAAACAATTATATCATCTGCAAAAAGGGATAGGGTAACTTCTTCTTTTCTGATTAATACACCTTTAATTTCCTTCTCTTGTCTTATTGCCATAGCACATGTTTCAAGCACTATGTTGAAGAGGAGTGGCGATAAGGGGCCGCCTTGCTGGGTTCCTGCCTTTAAGGGAAATGGTTCCAATTTTTCTCCATTTAGGATGATGTTGGCAGTGGGTTTGCTATATATGGCTTTGATCATGTTGAGGAATGTTCCTTTCAGTTCTGTTCCCTCTAGGATTTTAAACATGAAGGGATGCTGGATCTTGTCAAAGGCTTTTTTTCTGCATCAATTGAGAGGATCATGTAGTTTTTGTCTTTAAATCCATTTATGTGTTTTATGATATTTATTGATTTATGTATGTTGAACCAGCCCTGCATCTTTGGTATGAATCCAACTTGATCATGATGGATAATCTTTTTAATGTGGATCTATATGCGATTTGCAAGTATTTTGTTGAGAATTGTGCATCTATGTTCATTAGTGAGATGGGTCTTTAGCTTTCTTTTTTGCTTGTATCTTTGCTTGGTTTTGGTATTAGAGTGATGCTGGTTTCATAGAAGGAGTTTGGGAGAATTTTCTCTGTTTGAATCCTTCTAAACAGTTTGAGTAGCAATGGTTGTAGGACCTCTTTAAACGTTTTATAGAATTCTGCTGTGAAACCATCTGGGCCTGGGCTTTTTTTAGTTGGGAGGTTTTTTTTTTTTACATCTTCAATTTCCTCAAATATTATGGGTCTGTTTAAACTGTCAATCTCTTCCCAGTTAAAGCTTTGTTGATGTCCAGGATTTCGATATTCATCCATTTCTCCTTAGGTTTTCATAATTTAGTGGAGAGATAGGTTTTTGAAGTATTCCTGTATGATTGCTGGATTCTTTTTTTTGTGATATTTACACTCTTTATCAGGAATACTATTTGATTTTAGTTGCGCTCTATCTCTCTCTCTTGTTAAAGCGGCTAGAGGTCGTCTATTGTTTATCTTTTCAAAGACGCACTGTGGAGTTCATGATTCTATGTATTATTTTCTTTGTTTTCTATTTCATTGATTTCTGCTCTGATTTTTTGTTATTTCTCTGTTGTTGAGTTTAGGGTTCATTTGTTGTCTTCTCCAAGTGATTTTAGCTGCCAGTGTTATTCGTTTATTTGTTCCCTTTCTGTGTTTTTTTTTTTTTTTTTTTATGTGGCACTTTAGGGCTTATAAATTCCCTATCAAGACTGCTTTTTAAGTATCCCCACAGGTTTTGTTGTGTTGTGTTGTCTTTTTTGTCAGTTCCATGAATATTTATTTCACTCTTTACTTTCTTCCTGACCATTCATGTTCACGTTTGTGTTGTTTGTCTCCATGTGTCTTGTAGCTATGTTGGGATTGACTTTATTCTGGTGTTCATATTGATTTATTGCCCTGTGGTCTGATAGAATAATGGAATAATTTCTATCCTTTTGTATTGTGAGTTTTTTTTTGTTCCCCGTGGTGGTTGATTTTGGAGAATGATCAGAGTAAAGAAACTATATTCTCTGGTGTTTTGGTGATAATATTTCGTAGATGTCTGTTGAGGTCCATTTGGTGTATGTCTTGTCAGTTCTTTCTGTTTCTTTTTTGTCCTTTGTTGATCTATCCAAGGGGCTCAGTGGGGTGTGTGAGTCTCCCAATTATTAGTGTGTCTAGGATCCACTCTGTGTTTTGAGGTCCTGCAGAGTTGTGTTTATAAAGTTAGGTGCACCAGAGTTTGGTTGCCATAGACATTTTAGGATTGTGAAGTCTCCATGGTTCATTGTTCCTTTGACAAGATGTAGTGTAATTGCCCTCTTTGTCTCTTCTGATTAGTTTTACTTTGAGGTCATTTTGTCTGAATTAGAAAAGCCACTCCAGCTTGTTTCTTGGTATCATTGGATATATTTTTTCCATTCCTTTCACTCTAAGTTGGTGTCTGTCCTTGTGGGTGAGATGGGGTTTTTGTAGACAGCATATAGAAGGATTCAATTCCTAATCCATTCTCTCCAGTCTATGCCTTTTGATTGGGGGTTGGAGTTTAGACCATTATTATTTAAGGTATATTGAGAGATTGTGTTGTTCCTTTTCTGACTTTATTTTTTTTTTTTTTTTTGCATTCTTGGTTTAGGTTGTATTTACTCTGTTTGTTTTGTTGCTTTCTCTAATTGCTTAGATAGTTGCTCCTTTCCTCTGTTCTTGGATTGCTTCAGTAGATTTTCGAAGTGTTGGTTTCTTAGACGTGTCTTTTCATCTTGTTCAAGTCTATGAAAATTCTTCTTTCTCCCTCAACCATAATTGACATTTTTGCTGGGTATTGTATCTGGTTGGCATCTAAGTTGTTTAGTACTGGAAACTTTAGTCACCCATTCTTCTGCTTTCCATAGTTTGCACTGAGAAGTAGCTGTGATTCTGATGGGTTTTCCCTTATTGTAACTTGTTGTTTTTCTCTTGTGGCCTTTCGTATTTTGTCTTTTGTTTTGAGATCTAGTGTTTTTAACAATTATATGGCATGGGGAATTTCTTTCTGGTCCTGTCTATCTTGATGTTCTATGGCTTCTTGTTTTTGTATGGGTTGTCTTTTTTCAGTTTGGGGAAATTTTCTTCTATTATCCTGTTGAAGATCTGTTCAATAGTGTTGTCTTGGGATTCTTTTCCTTCCATCCCTATGATGTGGAGGTTTGGTCTTTTCATAGTGTCTCACATTTCCTGTTTTTTATTTATTTATTTATTTATTTATTTATTTATTTATTTATTTATTTTTTATGTGTATGAGTGTACTGTCTGCCTGTAGGTTGTTGCACCCAAGTTATGCAATGCCAACGAGGTTAGAAGAGGGCGTTGGATTCCCCTGGAACTAGAGTTAAAGACTTTAACTAGAGTTAAAGCTGCCATGTGGGTCCTGGGAATTGAACCTGGGTCCTCTGCAAGAGCAGTTGATGCTCTTAACTGCTGAGCCATCTCTCCAGCCCCATTTTTTTGGTATTTTTGAGTTTTTTTTTTTTTTTTGAGGAATTTTTTTTTTTTGGCCTGGAGCTCACTCTGTGGACCAGGCTGGTCTTGAACTCATAGAGATCTGCTTGCCTCTGTCTCCCAAGTCAAGTATTAAAGGTGTGTGCCACCCTTCCTAGCAATATATTTTTTTCATTCTATAGTTTTTTTTTTTTTTTTTTTCTTTTTGCGGGGAGGTTCCCTATAGTCCCAGTGGCCTGGAACTCACCCTCTGACCAGGCTGGCTTGAACCACAAAGATTTGCCTGCCTCTGCCTCCCAAGTGCTGGATTAAAGGCATCACCACCACACCTGACTTCTTGTTTGTTTTTAAAAATTTTTCATTAACTTTTACTTGGAGCATTCTAGTTTGTCCATGTTATCCTGCAGGTCTGATTATTCTTTTTTCTGCTTTTCTCTCTTCCATTCTGCTTTCTGAGGCTTTTCCCCTCTTTTCCTGTTGATTTGGATGAATGTTGAATTTCCTTTTTCATTTCATCCTGTGATTTCTTTAGTATTTCACTTCCCTCTGGAGCCTGTTTTCTTATCTTGTAGCTCTTGGTTCGTTGGTCATTTTCTTTTCCTTTTTGGCCTGTGGATATTTTCAGCATTTCCATTTCCTTCTGGAGTTTGTCATTTTCTCCCTTTAGTTCTTTCCAACTTTTGTCATTATTTTCCTCTAGGTCCTTCTTGAGTTTTTCAATCTCTCCCCTTCTTTCCAACATTTGTCACTATCACCCTCTTGGTACTTCTTGAGTTTTTCATGCTCTTGTTCTCTAATTTCTTTGAATATGTCCACAGTTGTTCTTCTAAAGTCCGTGTCTTGGCTTCCTTCCAGGGAGATCTTGTTGTAGGAATCTTCTGGTCTTTTGCAGGCTGTTGTTGTGCAGGACATGGGTGAAGTGAGCTCTGATGTCAATTCCAAGGTGTTGTATACTTTCCTTTTGTGCTGAACAGGAACTAAGAGGCCCTGCTTAGGGGGAGGGGGACACAGCAGCTGCCCTCAGTTGCTGTGGGGAGCTGGCCTCTTGGCACAGAGACCAGCCGGCTACTTCCCGTAGCCCCGCCTGGATGATACTTTCTTTTTTTTTTTTTTGTTTTAATTTTTTATTTATTTCCTGTATGTGTATGAATGTACTGTCGCATGCAAGTCTGTGCACCCGTTGTCGTGGCAATGCCGGCGGAGGTCAGTAGAGGGCTCAGATTCCCCTAGAAACTGGGAGTTCTCCTGGAAATTTGGAGACGGCTCTCGGCCCGCCATGTGGGTGCTGGAATCGAACCCGGGTCCTCTGCGAGAGCGTCGGCGCTCCCAACCGCTAGGCCATCTCTCCAGCCCCGTGGATGATACTTTCAACTCAGGCCCTTAGCCTGGACCCACAAGACACGTGTTCCACTCTACGCCGTGGCTTCTCACCTGCCCAGAGCCTGGACAGGAATTTCAGGCTGATGGCTGATCGCCTCCCTTCAGCCAATACCCGCTCACAACACCAGCTACCCAGATTGGTGATCTGCAAAGGAATCTCTTTCCAACCCACTGGCCACCCTAACGAAATGCAGGCCTACCTTAGCCTGTATGCGTGCAATAATTAATAAAAATAACGGCCGGGAATTCCGTGATGATGTTACTATGAAATTCAAATTTATTCCTTGCTACAGCCTGCTTTTATAAAATAAATGACGTCAGTTCCCAGAGCCAATCATAGGTCCCCCAACTCCGCACCACTGCACATGGTTGCCCCATCCAGCATCAAGCACCTAGGCCATGTTGCTTGCTCCTCCTTGGGGTGGGGCCAGACCCCTGGCCAGCGGTGAGACGTGCTCGTTGGAAAGCTAGCCTGCAATTCAAGCTGGGTTTCCCTACACCAAGGTGCCACAGTGGAGTCTGGGGGTCACGAGTGCAACTCTGAGCATTTCTCCTCACAGACATCATAGTCCGCTCCATATTCTACCCAGGCTTTTCTTTCCCCCATCTCCACAAATTCTGCCTTTTGTCCATCTCAGATGGTAACAGTGCCTACAACCTTTATAGCTCTACAGATGGGAAGAAGATACGATTTTATTTTAAGATGATCTTATCAGGAAACCCTCTTTTTTTCTAATATTTGACCTCAGGTATTGTTATGCACACAGTAAGAGCATCTGTTCTCTCAGAGCCCTGGGTTTGGTCTTGGCATCATAGAGACTCAACTCAGGGTCACCAACAACTCAGTGTTTTAATGCCTTTGTGGTGTGGTTTCTGTTCTGCCCAGGTTTGATTTAAGTTTCCATGAAATGTGAGCTTTGACGAGTCAGAGAGTGGGGTTTATCATGGGTCTTCCTCTGTTAAAGCATGCGCTTAAGGAACAGGTAAGTGTCATCATTTTTTTTTGCACCACATGATCGTGTGTGTGTGTGTGTGTGTGTGTGTGTGTATGTGTGCGCAAGTGCATGTGTGTATGTGTGTATGTGTGTGTGTCTGTCTGTGTGTTGGTTGGTCTGTCTGTATGTCTGCATGTGAAAAAGCAGAGCATGTTTTGTTTTATTTGCTTTTTGTGTTTGCAGGCTCATTCACCTCATTCTGAAGCATTCTATCAATGTTGTTACACATGGAGCATCTTCCGCAGCTCCCCCTTTCTGCCTCAGTCCTCAAAGTAGCTATATTTCTTTGGCTCACACATTTACCCCTCCAAGCTCACAGGTTAGAAAATAAAAGAATGCAGAACCAATGAAATATCTATTCATAAAACCAATATAATTGGGGCATAAAATTTAAATTGCCAAGAAGTGAGAAATAGTTATAAAAACTTTTGATGTATTTAATTTTATTTTTTTTAATTTTTTTTATTTATTTCTGTATGTGTATGAATATACTGTCTGCATGCAGGTTTGTGCACCCGTGTCGTGCAATGCCGCGGAGGTCAGAAGAGGGTGTCAGATTCCCCTGGAACTGGAGTTCTCCTGGAATTGGAGTTTTGGAGGTTCTTGGCCACCATGTGGGTGCCAGGGATCAAACCCGGGTCCTCTGTAAGAGTGGTCAGCACTCTTAACCGCTAGGCCACCTCTCCAGCCCCTTGATGTATTTTAGACTTGCCCAGTGTTTATGAGTCTTGGTCATCTAAACATAGTGATATTATTTATTTCAGTTTAGCCTCATGATAAAGAAGGAAGGAAAGACTATGTGATTGGAAGTTTCCTCTGTGATGCTAGCATTAGGATATATATATATATATATATATATATATATATATATATATTAGGTTTTACTAAAAGAGAATGATTATGTATTATGCATGTTCATGCCCAACAGAGTTTCTATTATATATAGTGAATTAGTCATATAGCTTAGCCAAATTTTAAGCAAAACAGATTAATTATTACTACATATGAATGGAGATTGTGAATGGGGATATTGGGACTGAAAATCAAACTGAGGTAACTAAATGATTTCCAATTGCTTGTAAGTTATAGATCAATTGGTTTGCTATTGGATTATAGGCTTACAGAATGTTCAAAGATTTTACTGGCAAATGTACATACAAAATTCCTTTTAAATCAAT
This sequence comes from Rhizomys pruinosus, assembly GCA_009823505.1. Lineage (NCBI taxonomy): Eukaryota > Metazoa > Chordata > Mammalia > Rodentia > Spalacidae > Rhizomys > Rhizomys pruinosus. Next base: position 1,246,393 of record VZQC01006864.1, read on the forward strand.
GTAAATTATATTTTGATCACTATTTTCAAGAGTTTTGCTATTGCTACCAGTATATAGAAATATCATATAGTTAAATGCATATATTTAATTGTATTGTGTTCATAGGATAGCAGCCTACCAGAAATATACATCACTCCTCCATACACAGTTCCAGCATGGCCATAGTGAGGCTCATTCATTTTGGCAACATAGGTCCATTCATTTGTTCTTGGATTGTAACATTCTACAGTAGCTGTTAAGAAAAAGAGAAAACAATAGTTTTTTCAACTCAAATTTGTCAGTTTTTTTTCTTCAGTGGAGTAATGATATCCTAATCTCTGAAATATATATATGAGAGATGTTAGAGAGTCATTCTTATTGAATTTGGACACTATATTAATAAGAACCATTAACAGGTGTTACATTAGACTAGATGATGTAAAAAACTAACACACTGTATGATTGTAAAAAAAAACACTCAGGATTCTTTTCATCTGTGATCTGGTTATATCTTTGTAATTTGACATTTCTCAAATTTCTTAGCTCTAAAAATATGGGGAAAAGATGAAAAATATCACAAAGAAGGAATAATATGTCAACTCTGGGTACATATTTTGGCATACTGTGCAGGAACAAATATTAATATACATGAAACCAATTTTTAAGGTGAAAATGAAAATATATATACTGTCTTATTTTCTAAAGTTTATTGCTATATTTCATTCCCAAAGTACAAGACTGACACAATGTTTCTACATGTAGACTTTAAAGCCAATAATTTGTATATAGCTACTACAATTGCAATCAATTTTACTTTTAAAGATGCCTGGCTGCAAAACAAAACATTAAGTTCTTTATTAAGTTCACTTCATCTCAGTAATAAAGTTATTCTCAACTTAATGTATTTTGGATCAGTGACCTCAACTTACTTAAATACCTTTCGATCTGTTATAACCTCAAGATTAATGACAATAACAGTTCAGTCATTTTATCAGAAAAGAAATAGTGCTGTTCTAAGGACTGGTCAAAACCACCAACTCTAGATGGATTTGAAAAGTTCATATTATTTATTGCAGGTACTGCAAAAGCTAATCCAATTTCTTCTTTCCCTCAACCCTACTCTTTCTATTCTTTTGTCTCCTCTTATTTAACTATCAAAATCTCAACACTGTGCAGGGAAGTACAGCACAAATTCAAAAGAAAATCTGCTTCAGAAGGTTCCCTTAAGGCCTTGGTCTACCTTTTGATATAGTTCTAACTAATGACATAAAGCTGAAGTCTACTGAGTTAGATCAAGCCATAGGGTAAGGGTTTAGTTTATTTAGATACTTAAAGACAAATGCCATCCTAGCTTAAGAATAAACCATTAACTGAGATTCCCTACTTAATACCTACAGGCTAAGGTAGGGGGATAGAGGAAGGAATGTTTTGTGCTCTATATGCAAATTTCATTTCTTCAATTAGTTCACTTATGCAAAGTACATTTTCTCCCCACCACACCCATATGTTATTATTTTTCACACCCCTCTAGTGATTTCATTTTCCCCTTAGTTTAGGCTTAAATTTTCACTTTTTATTTCAGAAGCATATCCTGTTGTCATTCTGATCTACTCTGATTGTCTTTGTTCATTGCTTTACCACCCCCACCCCCCAGATCCTTACCAGTTCCATTTCTTCTAAACTCTTCTACCAAAGACTGAGATCCTACAATATCTTGGTTCAAAATAAGGGGCTATTGACACAATTAATGAAAAGTTAAACTGCTACCTGTCCCAGTGCTCTAGCTTTAATATTCTAAGGCACTGATGTCTTTAAAAAATGTTGGGGCTGGAAAGATGGTTTAGCGGTTAAGAGTGCCAACTGCTCTTGCAGAGGACCCAGATTTGATCTCCAGCACCCACATAGCGGCTAAGAACTGTCTTGAACTCCAGTTCCAGGGGAATTGGATACCCTCTTCTGACCTCTGCAGCATTGCAGGACATGGGTGCACAAACCTACATGCAGACAGTACATTCATACACATAAAAAAAAATAAATAAAATTTAAAAAAATGTTTAACTGATACGTAATAATGACATATATTTAATGGGGTACAATACGACATTACATTCTGATGCATGTATACAAATGTGATGATCAAATCAGTGCAAGCAGTGTATCTGTCATCAAAAGCATCCATTTTCTTTATGTTATGATATTTTTAAAATACTCATTTATATTTGCCTTTACCATGACTATCACCTGACAAGAAAAATATACTTAGTGTACATTGTCCTCTCTCTCTCTCTCTCTCTCTCTCTCTCTCTCTCTCTTTCTCTCTCTCTCTCTCACACACACACACACACACACACACGAGACTTGATATGTTGATTGGTACATGACATCAGAAAAGTAATTAATGGGAAAATTCTCTGTGATAAAGTATCTAATCTGATAAAGTATCTAATCTCATATCCTAACAGAAAGGGAATTTTTAAAGGGTTTCAGAGATTTTTCTTTTCTATCTAGTTCAAGCCAAAGAGAGGTTTGACTAGTTATATGCCTCTCTTAATGTAAGACTCTTCTTGAACTTTGATATTTCTCCATTGTAAATGTCCTTTCCTATATCTAATTTCACTTGTCTTGATGTAATTTCCATTAGTTTCTCATTCTTTTATGGTGGAGTTAGAAATTGGATAGCTAATCACTGTGGTTGTTAATATTCTCCTGTAAAAAAGATAATGCTGTTCCTCTGACAGTGAGTTAATTGCATTTCTGCTTATAAGAATCCATCCAGACTTTCTCATGCCAGAGAACCTCAGTTCAAGATGGATATTCACCAGAGTAACTGTAGAATAGCTCATTAGCCCTAAAATTTCCTTCTTATAGCTAAGCAATTAATCTCCCTTACATTTTCAGTCATCTTATCTTTATTGTGAAATGTTAAAGTTGCTCTGTGCATGATTGTTTTTATTAGAAAAATCAATAGTATCCATTATGAAAATAAAAGCCATCTAATTAAAAAAAGGATGCACACGCTCTTTTCTGTCTTTCACATTTATGTAATAAGCAGATACAGATTGGTGTTGGTAAGTTTGATGTGTGGAAGAGGCAAAAGATAGATAAAGGCAAGGAAATTGAGCCCCAAAGTAGTGGTTACAACTGGAAGCATCAGAGAAAATGTACAGAAGGGTCAGCCAACTTCAGCCTCTGACAAATCTAGTCCCTGCCTGTTTTTATGTGGCCCAAAATAGAACAAGATGAATAAATTAAATGTAATACGGTTGGAAAGAGAAGGAAATGAGTATTTTGTAACATAAAATTATATGGCATTTACATTACAGTGGACATAAAGTTTTATTGAAACACAGCGTCAAGAATTTGTTCATGATTTTTCTATAATTGCTTTTGCACTACAAGAGCAGAGCTGATCAGTTGTGCCCCAAAAGCTGAAAATATATATGTCCTGGAAATTTAAAGAAGGATCCTGACAATTAATCTAGAGACGCACCCTCAGTGGCTTCAGGCTCCGTTGTATAAATTTGAGAATCTTCGATGTAATAATTATACTTAGATTGCTTAATTCGTCTATTTTGGGGATCCTTATTTTCTCAGGTAATTTATCAACATCGAGAACAAGTCTTAAGAAATTATGTGTGTTTTAGTTTGTCTTCCATTGCTGTGACAAAACACTCTGACCGACACCAACTTGGGGAGCAAAGAGTTTATTCAGTTTACATCTCCTGGGTCACAGTTCATCACTTAGGGAGCCCAAGGCAGGAACTCAGGGCGGGAACCTGGAGGCAGGAGCTGAAGCACAGGCCATGGAGAAATGCTGTTCACTGGCTTGCTCCCCTGGCTCATGCCCAGTCTGCCTTCTTATATGGTACACAACAACCTGCCCAGGGTGGAACCACTCATTGTGGGCTGGGCCCTCCCACATTGCCTGACAATCAAGACAATACTCCACAGATGTGGCCACGGGCCAATCCAATGGAGCCAATTCCTCAATTGAGGCTCCCTCAACCCAGGTGTGTCAAGTTGACACTAAAGCTATCCAGCACAATGTGGAACTTACTGTAGAATCCCAGAGTGTTTAGTTATCAACAAAATCTCACACCCATCAAAAGATATGAGGGGCATTCATTAATTTTTAGTTATTTTACTGTATTTTTGTTTGAAATTTTAACATGCCTTCCCTGGGTTATTTAATTATTCGAAAGTTTGACTTAATATAAAAGTGAAGTAAAAGATATCTGAATTGTCATAGTCTTCTTCAATATAGAAGACCTCAATTGAAGACCAGTTTCATATGACATAATTTTCAAAGGTGTCAGAAATAATGGGATCCTACAAATGTATCCTACTTTCTTATTCTTTTTTAAAACATTTTTTTAATTTTATTTATTTTCGTATGTGTATGAATGTACTGTCTGCATGCAGGTTTTTGCACCCGTGTCGTGCAATGCCGCGGAGGTCGAAGAGGGTGTCAGGATTCCCTGGAATGGAGTTCTCCTGGAATTGGAGTTTTGTGAGGTTCTTGTGCCACCATGTGCGGTGCCAGGGGATTCAACCGAACCGGGTCACTCTTGTAAGAGTGGTCAGCTCTTAACCGCTAGGCCCACCTCTCCAGCCCCTTGATGTATTTTAGACTTGCCCAGTGTTTTATGAGTCTTGGTCTCTAAACATAGTGAGTATTATTTATTTCAGTTTCGCCTCATGATAAAGAAGGAAGGAAAGACTATGTGATTGGAAGTTCCTCTGTGATGCTTAGATTAGTGACTATATATTATATATATATTATATATTAATATATATATATATGATGGTTAATCCTGGGTGTAACTTGACTGGACTAAGGGAAAAAATAGGAGAAAAAGGGTCTTCTTATTGGACCACCTAAACCTGGATGGCCCACCCCAAATTGTGGGCATTTACCATCTGCCGGCAGGCAGTATTTAAGGCCACGGCAGCCGGGAGCTGGTCCCTTTTTCTCCTGTGGCTCACTTCTCTCATCTGGTGAGTTTGTCTTGCTGCTGTGATCAACCTTTCGGATCCCAGCGTGTACTGAGACTGGCAGATCTCCTGGAATCCATTTGGGCCTTCACACTAGACTGGGACTACTGAGACATTGAGCCTTGCGGACTGAGCCGTTCCCTGGATTCCGGCCTTCCAGTTCGGCGCTACTGTTGAGCTCCTTCACGTGAGCAAATCAATAACTTGTATATAATTATATATTCGTCCTGTTGCTTCTGTTTTCTTTAGAGAACCCTGAGAAATACAGATTTTGGTACTGAGGTGCAGCAGAGAATCCCACACCCTGCAGATCCCTCCTCCCCACCCTTGCCTGAGAAACTAATCCCCCCTCCCAGTGGGAGCTGATGTCCCTAGGGCCCAACATTGTTGCCTCTAGACCTATAACCAGATTGAAGTCTAGCAAGCCCCTCAAGGTGAGATAATAAAGTGTGGTCCATGAGGAGTGCACTATACCACTAAAGAAAATAATGAGTTTGCCGATTCATTTTGGCAGAAGCCTAAAGAATATGTTTGGGAATGGATTTTAAGGGTGGGGGATAATGTGGAAGGAATATAAAATTGGGTCATACTGAGTTTATTGATAGGCCCACTGAGTAGAGATTCTAGTTAACATGGAAGCTTGAGCATTAAAAAAGGGGGTAAAATTTATTTGAATGTTTGGCTGAATATTTATTAAAAAATGGCTACTAACAGTGAGTTAGAGATGCTGATATTCCTTGGCTTAGTATTGATGAAGGATTGTGAGGGTCAGGCAGATGAGGCATGCTCGAGTGGATTCGAATGTAAAACCACATTCTCTACAATATGAGGACCCAGAGGACATCCTTTCAATGAATTTATAAGAATGGAAAATACTGTGAGAGACACCAGAACATTTGAGAGCTTTGTTTTTGCTCTATTCTTATGCCAGATCTTACAGTTAGAGAAGTTGTGCTCGCTTGCATAATTAAATGTACATGTAATAGGTTTAACAGGACCTCAGGGTTGGCATCAGGTGGCACAACTGAATCACAGAAGGCCAGATAGCTAGTTACGTAATTATTCATAATGGGTGGCAAAGGCAAACAATGTCTATAATGGCATGAACGAAATGATTTTTGGAACTGCTAATTAATCATGCATTCCAGGAACCAAATACATAAGAAGCCTTAAGTTTTTATTTGATCTGTTTAAGCCAGAAAAGCTCTAGAAAAAATGACAGGAAGTCAACATTGGATTCAGGAGTAGCAATCCCTCCAGTTAACCATTCCAGACTTGAGACAGTTCAAAGACCCAGAACCCCTTGAATGAGGGGTGGCCGGGTTCCAATGGGAAGGACCTTGTCACAATACCAAAGAGTTATGCCATTTGCCTTTCTCCTGTCTTTCCCCAGAGGACCTGGACTTTTATAGGGTAAATACACTGGGGAAAAGGAAATTATCAGAATTCTGAGGCCTATTGGATACTGGTTCTAGTTACACTGATCCAGGAGACCCTAAAAAGCATGTGGCCCTCTGGTTAAAGTAGGGGCCTATGGAGGTCAGGTGAAAAATGAAGTTTGGCTGAAGTCGACTCACAGTGGGCCCAGTGGGTACCAGACTCATCCTGTGGTTATTTCCCCAGTCCAGAATGTATAATTGGGATAGATATAATTAGGAATTGGCAGAATCCCCACATTGGTTCCTGACCTTGTGGGTGAGGGCTATTATGGTTGGAAAGGCCAAATGGAAACCATTGGTGGTGCCTCTACCAGGGAAAATAGTGAACCAAAAACAGTATCGTATCCCTGGAGGGATTGCAGAGATAGTGCCACCATCAAGGATTTGAAAGATGCAGGGGTGGTTATCCTCCACATCTCCCTTTAAATCTCCAATTTGGCCTGTGCAAAGACAGATGGATCATGGAGAATGACCGTTGACTATTGAAAACTTAGTACAAGACTCAATTCAGCCACTGTACCAGATGTGGTGTCCTTACTTGAGCAGATTAATATGTCTCCTGGTACCTGGTAGCAGCTATTGATCTGGCCAATGTTTCTTCTCAATACCAGTTCATAAGGACCACCAGAAGCAATTTGCTTTCAGCTGGCAAGGCCAACCGTATACCTTTACTGTCTTACTCAAGGTATGTTAACTCTCCAGCCTTGTGCCATAACTTAGTTAGAAGGATCTGATCGCCTGACTCTTCCACAAAATATCACACTGGTCCACTATTTGATGATGTTATGTGCTGATTGGACCAGTGAAACAGGAGGTAGCAGCTAGTCTAGACTTGTTGGTAAGCCAATGTGCATGAAGGGTGGGAAATAAATCCAACTAAAATTCAAGGGCCATTACCTCAGTGAAGTTTCTAGGAGTTCAGTGGTGTGAGAGCATGCAGGACATTCCTTCTAAGGTAAAGAATAATTGTTTCACCTGGCCCCTCCCTCCACAAGAAAGAAGCACAATGTTTGGTGGGCCTTTTTGGATTCTGAGAAGCACATTCCTCATCTGGGTTTACTAGACCCATATATCAAGTGACTCGTAAGGCAGCAAACTTTGAGTGGGGCTTGGAACAGGAAAGGCTCTTCAACAGGTCCAGGCTGCAGTGCAGGCTGCTCTGCCCCTAGGGCCATATGATCCAAGACCCAATGGTGCTTGAGTATCAGTGGCAGTAGAGATGCTGTCTGGAGTCTGTGGCAGGCTCCCATAGGGGAATCACAGTTGAGGCCCTTGGGATTTTGGGCAAGGCTCACCTTCATCTGCAAACAACTATTCTCCTTTGAAAGACAGCTCTTACCTGCTATTGGGCCTTAGTGGACACTGAACTTTGACAATGGGCCAACAAGTCACCATGCGACCTGAGCTGCCCATCATGAGGCTGGTGTTATCTGACCCACCAGACCATAAAGTAGGACGTGCACAGCAACATCCATTGTCAAATGGAAGTGGTACCATACATGACGGGCCTGGGCAGGCCCTGAGGGCACAACAGTTACAATGAAGAAGTTGCCCAAATCTTATGGTTCCCACTCTGTTACAATGCCTCCTGTGCTTAAGCATGCACCTATGGCTTCATGGGGTTTGCCCTATGATCAGTTGACTGAGAAGAGAAGGCTAGGGCCTGTTTACTGATGGTTCTGCACATATGCAGGCACACCCAGGTGGACAGCTGCAGCATTACAGCATTTCTGAAACAACCTAAGGACACTGGTGAAGGAAGTCTTCACAGTGGGCAGAACTTCGGGCAGTGCACATGGTTGTGCATTTTGCCTGGAAGGAGAAATGGCCAGAGGTTCGATTATTACAATTCATGGGCTGAGCCAATGGTTTGGCTGGATGGTCAGGGACTTGGAAGGAGCATGATGGAAAATGGTGAGAAAGAATTTGGGGAAGAATATGTGGGTATAAGCTCTCTGAATGGTCAAAGGATGTGAAGATACTTGTGTCTCATGTAAATGCTCATCAAAAGGTGATCTCAGCAGAGGATGAGTTTAATAATCAAGTAGATGGATGACGTTCTGTGGATAGTCAGCCTCTTCTCCCAGCTATCCCTGTTGTTGTCAATGGTCCCATGAACAAAGTGGTCATGGTTGCAGAGATGGAAGGTTATGCATGGGCTCAACAGCATGGACTCCACTCACCAAGGCTGATCTGGCTACAGCTGCTGCAGAATGCCAGATTTGCCAACAGCAGACAACATTGAGCCCCCGATATGGGTGCTATTCCCCGGGGTGACCACCCAGCAACCTGGTGGCAGGTTGACTACATTGGACCATTCCTCATGGAGGGGACAGCGTTTTTCCTTACAGGATAGATACTTATTCTGGTTATGGATTTGCCTTTCCTGCATTGTAATGTTTCTGCCAAAACTACCATCCAGGGACTTACAGAATGCCTTATCCACCATCATGGTATTCCTCAAAGCATTGCTTCTGACCAAGGAACTCACTTCACAGCCAAAGAAGTGCGACTGTGGGCCCATGGTCATGGTATCCACTGGTCTTACCTGTTCCCCACCACCCAGAAGCCGCTGGCTTGATAGAACGATGGAACGGCCTCTTGAAGACACAGTTACAGGCCAATTAGGTAGCAATACCCTGGAGGGCTGGGGCAAGTTCTCCAGCAAGCATATATGCTTTGAATCACGCCACTAATGGTACTGTTTCTTTATAGCCAGAATTCTGGGTCCAGGAACCAAGGGGGTGGAAGTGGGAAGATTCCACTCACTATCACCCCTATGACCCAGTAGGAAAATGTTTGCTTCCTGTACCCAGACCTTGGTTCTGCTGGTCTAGATGTTTTGTCTCCAACGGGGTGAGTGCTTTTGCCAGGAGATACAGCAAACGTTCCATTGAACTGGAAGCTAAGACTTCCCCCTGGCCACTTTGGGCTTCTACTGCCTTTAAGCCAACAGGTAAGGAAGGAATAACAGTAGTAGGAGGAGTGATTGATCCAGCTACCAAGGGGAAATTGGACTTTTTCTCCACAATGTGGGGAAGGAAGATTATGTCTGAAGGCAGGAGTGCTGTAGGGCGCCTTCTGGTGCTACCATGTCCTATGATTAGGTCAATGGGAAACCAACAACCCAAACCAGAACAGGACAAAAATGGCCCAGACCCTTCAGGGATTAAGGTATGGGTCACTCCATGGGAAAGAGCCAAATCAGAGTGCTTGCTGATGGTGGAGGAAATACAGAATGGGTAGTAGAGAAGGTAGTCATAAATATCAGCTGAGAGCCATGGGACCAGTTGCCGAAATGTGGATTTAATAGAATATTAACTTTTGTCCTATTTGTTAAAATGTGCTTGTTATTCTATATATATATATATATATATATTATATGTATATATATTGTTATTAAGTGGATACTTGTGTTGTTCCCTTTTGAATGTGCAACTGAGATAAGTGTTAAGTGTTGTCATATTTAGGTTATTAGATCGAAGGACTAAGTTCTTCTCAGGACATTACCACCTACTCTAAATATAAATGCTTTGCTCTTGCACATGGAATCTTATATCATGTTAGGTGGATTATGACCCTGCCATTGTTTGCAATGACATTAAAGCATAACATAAGGAGAGGGTATTATTGGGTGTCAAGTTGACAAGGGGTGGACTTTTGATGGTTATCCTGGGTGTCAACTTGACTGGACTGCAACAAATAAGAGAAAAGGGTCTTCTGATGGACCACCTCAACCCGGATGACCCCCCCAAATGTGGGCGTTACCTTCTGCCGGGAGGCAGTATTTAAGGCCACGGCAGCGGGACCTGGTCCCTTTTTTCCTGCGGCTTGCTTCTTCTCTCTGGTGAGTTTGTCTTGCTGCTGTGATCACCTTTCGGATCCCAGGTGTACCGAGACCGCAAATCTCCTGGAATCCATTTGGGCCTTCAGCACCAGAATGGGCTACTGAGACATCGAGCCTTGCGGCCTGAGCAGTTCCTGGATTCCTGGCCTTCTCCAGTTTGGCGCTACTGTTGAGCTCCGTCAGTGGAGCAAATCAATAAATTGTTATAGTTATATATTCATCCTGTTGCTTCTGTTTCTTTAAGAGAACCCTATAGATATATATATATATATATATATATATATATTTTTTTTTTTTTGGTCTTTTTGAAACAGCTATTCCCTGTAGCCCCAGCTGTCTTGGAACTCACTCTGTAGACCAGGCTGGCCTTGAACTCACAAAGATCCGCCTGCCTCTTCCTCCCAAGTGCTAGTATTAAAGGTATGCACCACCACGCCCAGCCTATTTTTTAAAACTAGGTTTACTTAAAATTTTTTGGTCTTTTTGAGACAGGGTCTCTCTGTAGCCCCAGCTGGCCTGGAACTTGCCCTGTAGACCAGACTGGCCTTGAACTCACAGAGATCTGCCTGCTTCTGCCTCCTGAGTGCTGGGAGGCACTTGGCTAAATATACTTTCATTTCATTCAGCTCCATGGGTTCCTTAAAATGTCATAGAGGAAAAAGTACTGTACCTCCTGGAGAATGTCCTAGGGGAGGTGCCTGAACTAGGGTAGAATGCAGCTTGGAGATGGCTGAGGACTGACCCTTCCCCAAGTAAGCTCAGGCTTTTTCTGCCCAGTAGGGTCCTCAGAGGGAGTAGCTGAAGATTGAAAGGTGGGGGTCTCCTGTCTGTAGCTCTCAGGAATATCTTTCCCATGGAGTGTCAGTCAGAGCTGAGGTGAGACTCTGGTACAAATGAGAATAGACTCCTCCTCTAACTCCCACCTTTAGTTAGCTGTTCTGAAGACAATTTCAGACAGACCCTAAATACAACTTCCCTTGAAGTGTTTCAGCAACTTTGAAATTGATAGCATCACCCTTCAGTAAATAACATGTCTAAAAGTGTCTACTTGGCAAAAGAAACCCTCCATATAATAGAGCACAAAGTCAAAAAGTCATTTTATTCCAACCATTTGCTCAAGATTTTCAAGCTAGTAAATTGGAAATCAATATACACTTAAACTTGTGAGCACAGCTAATAGCAAAACCCCCAACCAGCTTTGCTTTCAACTACTTAATCAGAGACCAGCATTTATACATCCATCATGGGGATGGTGGAAGTACACTCTTGGCATGAGGCCCAGCCTTCTGTTCCTTTAACCAGCCCATCACATCTAAGGCTTAATCTAATGTCAATACTCAAAACTCTGATGTGAAAGTTGATCCTTTAATGGGGCTTGCTAATTGCTGTCTGACTTGCTGAATCTGGAGGATTAACTTTTGTAATCTCACTCCTAATGAAGCATGCTGAATCCTGGATCCAACGATCTTCCTCTTTTTGCAGCTCTTCTAGTGACCTTAGGAAGCCTAGACCCCTTTCTGTCCTGGATGAACAGGTATAATTCATGAGGCACAGGATTAGCCCTTGATTATCCTTCCTGTGCATTTCTGTTAGTGATTCTAACCCATTTGACACTTCTTTCTGTGTGAATTTACAAAACCTAGTGAAACCAAAGGAAATCAAACCAATTGTCAGTGCAGCAGGCTCATCTCATTGGGCAGATGTCCTGAAACTTGGCAGCACATCTGTGTTTGAAGGCTTTTAGATCCCACCCGTAGACAGCTGGACAAGATGTCCACATCCAGGAATCCTAGAAGTGTTACATGATTCATTCTGCCTCTCAATAAAAATATTGAGTCATGGCTGTCCTGCCCATTCAGAAAGCATGCCAGGCTCTTCCATCTTTCCCTGGCCCCTGGACTATATGTTAATGTGCTGGGTGAGCCAGTGAGCTCAGAGGCAGAGTGCAAGTGTAATGGTGATGTTTCCAAGCACAAATGAGTAGGGACCCTCATTCGTTCCAGGTCTCCATGGACAGTTCACAAGCCAAGAATAAGCCATTAAAATATTTCCACTCTGTGTTTTCCCCTCAGTAATATGAGATGTTCCAATGATCTTAAAGGGGAAAAATTATCTGAGACTACAGTGTGTGTATGCATACACAGAAACACACAAGATTTGTATACAGTGTGAAGACCATATTACCTACATGTGTTTCTAGTGACATCAACTTTGTGTACCTCATCCAAGAGCTTTCTAGTTCCTCAAACAATTCCAGGATTGGGTCCTGGGTAGGGGAATTGGTGACTCCCTATATCCAGATAAGGAAACAAAAAACTCAGAGTGACTTTCTGCTTTGTGGCTGTGCTAGGAAAGAGCTTTGACTCACCCCACCCCCACCCCTTTAGAGCTGTTGTGGTTTGAATATGAAATGTTCCCACAGGCTCATGCATTTGAATCCATGGCCCCCAACTGGTGGCTCTGTTTTGGGAAGTTATGAAACCTTTGGAACATAGGGCAAGCTTTGAGAGTTATATCAAGGCCTTCCTTCAGTTCTGTTCTCTCTCGTTCCTGGTCCACTGAGATGTGAGGCGCTTCCACCATATGCTCCTGCCGCCACAAACTCTGCCATGTTTTACCTGTCATGATAGACTTAAACCATGAACCAAAATAAACTTCTCTCTTAAGCTGTTTTTGTTAGATATTTTTCACTGATGAGAAAAGTAACTAACAGAAAATTGGTAGCAGAAATCAGCTGTTACTCTGACAAAGCTGACTATATGGTTTGTAGGCCTTTAGAATTTGTTTGTGGGAGAAATGTGGAGGATTTTGGAACTGCAGGATAAAGAAGCCTTAGAGCTTAATGGGCAGTTCTGGTGGGAGTGCAGAAGACCAGAATGCTGATAGATTACAGGCAGACAACACTATTTGTGAGGTTTCAGAGAAACACAAGACCTTATCAGAAACTGGACTAGAGCCCACTCATATTACATTTTGGCAAAGACTCTAGGTATGTTCTGATGGTGTTAGGAAAGTTTGAGTGAGGCTAAATTAAAGAATAATAGTTTGATTTTGTGGAGGAAATTTCAAGATATCTTAGCCTCCAGTCTGTAGTATGATTGTTTTTGGCTGCATTTTACTGGGTTTATAGTAAACTCTGAGCAAAAAGTAGATTAGAAAGACATAAAAACCATACAGTTTGGGGCTGTAGCGATGGCTTAATTGGTAAAGTGTTTGCTATGCAAACATGAAGACTTGAATTTGGATCCCCAGAAGCAATGTGAAATGATGGACCCAGGCACAGTAGTACTTGCCTTTAATCCCAGCACTTGGGAGGCGGAAGCAGATGGATTGCTCTGAGACCAAGGCCAGCCTGGGATGGTCTTCATAGAGAGTTCTGGGCCAGCTGGGGCTACATAATGAGGCCCTGTCTCAAAAATAAAAAAGGAGAGTGATAGACCTCTGATACTGACCTCTGGCCTCCATGTGTGTTCATACAATGCACACATTCATGCATCAGCACATACATACAAACATGTACACATACATACACTATATGCATGCACACAAATACACACCCACCCACATATACAAGCATGCAGTTTGGTAAGGAAGAGAGCATGAACTTGCTTACAGCTTTGGAGAAGCAGGTGTGGAAAAATAATTGTTAAAATGGTTAGCACCATTAAAGAGAGACTACAGACTTTGCACCAGAACAATAGAAATGTTGCTTTGAGGATGCAGCCCCTCCCACCCAAGACTCTAGGGTGTGAAAATGCAAATTCATTTGAAAGGATAGTATCTGAAAAAAAAAAAAACCCTGAATATGAAGAGCCCCTAGAGCACCCTACTTGAACAGAGCTGCCCAGGGAAGTGTTTTCTCTAGTCTAGCCACACAGGTACTTGGAAGCTGTTGTACCCATAGCTTAAGGGACTACATTACATCTCAAAATAATAGTAAATTGGCCTTGTCCATATGGTGCTGGTTTTGTAGGAATGCAGAATACAAGAGTTACATGGTTCCTAGGGCTTGTACCAATGTCCCAGAAAAATAAGGCCAGACAATGTGTAGCAGAGTTAGATACTCTGCATAGAATCCTGAGAATTTAATGCATGAAACTGACAGTGAAGCTGAAGCTCTGATGAAGATCCCAGGATTCTGGAAATGTTAGGAATGTGGGACGTCTGCTGAGGAATGCTGCAAGCACCAAATGGAGTGTTCTCAGGAGAGAGGCTGTATGTGCTGCAGATGATAAGGCCAATGGAGCAGGACTATCTAAGCTTATTGGAGCTCAGATGTCCCTACCACACACCCAGGATGATAGACATGGAGCTATGGGGTCTGGTCGGTATTTTCCACGCTGGGTTTTGTCTTGGCTTGATGCTGTCTTCTTCCTTTTCTCTTTTGGAATGGGAATATTTATTCTGTGCCATTGTGTATCAGAAGAATGCAATTTGATTAAAAATTATAGGGATTATATGTAGGCATTTGCACTGGTATCAGAAAAGCCTGGGTGTTTGAATAATGTTGGGACTGTGATAGGGACCTGAGAAGTTGAACTAAATGTATTTTGTGTTATAAGATGTCCATGAGCCTATGGAAGCCAGAGACAGATGTTATGGTTTAAACCTGAAATGTTCACAAGTTTATATTTTAAACATTTCTTGTCCAGTTGGTGGTGCTACTGTACATGTGGCAGCATTTTCAGAGACATTTGTCCCTGGAAAGCTGATAGAGGCTAATGGTCTATACCAATCACTATAACAAAGACAGATAGCTCAGACTTAAAGTGTATGAGCCATAGCTCTAAGCATTTTAAGTGGCTAATTGTGTTCATAGCATTTCTCATGGTATTTCCATTGTGTAGGTGAGAAAACTGAAGGTAATTGGCTTGAAGTTAGTTGTAATGAGTTGTCCTGGACCATATAGTAACAAATGGAGTAATTATATTCAAGCCCAGCTAGCTAGTTACTAAGCTCACTTCAGCCTGGTGCTACTCACTCCTGACTGTACATAAGAGTCAGTTAGGGAGCATTAAAATAATTCTACTATCTAGGTTTTTGCTCCAACCAAGGACATTAGCATTTAAATCTACCAGCTGATCCAGTATACATCTGGAGTTGAATATAGCTGTGTTGTGCTTTCTTCCTGGAATCCTAACTTGGTCCTTCTCCCTATGGCTCAGTGCTGGCTCATAGGGAAATCCTAACTCAACATTTTCTTCTCCCAGGTGAGAAACAGTTGGGGTCAGGCTGCTCTTGGTCACATGTAGTGCTGGCTGGGGGGCAAATACTGGATAATGAAATGCCCACCCCATCACAACAGGCTGAGTATAAAAGCAGATGTGAAAGTTAGGCCAGAATTTAAAAGGTTGGAAAATGTAGAAAAATTACATTTTCTCACTGATTTTTTAAATTTTGGAAACTGGAGTTATTTTTCATAAAATTGTTTTACTTATATTGGCATATAATGAGTTTATTGATATTTAGAGCAAAATTTATCAGTTCTAATTGATGGCAAACTGTTATGTGGCAAACTGCTAGATATAGTCTGTATAAAGAAAGCTCCTTGAAATCCTCAGTAGTTTTATTTTTACATTTAGTTATTTACTGTGTGTATGTATGTGGGCATATGTGTGCCATGCTGTGCATGGGGAGGTCACAAGACAACTTGTGGGAGTCAGTTCTTTTCTCCATCACGTGGGTCCTGGGGTTTGAACATCAGGCTTGGGGGCAAGCACTTTCACCTGTTGAGCTATCTCACTGGCCTCTCTGAAGTTCTTACGTGTAAAAAAAAGCGTTCAAGGGCCTGTAAGGTTTGCGAACCACTGTTCTAAATCATCAGTAGTTTTCAGGAAGTCATTCTCAGTAGCTTGGAGGGGAATCGGCATAAGATTGATAGATTTATACTTGTATTTATTATAGCTGTATTTTTTAAATCAGAGGTTTAGGCAATCTCATAGATAACCTCAATTTGGAGTACTTTGTATTTAACAGAGATACAGGTTGGTGATTAGCTATAAAGTGGGATGATATTCTAAGGTCATATCACTTCAGAAGGTATTTGGGAATGAGGAAAATGGCTACTTTCCTGATTAACCTCAGAGAAAAAAAACAGCCTTTGCTAGGAACTCATGAGTATGTTGCAAAACTTTAGCCAAGCAGGGAACATGTCAAGAGGCCAAGAAAGCCAACCTGCCATTGGTCCATCATGGAATCCCATCCTGCTACCTACAAATACCAGCACCAGTACTTAGTGGCCCTACAGACCATGACAGAGTGTGCCTCCTCTCCTACTTTATTCCCATGCTGGCCCCTGACTTGCTTCCTCTGAGCTGTTGGCTCTATCACCTTGGCCTTGGCTCTGTTTTTGGCCCTCTGGCTTCTGTTTGTCCTGGAACCCAAGCTTTTCCTAGTGGTCTGTGACAGGCTGCTCTGGCTCTTAGTTCTTTGTGCTGCCTTTGGCAGGAGTCTTTGTCTCCGTTCCAGCTCCATGGACTTGGATACTGGCCATTTGGCCAGCACTCTGGCCAGGCCAGCCCTGGCCCCATGGGATAGTGTGGAAGAGTTGAGCAGAGATGACAGGATGAAGTGGACTGTTTATAGAAGTCCCTCTGTATAGATTGGCACTGGAATTGTGTTGTCATCTGTGATGACCACAGGATTACTTGAAGAGCATGCCAGCAAGCGAGTTGCCTGCCAAGAGACTCCAGTGCAGCTGGAAACATGGTGCTATTTATTTCTTGATACTGCAACCATTCTTCATAAATAAAATCTTTTCATTTGAAGACTTAATTATTACTTTCTTAGTAAAGCATTATGTAAAAAAAATAACAATAATTATTACTTGCTACCATTTGCTAAGTCCCTTCTATGGGCCAGGTGAGGTGACTCATTCATTTTACAATTATTTATTGAGTTCCTACTCTGAACCAGACACCAAAAGGGGAGAGAATCAAGCAGGCCTTTCTGGTGCTTACATTTTAGTCTAGAAGGAGACACTGTGAAGTAATAAGCATGTCAATTTATGGTACATCAGATGGTGACAAACCCTGTGGATAAAAATTATACATAATAAATTGGAAAAGAAGAATAGAATTGCCTTTACTGGCAGATGACATGATCTTATATATAGAAAAACCATAATATTTCCCCTAAATATGTTAGATAGAACCCATAAATCCAGCAAAGTTCCAGGATAAAAACCAACTTGCAAAAGAATTTATCATTTTTATGTGTTAATAATGTACAATTAAAGGGAAATTGGTAATTTTTTTTTTTACAAAAGCACAAAAAATAAAATACGGGAGAATAAAATTAACCAAATAGGTGAAAGACATATATTGAGAACTATGAAATATTGCTCAACAATTAAAAGAGTCACAAATAAATGGAAATGCATCCCATGTTCATTCATTGGAAGATTTAATATGTTTAACCTGCCAGTACTACCAAAAATATACAACAGATTTTTACAATATTTTTAAAATAAAAATAGGAAAACCTAACCTATCCTAAAATTACCTTGAAATTTCAAAGGATCTCAAAAAGGCAATACAGTCTGAAAGAGAGCAACAGTTTGGAGGTTTTGTACTTCCTCATTTCAAAACTTGCTATAAATCTACAACAATCAAAGCAGTGTGGTTCTGGAAAAGAATAGAGGATCTTTGGAAAGAAAATCTCATGCACATTTCAGCAATTTCTAACAAGGAAATGGAAATATTGTCAATGAATGGTGGTGGGGCAATTAGCATGCAAAAGAATTAGGGCCTTATTCATCATATATAGAATTAACTCAATATGTACCAAATGCCTACTTGTAAGAGCAAAGTGCTAATCATTAACTAATGATTAGAAGAAAACACAGGAAAAGCCTTCATGACATTGGATTCTGCAATCACTTCTTGGATACGACACTGAAAGAACAGACTTTTGAAAAAATAGGTAAAATTTATCCAAAAACTTTCAGGAAAATTTGGTAAAATTTTTATAAAATGAATTGGACTACATAAAAATTGAACTTTTATGCACCAAAGACACTGTGGTTTGATGTATTCCCCCATACTCATGTGTTGGAAGTGGCAGCCTCATTGAGCAGCATTGAGAGGTGGGTCTTTGAATAGGTGATCAGATTATGAAAAATCCCCCCTCATGAATGGATTAACACAGTTGTCTCTGAAGTGGGTTAATTATTCTCATAAAAGGATGGGGTTGGGGCTGGTTAAGAGCACCGACTACTCTTGCAGAGGACCGGGGTTCGATTCCCAGCACCCACATGGCGGCCAAGAACCATCTTTAACTCCAATTCCAAGGGACTCCGGCGCCCTCTTCTGACCTCCACGGCATTGCACGACATGGGTGCACCAACCTACATGCAGACAGTACACTCATACACATAAAAAATAATAAATATGCGGTGTGTGGTGGCATGCGCCTTTAATCCTAGCACTCGGGAGGCAGAGGCAGCTGGATCTTTGTGAGTTCAAGGCCAGCCTGGTCTACAGAGTGAGTTCCAGGACAGCTGGGGCTACAGGGAGACCCTGTTTGGGGGCGGGGGCGGGAAAGGATGGGCCGATGCTGATGGGCTTTTCTCTTTGTTTGTTTGGTTTTTGTTTTTCCTTATATTTTTTACTATGGGATGATAGCAGCAAGTTGATTGTCAGATAACAAGCCCCTCAACCTTGGGCTTTCCAGCCCTGAAAGCTGTAAGAAATAAATTTATTTTCTTTATAAATTACCTATAGCTATTCTATGATAACAGCATAAAATGGAATAAACAAAAGAATACTATCATCGTAATGAAAAGACAATCCAGGGAATGGGAGACAATGTTTGCAAATCATATATATATATATGATTTGCATCCATAAAATGTGAAGAACTCCTAACGACTCAACAAAAACAAGCAACTACATTAAAATGGTCAAAGGATGAGCTTTTTCTCTAATGAAGGTATACAAATGACCAATAAATGCATGAAATGATGCCTGATATCACTAATTGTTAGGGGAATACAAATTGGACCCACAATGAGATACAACTTTAAACCCTTTAAGACAGATACTATTAAAAATCAACAACTCAGAAGAACTGGGCGTGGTGACGCGCACCTTTAATCCCCAAACAGATGTCTGTGAGTTGGAGTCTAGCCTGGTTCACATAATGAGGTCTATGCTGGGTAGAGCTATAGGGAGACCCTGAAGAAAATCCCTCATGTGTGGAGAAATTTGAACCTGAATGTGTTGCTGGTGCTGAGGTGAGAATGTAAAATCATATAGCCTCTGTGCAAAAAACAGTGTGACATTTCTTAAAAATTAAGCACTTCCTTAAAAATTAAACCATGTGATCAGAAATTCCACTTCTTGGTATTCGCCACAGCAAATGAAAGTAGAGGGAACTTCCGCCTGTGAGTTGGGGTTCTCTAGAGGAACTGCTGGTCTCTTGGGCCATGTATCAGGGCCACTGTTGGAAGGTGAGGCCCACTGTGGGGAAGGAGCTCCCTTCTCAGTTACCCCTCCAGGAAATACCCTCTCAGACCCACACAGAGGCTTGTCTGTTATTGGACTCCAGATCCAACCAAGTCAACACCCAAGATTAACCATCACACTATGTTGATAGTAGCATTGTTTCCAGTGGCCAAAGGTGGAGACACCCCAGATAACTATCAGTAGAAGAAGGGATGAACAAATATGGAATATAATGCAATAGCGTATTCATTTTTAAAAAGGAAAGGAAGTTGCCCAGGCTACATGGATGAATCTTGTGGACACTATTGCTTAAATAGAATAAGGCAGTCACAATAAATAAATAGAATAAGGCAGTTGACAAATACTGTGTGACTAGTTATATGAAGAATGTGGAATAGTCAAATTTAGAGTCAGAAGAGTGGTTACTAGCACCTGGGGAAAAGATGAATGAAGAGTTTTTAATGGGTTTGATTTTTCACTTTAGGAAGATTAAAATGTTCTAGAGAAGATAGAGTTGATGGTTTCACAGTACTGTGAGTACACTTAATATCACAAAACTGTATACCTAAAAATAGTAAAATTTTATATGGTATGTTCTTGTTAATCAAATTATTAAAAATCAAGCATATAGAAGGGTGTGGGAAAGTCGGCCAAGAAAGACAAAGACCCTGTGAACAAGTCTGGGGCAAGGCCAAGAAGAAGAAGGGGTCCAAAGGCAAGGTTCGGGACGAGCTCAGCAACCTAGTCCTGTTTGACAAAGCTACGTGTGACAAACCCTGTAAGGAAGTTCCCAACTGTAAACTTATTACCCCAGCGGTGGTCTCTGAGAGACTGAAGAGTCGAGGTTCCCTGGCCAGGGCAGCCCTTCAGGAGCTCCGTAGGAAGGGATTTTCTTGTTTTTTCTTTTTTTTTTTTTGGGGGGGCTTATTTATTCTTTGGAGGCTGCCTGTCTACATTCTCTGTAGACCAGGCTGGCCTTGAACTCACAAAGATCCACCTGCTCTGCCTCCGAGTGCCTAGGATTAAAGGCATGCACCACCACGCCCGCAGGAGGGATTTTCAAACTGATTTCAAAGCACAGAGCTCAAGTAATTGACACCAGGAACACAAAAGGTGAGATGCCTCAACTGCTCATGAAGATGCCTGAAGAGGTCAGCTGACTGCCATTTGGAAAAATAAAACTTTATTAAATAAAGAAGAATCAAGCATGTAAAAGCCCCAGAAGAGTCGGGACCTCATATAGGTTACTCTGGAGAAGATGCCTAATGTGGCATGGGAGTGAACTGGGTGGAGGTTGGGGGGGGACAACAAACAGGTAGATGGAGTAGTGTCATGAGAGAGGAGTGTCTGGCCAATAGGAAGGTGTGCTGTGAGCAGAAAGAATGCGGAGCCCATGAACCAAGGAAGCAGTATATCACTTGACAATGAACAGCCTTAAAAGAGTTTAGTTTTCTTGAGAGTGGATAAAATGGGAAGCTTCTGGAAAGACTGAGTGGGCCAGGACATAATCCGTATTTTAACAGGATCTTCCCTTGTTTCTTGGCTTGAGACTATATGAGGGTCAGGACTGCAGATCATGAGACGAGTTAAGAGAGAGATGGTGAGGGTCAGATTGGTTGCCGTTGAGGTGGCTGAATTAGAGATTCTACTGAAATCCTGTGAAAAGGCAGTAAGATTTGCTGATGGATGTCTAGACATGAGGGAGGGAGAAGAATGAAAAAAATTATTCCGTGCTTGGCTTAACCTTGTTAGGAGTCAGTCTTTGGGATAGGATATGGGGAATCATGAGCACAGGGATGAACTAGAAACTGTGAAGCTGGATAGGTCCTGGGATGTATTAACAGAGAAGCCCAGGACTGAGCCTGGTGGATGCTGGAAAGGACCAGAGTGGAGACTGGGAGAACAATCTAGAGGAGTAGGTAACAAGGGGAGAGAGCTGACTGTTTTCACATATGCTATGTCTAACAAGCTGTACATAGTAATGTACGCCAGTAATTTCAGCACTCAGAAGACTGGGGTAGGTGGATGGAAAATTGAAGTCTATCTTGAATTATACAATAAAACCTTGTCTAGAAAACAAACAAAAAAAATCTCCTAGGAAAATCATAAGGATTTTTATAAGGTTTCATAAGCCATTGGCCACAAGGCTAATGTTCAGATAGAAAGGTCACACATCTAGAGTTAAGTGCTAAAAGGAACACAGGTAGGATTTAAACCATGTCTGCTTGATTTCATAGCCTGAATACGGTAAAACCCCATGCCACGTGGTTTTTCTGTTGCGATGGAGCAGAAACGAAGGCTGGGGAGAACCAAGTCTTGTGACTCAAGAGAAGGAGTCAGTCCTTGTCTTTCAAGTGTCCACAGTTTACTGGGCTGACAGTGAGGGGCTGTTGGTAGAGTCAGCCCAGTTGGGCAAGCCAGGGAGGATGTCAGCCATGGGAGGTTGCCAGGGGCTCATTGGTGACCTTGTGTATACATGAAAGTGGAGAAAAGCATCTGTAATGATGACTCCTGGTGAGAAGCCATCCTGACTTCTAGGTATGGGGGCAAGCTGTTATGGTTTGGGGACATCCCTACATGGGATGTCCCCAAATGATAACACATCCCTACATGGATGTGGATAATACTGGTGGCTCCTGAGGCTTCCTTCCTGCCATGTGGCAAAGATGGGCTTGAATACATGAACTGAAGTCAGCTGTTAGAATCAGGGAGTGTCACTCAGGTGGAGAAGGCAGGGCTTGGATACATGCTGGTCATTAGTTGCCATGTCCAGCTGAAGCCATGACTTGTTGGCCACATCAGGCTTGAAACACCACAATGCCTTTCCCATGGTTCTTAGCACTGGAGCCAGTTTTGTTCCAAGCCTTCTTCTTCACCTCCTACTAATGCTGTGAGGTTTGGAGAAACCAGTTAATTACGATGGAGATTATATAAAGATTATATAAACTATCACTGGAAGAAATGCAGAAAAGTCACATTATCAAATAAGACATTTTATTATGGGAATTAAAATTATAGATAGATATAGAGACTCATAATCCCATTATCCAAAGATAATTAATAATTTCCTTACATGTGCCAATGAGGCCTTTTAAAAAAAAGTGTATAAATAGTATTGCATATTGTTTTAAAATGAATTTGATATGTCAAAATAATAATTTCTTACCCTTGTTTAGCAGTTAAGGATTTCTCATTTTGGAGTCCAGTAGTTGAGGTTCATATCTGTCTCCTTTACTGAGGGATCCCTAAGGCAAGTTTCTTCTCTGAGTTTCAGTTCCCTCCTCTGTTCCTGTAGCACTTACCTTAAAGGGTTCACGTGATGATCAAATGACAGCTCACATGTTAAGTTTTTCTGATCGCATTTGGGAATCTATGAAGTGCGGAATGAACACCCAGTGATACTATGTTTTACAATCCAGTTTTATGTACCAATATATTTATCTTTCAAAATGTGAAGAACAATACTTGCTCATGGCAAACACTGATAAGCACTCATGAATTCCATTAAAAATAGTGTGAGATGCTATACTTTGCATCAACAGAAATGTAACTCATACATCAAGTTGTAATGTCAGTAAGATACATCCATTATTACATGCTGTCAATTTGTTATTCTGTGATTGCTTTTATAATTAGAAAACCTTCCAAAGCAGATAGGGATATAGTAGAGGGCATATGCTGCCAAGGGAACAGGCATTAAGTTTGAGGCAAGGATTTGGAAGAATCTTACTTTGTCAGAATGCTGCAACAACATTTTCATGAAATGAAAAATATCCTTAGAGAGAGCCATGGGAATGTCCCCTTTGATCAGCCCTGAACTGGGTTTTCCTAGAGTAGTCAAATTCCCTAGGAGAACAGAGGTACACAGCTAGTCTTTGCTACTAAGTGTTCCCAGCACTCTGTGTAAATGTCCTACTCTGTGGCCCTAGTGACAATCAAGGGACAAGAAAGCCAGACACGGAGGTGACACTGAGAGGCTCACATTTTCTTGCCATGGTAACTGGACACACTAGAGAGGCTTTAGTTATGAAGGGGGCAGGGAAGAGGAAGACACTTGACTGATTTTGAAAATTTTTGGTGGCTTCATCATGATTTACAGGTTGATTCCAGACATGAATGGAAGTGCAAAGGAACAGTTAAAATGGTGCTGTAAAAGAGCAAAGTTGGAGGAGTCTCATTGCATGATGTCAAGACTTATTGTAAAGCTCCTAAGATTACGTGGCTTTGATGTAAAGACAGATACATCAAAGAAACAGAATACAGAATCCTGACAAAAATACATATATGGGGTCAGTTGATTTATTTTTGATACTGTTGCCAAGGACAATCGATGGGAATAGAAGCATTTTTTTTTTTTTTTTGGAATGAAATATGATGTGAGGAGCTAGGAAAGATGATTCAGTTGTTAAGGGCACTGGGTAGCTTTGCAGAGGCCGGGTTTCATTGGCCCACACATTGGCAGCTAACAACTGACCTGTAACTTACATTGCATGGTTCCAGATCGACCCTCTCTGCTCTGATCAGATTAGAGTTTGGGCACAGTTATCATATATGCAGGCAAAACACTTATAAACTAACAATAAAATAGAAGAAAAATATATTGATAAGCCAAAAACATAAACCTCGCTAGATCCCTACCTCACACTATACACAAAGGTAATTTGTGATGTATTATATATATTTCTTAGAGCATAAACTCTAAAACCACACAGAAGAACAAAGGAGAATATCTTTTTACTTTAGATAGGTAAGGGTTCCTTAGGAGAGAGAGAGAGACTTTTCACTCCCCTGTGAACTTATTTAAGAAAAAAAGTATAAATTGAGTCTTCCTTTAAAAATTAAAAAATTGCTTTCATCAATAAGACAAGGGAAGCAAAAATTGAAAGTAGAAAGAATATTACTCAGTGCATATATTTGATTAGAAACTGTTGTCTAGAGTATAGGACATTATAAATAATCCTAAAAGATCGGGATACAAAGACCACACTTAACACACGGGGAAGGTCTTGGTCAGAAACTTAACAATGGCCAATAAACATGGAAATGTGCTGAGGAATCTGGATCATCTGAGAAAGACATTGTAACTCCATAACGAGGTCTTTCATGTTCCCTCCAGACTCCCCAAATGGAGAAAGAACCGAAAACACTGGTGAGGGTGTGGAGAACTGAGCTTGCCTACATTACTGGTAAGAGTATAAAGTAAGACAACCATTGTCAAAAATCACTAGGTAGGGCTGAAGAGATGGCAACGGTGAATAAGAGGTGCTTGCGTTCTCACCAGAGGGATTGAGTTGAGTTCCAAGTACCTTGACAAGGGGCTCACAACTACCGTATACACCTCAATTCCAGGGATCTTGATACCTCTTCTGGCCTCCTGCACTTTTTAAAAAAGATTTATTCTATTATCATTTTAAGTGTATATGAGTGTTTTACTGTTGTTTATTTTGCCATGTGTGACTTGGCATGCATGCAGAGGTACCAGAGGCCAGAAGAGGCTGGTGGATCCTCCTGAAATTGTAGTCATTGGATCTCTAGAAATGGAAATGGGAAACATTGGTTGGGTTAGCTGCCATGTGTGCTGGGAACGAAACCAGGCTGCCTGTGGTGCAGAGGGGTCCTTGTGGGTCTATTAACATCTGAGGAGAGGCATCTCAGACTCCACATTCCAAACAGTTCTGAACCTTATTAATCCTCATTAAAGTCTTTTAGGGACATCTCTAGGCTTGTAAAGCTATTTTTTTTGTGTACAGAATTTGTAGCAGAATATTACGTCGCAGAGATCTGCTATATAACTGCTGTAAAGGGCAGTACTGTAGGAAAAATTATCTTCCTTCTGTCTGAGACTGAACTTCCAAGCAGATGTGTTAATGACATGGGCTGCAAGTTAAGGTATAATAAAAGCTTGACTATATTGTCCATATATTTATGGAATATACTATCACAAAATGATATAAATATATACAATGATATAATAATATCTGAGTTTAGATATAAGTGTAAATGAAGATAGCTATATATGTAAAGATATTTAAAGGATGGCAGAAAATACACTGATTATTGATGGATCATAATCCATATAGATATTTCAGATAGTACTGTCAATTCAATGAGTGGAGAAATTTGTCACTATTAATCATTGATTGAAAACAATTAGCTGAATTCAGAAATTAAAGAAGCAAAAGGAGAATTTAGTGTGTAGATGATGTTAGAAATATAGTCAATCAAATTGAGCTTAGCCTCTCCTATTTGGAACATTGAGCTGACTTCTTGAAAATGGAACAGCCCAAGTGCATGCTCAAGTTAACATCAAGGAACTGGCAAACTCCTTTGACATTTCCCATCAGGTCTAATAACAAATATCACTGCCTTATGTGGAGACTGTGAAAGGGAAGTTATCATAATAAACAATTTGTAATGCTCCAAGATGGATAAATTCAACACATGTGCTTAAAGTTAATTTCAAACTCATAAGTAAAAATGGCCACAGTTGGATGTTATGAATGACAAAGTTATATTCCTGCATAAACAGTAGTATTAAAGAATGAATAGGGGCTGGAGAGATGGCTAGCGTTAAGAGCGCTGACTGCTTCTTACAGAGGACCCGGGTTCGATCCCAGCACCCACATGGGCAAGACGTCTGAAACTCAATCCAGAGCAATCCAGTTCCAAGGGGAATCCGAAGACCTCTTCTGACTCCGTGGCATTGCACGACAGGGTGCCAGACTTGCATGCAGACAGTACATTCATACACATACAGAAATAAATAAAAATTATAAAAAAGATGACATAGGAGCTGGCGTGGTGGCAGGTGCCTTTAATCCAGCACTCAGGAGTAGAGGTAGGCGGAGTCTCTGAGAGTTCAAGGCCAGCCTGGTCACAGAGGAGCTCTAGGACAGCTGGTATAAAAGGGAGACCTTGCCTCAAAAATACCAAAAAAAAAAGTGAAAAAAACCCTAAGAATAAAAAAAAGAATGATATAGGAAGAAAACCATAAACAGTTGGTATTTGTAAGTTCTTCTTTCCTTCCTTCCTTCCTTCTGTCTTCTCCTTCTTCCTTCCTCTTCCTTCCTTCCTTCCTTCCCTTCTTCTTCCTTCTCTTCTTCTCTTCTCTCTCTCTCTCTCTCCTCTTTCTTTCGTTTTCTCTATTTTTCTTGACAGGGTCTGCCTAGTTGCTCCAGCTGTGTCTGGAAATTCTTTGTAGAACAGGTTGGCTGATCGAGATCTTGCCTCTGCCTCCTCAGTGCTAGGATTTTAGGCATGTGCTACCATGTCCAGGAGATTTTAGAAAAATCAGAGTAGGTGGTTTAAGGTAAAGAGAGATTTATTGGGGTAACTATAGAGAGCTTGACTCAGGACGATGACCTGGGGGACGATGACCTGGGGAGTACCTTGACAAGATGACGTTAGGTACTCTCTGGGGACAAGGCTGGTGATGCAAAATAGGATAGATTCATGATGAAGGCTGGGCCACCAGAGTCCTTAATAATGAAGTGTGGCGATAGGTGGTGGCAAGACATCCTGAAAGGGAATGGGAAGATCTGGTTTCTGACCCTTGCTCTGATACCAGGTACCCTGGTTGGACAACTCACTTGACCTCCCTGAGCCTGGGTTTTAAAAAATTTTGTATTTATTATTATTTTTTTCATGTGTATGAATGTACTGTTGCATGTAGGTTTGGTGCACCATGTGTGTGCAATGGCAAGGATCAGAAGAGGGCGTCGGATTTCCCTGGAACTGGAGTTAAAGACGGTTTTAGCGCCATGGGGGTGCTGGGGATTGAACCTGGGTCCTCTGCAAGAGCATTCGGCGCTCTTAACCGCTGAGCCATCTCTCCAGCCCCGAGCCTGGGTTTTTAATTTCTTATATTGGGGTCAGGATTGTTCTAAGGATTGGTACAACAGAGGACACTGGGCCCTCTGAGAAAGATTTCAGATATCTGCTACAGTTGTTTTTTATTATCTGCTGGTAAGTGATACTCCAGTGTGAGCCCAGGCTGGAGCCATGCAATGGTCTCTGTGCGAGCCTGGAGGTATTTTAGGAAATAATCAATACAAGATGTGTTGGGTTGGAGCCATGTTGAGAAGCATTAAATCTTGACAGTCTGCTGTTTGATAAAATTAATAATGCTTAAGAGAAACATTGTAAAAGCCTGTGGGAAGGGAAGATATGGAGTATATCTCGGAAGAGAGTTGAAGCCAGGGTGAAAGAGAGTCCATCCAAGGAAAGTTGGTGACCTCCTGCTGGTGATGGGCAGTGTACACACACACACACACAACACACACACACAGCCTACACTATGAATGTGTACACATTAACACACTAACTCATACATATATGCATACAATTTAAGGAAGCATGTACCTGTCTATATATGTATGTCTAATATATGCACTTCACTATTCGTGCATATGTACACCAGAACTATATACACAGATAGATGTGCCCACACCTGGTTATACAAACACATGTGTTCACAGATGGATGCACACATGACACATGAGCAGCAGCCATTTTGTTGGCCAAGTCTCAGAAGAGACTGGTCAGTGATGATAGCTAGCATGGATTCCAATGTGAAGAGTTTGAAGTTGTGCAGGCAAGGGGCCGTCACCTTCCTAGGAAATTTGCTCCTCTGACTTAAAAACAAACAAACAAACGAAACAAACAAACAATCAAACAAACAAACAAACAACAACATTGTTTGATGTGTGTGTGTGTGTGTGTGTGGTGCAGGCCAAGTGATATTTGGGTCCTATATCACTCTCTACCTCAATGTTTTGAGACAGGTTCTCCCTGACCCAGCCAGCTCTGAGCATTGTGGACTGACTTGGCTAGCAGCAAGTCCCCAGAATCCTCCTGTCTCTGCCATCCTCAGTGCTAAGGTTAACAGGCTTTTTTACATGTGCTGAGGACCCAACTCAGGTCCTCTTGCTTATGCAGGAAGCCGTTTACACTACTGAACCATCTCTCCAGTCCTCCTCTGGCCTTTTATAATTAAACAATGATGATATAGAGGCGGCCTGTGCTTAGAAAGAAAAGGATATGTTTTTTATGTTTAAAAATTTCCTAAAACTTTTTAAATCCTTTGTCCTCACATTAATATTGTTGCATGAACACTTGTTGGAGAAGCTAGGCAGAATTTCCTGGCTACTCTGCTATTGCAGGAAGAAACATGTTCAGAAGACAGGAGAAACTTGTGTTAAGGCCAAATAAAAGGCCTTGGAGGGAGAGATCATCTTAACCCAGGCTGCCTTCAGGAGGGACCAGTAGACTTTTGGTTGTGTAAGAGTCTGGGGGGCCGGTGAGATGGTAAAGACACCTGCTATCAAGCCTGATGACTGAGGTAGATCCTGGGAGGTAAAGGGAGAAAACTGACTCTGTAAGTTGTCCTTTGATCTCATTAAGCTGTGGCATACATGTTGTGCCTGCATACCATGCACATACCACAAATAAATAAATATTAAAAAAAAACATAAGAATAAGAAAGGGTCAGAGACTTAAAGGCCAGATTGATAGAAGATGAAAACATTTTCTTTCAGAAGAGTGATGGGATTATTTATTAACTTAAAAATTAAGAAGAACTTATGCCAGGCAGGTGGTGCACACCTTTAATCCTAGAGCTTGGGAGGCGAAGGCGGTTCTTTGTGAGTTAGGCAGCCTAGTCTACATAGCAAGTCCAGGAAGCCAGAGCTACAGGGAGACCCTGTCTCAAAAAAGACCAAAAAAAAAAAAAGGCTTTTTTTTTTTGTGTTTTATTGTTTTTTTTTTTTTTTTTTTTGGTCTTTTGAGAAGGGTCTCCCTGTAGCCAGCTGCCTGGAACTCTCTGTAGACCAGGCTGGCCTTGAACTCACAAAGATCACCTGCCTCTGCCTCCTGAGTGCTAGGTCAAAGTGTGCGCCACCATGCCGGTAGTGTTTTAATTTAAATAAAATATGTATTGTAAAAAAATGTGTATGTCAAAAGACCATGAAGAAATCTTGACATTGGGTCTGTTTTGTTTTCAGGAAGAGAAAACAAAGAATTTTATTAGCCAAAGCCTTATCGTGGGAGAAGTAGTCTCCATGGTTGATGTGGCCACGTGTGTGAAGGTGAGAGGTGATGGGCACCCCTTCCTTCAGGAGCTCACATTTACTTTGTGTCGAGGGAATGAAATGACACCCCTGGGGTCTTCTAGTCTATTTGTTGAATGGGTGTCTATCAAATGGTGTACAGTGATAGCTTGAGTTGTCAACTTGACCCATCTGAGAAGCAGACAGCTCAGTGGGGAGTTTCTTCCATCGCCTGGCCTGTGGCGCATTGTTTGTGAGGCATTTTCTTGATTTGTGAGTGACACAGGAGGCGCCTAAATGGAAGCAGCTGAGCATGGGGAGGACAAGCCAGGAAAGCGTTGCTTTTGTCTCTGCTCAGTTCTCTGCCCCAGGTTCTGCCCTGGTTCTTTTCCCTCAAAGGTAGACTGTGGCTTGAAAGTGTAAGATGAAATGCACCTTTCCTTCCCTGTAGCTTTTGGTCAGTCCTTTTGGTCCTTGCTTTGCTTTTGTTGTTGTTTTTGTCTTGCTTGAGACAGAGTCTCCATAAGCCCAGTTGGCCTGAACTCTGCTGCCTCCACCTCCAAGTGCTTGATTCAGGTATGCCTGACAAAATTATTAATTGCCCTAGGCTTTTCATATGTTTTTTATTGCACTTATATTTGTCAATTTTTCTCATTTATCTTAATTTCATAAGAACTGTCATAATCATCATCTGTGACATACTTTTTTCATTTAAATATCATTGCTGATATTGATTTATGTTGTTGATATTTCTTCATTACATTTAAAACATTTACATTTTAATAATTTAGTTTTTTTAATTTTTGAATGTATTTCTTCTTTTTTTAGATTGTATTTTATTTTATTTTTGCATGATGACTGTTTTCCTCCCTGTATCTAAACTGCACCATGTATTGCAATACCACAGAGGCCAGAAGAGGATCAGAGCCAGGAACTGGAGTTACGATGGGGGTTACCACACATGTGGGTGCTGCGGAATCCAGCTTGTAGTTCCTCTGGAGAAAACAATAATTGCTCTTAACCTGAACATCTTTCCAGGACCCAGGTCTAAATGTTTTTATTAAAATTTCCTTTAAAAAATAATAACACCTACAGAAAATTACAAACATAGTACATGGAGTAATGTGATCTCTTCATCCAGACTCCCTCAATAAGGACTCTCATAAAGCTATAAGGCAATCTCAAAAATAGGAAATGAACATTGGTACAATTCTATTAAATGAAGATACAGATTTTATTCAAGATTCCTGTTGTTTAAGCATGCAACTCATGTGTGGGGGTGGGTGTGTTGTGTGGTGTGTGTGTGTGTGTGAAAGATATGGTGATGAAATGACATGTGTTTTGGGATAAATTTCACAGAAACCTGGGGTGTAGGATGAAAATGGTGGTGGGGTAGGTGCGCAGATGAAGCAAGTTGGATCAGAAGCCAGCCACTGTTCAGTTCACTATACTTTTTAAAGATTTTTTTTTCTTAACTTTTGTATGTAATGTAGCCATGTATGCAATGCCATGGAGGTAAGAAGAAAATTGGAGTTATGGATGGGTGTTAGCTGTCATGCAGTGCTGGGACTGGAAACGGGGGGAGAGATGGCTCTTTACAAGCTCCTGCCTTGCCTTTCGAGGGCTGGATTAAAGGCATGTGCCAACAACACCTGGCATAAGCCTCACTTCTTTAATATATTTAATTTATTATTTATTATTTGTTTGTTTGGGTGTGTGGTGGTGTGTGTGTGTGTGTGTGTGTGTGTAGGGCACAATGTGTCCCAGCAAACATGTGTGGAGGTCGAGGACAACTTGCTGGAGTCATTGCTCTCCTTCCACATGAGAGTTCTTCTGGACTGAACTCAGGTTCGAGCCTTGTGGCAGCTCTTAGCCTGCTGAACATCTTGCGGTCTTGAGCCAACTTTGTTTTTGTGGGGGGTAGGGTCTCTCACTAGCTGCAACTCACTTAGTAGCCAGCTTGGCTGCTCAGTAAGCCCAGAATCCTCTTGTCTGCCGCCCAAGTCTGGGATTATGAACGGCATGTGATGGCAAATGGCTTTTTTCTCCCACATGGTTTCTGGTGAATCGAATTCAGGTGCTTGTGTGCACGGGCAACTCTCTTCTAAGCCATCTCTCTGGCTCACCTAGGAGCCCTTCCTAATAGTCTTCCAGCCAGGGCCTTCATTGGTGGTTGAGATGAGGTCAACCTGTGTTCCTGCTCTGATGATCAGATTTGCCTTCTTGTCATTTGGAAGGCTACTGAGGCTCATCATTTGCCTCTTGTGTGACTGTCCTGACTTCAGCCCTTAGGTGTCTCCAGTGGTGAACCCCAGGGGCTGTTGCCAGTCCTTACTTGGATAGGCTGTGGAAATTACCTCAAAGCCTAATGCTGCAGTCAGCCTTTTTCTTCAGACATTATAATTTGGGTGTGTTTGAAGTTAGGGTTTCCATAAGATGTCCCCTCCCCATTTTTAAGTTCTTTGCCGCCGCTTTTCCAAGTTTTTCTCAGAACAAATGGACTTTCTAGTGTCCTGTCCCCTTAGGTCTACTGGGGACAGAGTGAGCAGTGGGCCTTGTGTGCTTGGGAGGACAGTGGGTGATGGCATTTCCTGTCAGTTGCAACATCTCTGTCTCAACATCTCCTTTCTGCTTGTACTCAACTCCTTCTGTAAGTGACTGCATCGCAGCTAATGGGCTCCATCCACATGGCGACTCAAGCTAGAGTCCAGATGTCTCTTGGGGTCCTCTCTTCTGCCCCCACATTTGACCCATGGGCTTACTTTTCCCAAATGACCCCACTTCTCTCCTCACTGAGGAGAGAATATACATTTGGGAAAATGTATTTTAAGCTGCCACCTACTAGCCTGCTTGCCTGGGTCCTTTCTCTGACTGAGCTTGCACTGTGTTCACCTGCTGGATGCATGTCAGGCCAGAGGTCACCTGCTTAGGAACCGCCAATCCTCTCCCTTGTACATGGCCTGGCTTGGTTATATGACCCACCATTCAGAGAATATGGCTTTTGTGAGGGAAAATTCCCATGTTACGAGGGTTGGAATCACATGGGTATACAGTCCCCAAGCTGTGCAGTTTCCCTGGAATGTGTAGGCTCACTCTGGCCCAGCCTCCTACTAATGTATCCAGTGAATGAAAGATTTCAAAATGTAGACAAAACTTCCAGTTTTTTCCTTTTCTTCCTAAAGATGAGGAAAAGACTTAAAAACTTAGAAAAGAAATATATTGTAAAGCCAGGCTGGTGGTGGCACAGCATTTAAATCCCAGTACTAAGGAGGCAAAGGCANTGGCAAGGAGCCTACCCCACTGAGCCAGCTCACTAATTTGTTTCTCATAGATATATATATATATATATATATATATATATTAGAGGAGAGAGAGAGAGAGATAGAGGATTGAGAGAGAGAGATTCTTTTAAAATATTTAATTATTATTATTTTTTATGGTCTGGTGTACACTGTCTACAGTAGTTGATCCACCGTGTCGTGCAAGCTGCGAGGTCAGGAAAGAGGGTGTCGGATTCCTGGAATGGAGTCAAATACGGTTCTTGCTGCCATGTGGGTGCTTCAATCAAACCCGGGGTCTCTGCAAGAGCAGTGGTACTCTTAACCTCTGAGTCATCTCTTCAGCCCCTACTTATTATCTTATGTGTATGAGTGTACTGTCTGCATGGTATCCTTTTAGGTCTGGCTTCCAGATCCCAATGGGACAAAGGTGCCATTTCCCTCAGAAGCTGTCAATCTTCTGGCCCCTTCCCCTGTACCTGAAGCCCTGCCCCGTGGCTATAAATGGGTGGGCACCAGTAGCCATCTTACCACCCTGCCATCTTGCCCCTGCCGTGCTGCTCATGTTCCACCATGTGTCTGCAAGTGGCGGCCCACTCTGGCAGTCCCACATGGAAGCAAAACACGTTCCTGGAGTGACTTAAGCCTCATGTGCCTTTTTATCTGGGCCCTGGGGGTTTGTACCTTTTTATAATTTAATACACCCATATTAGGCAATGCCCAAGGAGGTTAGAAGAGGGTATTGAATTTCCCTGGAACTGGAGTTATGGATGGTTGTTAGCTGCTATTTTGGTGCTGAGATTCAAACCTGGGTCCTCTGCAATAGCAGGCAGTGCTCTTAAATGTAAGCTATCTCTCCAGCTCATTAGTTAGTTAGTTAGTTAGTTTAGTTAGTTAGTTAGTTAGTTGAGACAGAGTCTCCCTGAGCCAAAGCTGGCCAACACTTGGTATGTAAACCAGGCTGGCCTCAATCTACAGAGATCTGCCTGCCTCTGCCTCCCAGGTGCTGGGATTACAGGCATGCAGCACCAGGCCCAAAACTTACTTTTTTTTTTTAGACAGAGTCTCCCTTAAGTACCAGCTGGCTGGAGCTCACTGTTAGACCAGTGGCTTTGAACTCACCAGACATTTGCCTTTCTTCTGCCTCCCAAGTGCGATTAAAGGAGTGCACCACCACCACCCGCCACCACTAAAGATGGTTCTCAGTGCCATGTGGGGTGCTGCGAATCAAAAACCGGTCTTCCGCAAGCGCAGCAGTGATCTTAACCTCTAAAAGCCATCTCTCCAGCTCCCAAAACTTTTTTTTATGTGTATTGAGTGTTTTGTCTCCAAGGGTGTAAGAGCACCATATCCTACGGCTGCCCATGCAATGTATGCAAGGCCAGAAGAGAAGAGATTTCGATCTCTGGAACTGGACGGTATGTATTCATGGTTGTTAGCCACCCTAACTGGGTGCTGGCCAACTGAACCTGTGTCCCCACTGCAAACAGCCGCCAGGCCTCAGCTGCCTGCTCCATCTCTCCAGCCTCCATCATTCTTTGCACAGGTGAACATTTGTGTTAGGCAGGTGTGTGGTGCACACCCCCTTTTATTTTTCATGTGTATGAATGTACTGTTTGCATGTAGGTTGTGGCACCGTGTTGGCAAATCGTTGAGGTCAGAAAGAGGGCGTCGGATTTCTGGAACTGGATTTAAAGACGGTTCTCTAGCGCCATGGCGGGGTGCTGGGAATGAACCATGGGTCCTCTGCAAGCATTCGCGCTCTTAAACTGCTAGGCCACCTCTCCAGCCCCAGTGTGCGTTTTTTAATCTCAGTGCCAGAGAGACAGAGAGGTGGCCTGCAAACAGTCAAGGCTAGCCGGTCCTACCAGGGGGTTCCAGGCCAGCTGGGGTTTACAGGGAGACCATGACTCAAAAAAAAAAAAAAAAAAAAAAAAAAAAAAAAAAAAAAAAAAAAAAAAAAAAAAAAAAAAGGAAAGGGGCTGGAGATATGGCCTAGCGATTAAGACGCAGACTGACTCTTGCAGACGGACCGTGTTCGATCCCAGCACACACACATGGGCTTCAAACCATCTTTAACTCCAGTTCAAGGGAATCCAAGCCCCTCTCTGACTCCTCGCATTGCACGAGACATGGTGCCATCAAACCTACATGCAGACAGTACACCATACACATAAAAAAAAAATGCAGAGATTGCGGGCTGTGGCCGCATGCTTTTAATCCTAGCAATGGGAAACGAGAGGCACGGTCATTTAGTGAGTTCACGGCCAGCCTGGTCTACAGAGTGAGTTCCAGGACAGCTGGGGCTACAGGGAGGACCCTGTCCGAAGACAACACTAACAACAACACCCACAACAACAAATGGACAGAGGAACAAACACCTCTGCCAACCATAAACTCAAAAAGACCAGTCTGTTGTTTATGCTTCAAAAAGTACTTTTTCACATATGAATATACATTTTTTTATCATATATGAATATATGTACTGTTTATTTTTAGAGTTTATATATTTTAGAGATGTGTGGCTTCTTGGGGCACTCAGGCCCCCACCTTCTTCCAAGCCTTGGAGTACTCACACCTGCCCAGGCCTGAATCACTGTGACCATTAATAAACATTTTCCGAGACCACACCTTAACTCCTCTGCAGGGTGGGGATGGTGTGGGCGGGGCCTTCCCTGTGGGTCCAGACCTGTTTGCATTTGCCATCAACCTTTCTTGCTGCCTATAAACACCTTGGCCATTTTACCAGTGTCTAAAGGATGTTTATGGTCCAAATATGAAACCTGTTTTGAGAATTAACACTTCAGTGAGCAGGCTGTGTTATTTCGGGACAGAAATATCTTCTAAGCAGGACTCCAAAAAAGTCTGGTGTTGGAGACCGAGACACAGTCCCGCCTGGACAAGCTGGGACAAGCCCTGCCCACCCAGCACGGATCAATCATAGGATTAACGGCAGATGTTTGCTCAAGATTAAGCGCCAGAATGTTTCAGCCACCGGGCATTCCAAGCTTATCCTTAAATACGTTTTGCAAGTCCTGCCAGATCACCCTTGCCCTAACTATCCCCACAGCCCGCCCCTCCTTACTCCTGCCTTTCCGCAAAGTATAAATGTAACCGCATTTGTTTCATTAAAACAGACCTTGACAACTTTGCTTGGTCTCCCTCTTTTCTCCCGCCCATTATATTTCAGGTCTGGGGTCTCCCCTCGAAACCCACTAGTAACTGAGTCCTGCAAAATACGGGACAGTCTGGGTCTGAAATGTGTAAATAAATGTTGGTTTCTGTATGTGTTTGATGCCAACTGTTTACTGTAAACCAGTACATGCGTTGCTCAGTAACAGGGTGGCCCTGCGGGGCTTAATGGCCATCAGCTTCCTGTTTGGGTGTTTTTGATAGCGTTATTATGCTGAAGAGTGACAGAGGCAAAATAAAACACAAAAAGATGTTGAGCCACAGCTTAATCAAACTCTATTTGAGCACTCGACGGCTCCTTAGAGCAGCTTCCTTCTCCAAAGCCCTTTGTATTGACAGACACCATTTGCTCCTTTACGACGTGATAATAAAAACCTTCAGCCTTGTTCAATGCTAGTCTTTTTCCTCCACTGACAGGAGGGAACCAAATGGCTTGCGGTCTCCCCCAAACCTCCCCACAGCGGGTATTTTTTCATTAAAGATGATAACTTTCCCATGCACTGGAAAGACTGTTCAGAAGAGCAGGACAAATGGTCCAAAGTGCTTTCAGGGCTCTCAGAAAACAAATTTGCAATGCAACCGATTGTAGTGGTTCAGACTCTTACCTCTTTTTATACTCTTTCTCCCCCCCCCCCCCCCACCCCCCCCTCCCTCCTCTCCTCACCCCTCAGACCAAGATTGGCGAATGGGGATGAGTGTCACGTGGGGGGAATTCAATCGGAGAAAGAAGGCAATAAACCGCAAAGAGGGGTACACAAAGAGTAGCTCAAGAATATGAAACAACCACAAACAACAACAATGGCTGCACACCTTTAATCTAGGCACTGGTAGGCAGAGGGCAGGATGGATCTTTGTGATTCAAAGGCACAGCCTGGTCTACAGAGTGCAGTTCCAGGACAGCTGGGGCTACAGGGAGACTCCTTTGTGTACGAAATAGACCCCCAAAAAAAAAAAAAAGAAAAAAAAGATTTCACCCCTGAAAAATAATGCATGTAGCAAATACCAACCATGAGGCTCTCCTCATTCTGGCCCTTGGGTTATTTACATAAAATATGACACTTAAGGGCAGGCAGGTGGCTCAACAGTAGAGTGCAAGCTTAAAATGGCATATGAGCTTCAGGATTTCTAGAGCAGCAACAACAATGTATTAGTTATTCATTTAATGAGACTCATTTAAGCAATTACCATCTAATGACTTTTTTTTGTTTTGTTTAATCAAATTTTTTTAATTTTATTTTTTTATTTGTATGAATGTACGTCTGCCTGTAGGTTGGTGCAACCATGTGTTGTGCCAATTGCAATGCCTCGGAGGTAGAGAGGGGTCGGATTCCCCTGGAACTAGAGTTAAAGATGGTTGTCAGCCACCTATGGGTGCTGGGGATTGAAACCCGGTGTTCTCTGCACGAAGCAGTCGGCACTCCCCAAACCGCTAAGCCCATCTCTCCAGCCACGGTTTTGTTTTTATTAAATATTTTTTTATTATTACCTTATTTATTTTATTTGTAGATTGTACATATGTAAGTACACCCTGTCCTGCAAGGCTGGAGGTCAGAATGAGGGTGTCACTGTGTAGACCGGCTGGCCTGGATCTCACCACAGATTGCAGCTTTGTCTCTTGAGTGTGTATTAAAGGCGTTGTACCAACCACATGTTGGACTGCATTTAATTCCCAGTTGCTTGGGAGGGCGAGGCAGGCAGATCTCTCTGGCTCCATGCCCTGCCTCAAATTTCATAGGTAATTCCAGGCTAGCTAGAGCCATTAGTGAGGACTTGTCTCAAAAAAACAAAAAAAAAAAAAAAAAAAAAACAAAGAAGAAGAAAGGCGATAAGGTCTTGCTGTGGAAAACATGAGGTCGGCATGGGAAAGATGTTATGAGACCGCACTTGCAAGTGTACAAGTTGGTCTCTGAATACCAGAGAGTGTTTACCAAAGGCCACTAAACCAATTAAAAGCAAATATAGGTCTCCTGAGTCAAGCAAAACCCCTCCAACAGCACCAGCTACACCTCAACCACCTGGAAATACTGTTGCAGCAGTGGACAGCATATGTCTGTATATCCCAACTATTCAATTGGCTCGTAGCTCTCTCCTTGGGGGAGGAATACCCCATGGCTGATGCCACAAGGCCTACATCCTCTGTGGTTAGGAGAAGTTATAAAAGCCACAGTAAGGCCTTGTCATATTTACTAGAAAAAACTTATTCATGGATAAAACATTAACCTAATCCAAACATCTGTGTCATACCAAAGTAACCTACCAAAAAAATTAGTATTGTTTAAATACTGATATTATCCATGCTTGTGCTTCATTGTAGGATCGAAAAGTTCTTTATCTCCTGGACAAAAGTCACCCCATGAAAGGAAACCGCCAGAAACCTCTTTCTTGAACAGAGTCCAAACTACTCATCCTCCCAGAGAAGTAGATGTTTTGCTTTCTCGTCAAACCTTTTCCCCCTTTTCTTTTGTTTTTTCTTTTTTTTCTTGGGGAGGAAAGTTTTATTCAGCTCACATCTCCTGGGTCATAGTTCATCATCAGGGACCCAAGGCAGGAACTCAGGGCCGGAATCTGGAGGCCCTGGAGGAATGCTTCTTACTTCTTATTGGCTTGCTCCCATGTCTCATGCCCAGCCTGCCCTTTATTACCCACACAACAACTTGCCTGGGGTGGCACACCCAAAGTGGGCTGGACCCTCCAACACTGCTCTTTTATCAATTCACGACAATTTTCCACAGACAGGGCCACAGGGCAGTCCAATGGAGCCCAATTTCCCAAGGGCGGTCCCTCAACCCAGGTGTGTCAAGTTGACACTAAAAGCTCTCCAGCACAATAGACCCTCCTTGTCAACTTGGACACACAAAACACATCACTGTTAAACTATAAGCTTTCCATTTCTTATCTCTAGGGCACGGTCTTACTATTATTATCACAGCATAAAACAGTACAACTTAAACCCCCAGTCCTTAAAAGTCCCAACAGAATCCCACCTGTGGATGCCCTTTGAGTGGAAGGCGGGGAAATGGTGGAATCCTCCAAGCGTCGCACACAGAAGCCTGCCAACACTTCTGACCCTCTCGATGCCTCCATGACAAAAGGGAAGAAACTCCAAGGTGGAAGAGTGGTCCAGTCTCGATACCTGCAGTATGAGAAAACCCAGAAGTCTCCTGCAGCAGGTGCCCTGAAAGCTGATGGGAAGCCTCCTGAGGGAAGGAAGCCCAGGGTGCTGAGGAGCAAAGAAGACAGCAGCGGTTGCCTGCAGTCCACCATATTGGAAGGACACGACACAACAACGCTGCCCAGCCTGCAGCTTTCCACCATCAAGATCAAAGCATGGTCAGAAAAGCTCCCCACGTGGACAGGATGACGCTGAAAAAAGCCGAGAGTCCTCCACAGCCTCCTGGAAGA
This sequence comes from Rhizomys pruinosus, assembly GCA_009823505.1. Lineage (NCBI taxonomy): Eukaryota > Metazoa > Chordata > Mammalia > Rodentia > Spalacidae > Rhizomys > Rhizomys pruinosus. The sequence goes on from VZQC01006864.1 coordinate 1,286,017, forward strand.
AGAACTAGAAAGGGATGTATTCAGAAATCCAGCTGAAACAATACATCTCAGCCTTAATGAGACCACCTGCTGTGGGGACATACTGGAATCCAACATCTACCAGCCCTGGCCATCATTCATTCCCCTCCGGGGAGCCCAAGGCAGGAACTAGGGCAGCTGAAACCTGGAGGCACGAATTGATGAACAGGCCTATGAGGAATGCTTCTTACTAGCCTGCTCCCTTGTGCCCCTTTTCTAAGCCTAGGGAAACAATCTTCGGAAGAGGGGCATGGTAGATGTAAGGGCTAGATTGGGGTGAATGGTGAAAACTACAGCAATTAGGACTGGACGCCTTATTTATCAACTTGATTGTACATACAGCCCCGTCCCCATCCCGCTGGATTGGTGGGACCCTTTGGGCTGTGTGGGGTTGGGCCCAACATGTCTCTGCAAAATGGTTTTACACGAGGGACTGATAATGCCGGGCGTGGTGGCGCACGCCTTTTCTAGCCTTGGGAGGCTTGGGAGGCATGGAGGCAGAGGCAGGTGGATTTGTGAGTTCAAGGCCAGCCTGGTCTACAGAGGAGTTCCAGGAAGCTGGGCTACAGGGAGACCTGTCTCAAAAGAAAAAAAACAAACAAAAAAAACAAAACTAAACAAAACAAAAAACTGACGATGTTTACTTCATAAATTACTTACTTGTTAATACCAACATGAAAAAAACTAATAACTAAATAAAAAAAGAACACAGGACCCCTACAACTACCTATGTTATCCAATAACGCACATACACACAAGCTATATACACACATTGAAGACATACATAGACACAAAGCGCATATGGTAAACATGTATGTGAAATAAATGGTTAATATGCTTAGCAGGATTTTTAAATCATTTAATTCTTGTAGGACAAAGAAAAATTTAACATCAATGATTTAGTTTTCCACCTTAAGAAGCTGGAAAAGCAACTTCAATTAAGTAGAGAAACAAAATGTCTCCCACAAGTCAATTAAATTGACTTAATCATTTAAAACAAAATTGATCTGGAAGCAAGAGGGATAATGAATTGGTAATATCAAGAATGTGGAGGGGATGTCCAGAAAAAGCTTAGAAATGCGAGGGAAATTGTAGAAAAAATAACAGGCCGACATGTTCTAAAAACTAAAAAAAAACCTAAAAATGTGTAAATGTGTAGCAATTTCCTCTCAGGATAAACACCTTTCATCTTGGAGGGAAGCTGGGTAAACAGAAAGTTTGGAGAGGAATATGAAACATTCCATCCTACACACAAGCTCAGGAACTAAACACAGTAGCTTCTGGAAGTTCCTAAAACTGACCAAACTCATTAGACCCTCTTGCTTTCTAAGCATCCTATAAGCCCTAAGCACTCCCTACGAGACTCCCTCAGACCATCTGAGCTGCCTGTTTGAAAGACGCGGGACCAGTCTTGAGCTTCCTGGGAAGAGCCAAAGACCAGACGACTCCATGGAAGGGGCTCAAATCATCTGAGCTACCAGGAGAGGATGCTCTCCACCTCGCGAGCTGCCTGCAGCATGTACAGAGTGCTCCAGGTTCCTTGCTTTCTGCTGGGGTGGGCTTTGGTGATGCAACTATTTTATAAGGCATTTCTCCTATAACGGAAGACTCCCCCTACATTGCTGAAGTAATCCCAATAAAGCTTATTGATTCGTCAAATTGTAATATATAAAAAAATAAATAAATAAATACATATCAAATCATATAAGGACGTGAGCTTAGTCACTAGGAATGCTTCTCCAGTGAACTGCAGAGCGAAGCATGAGGGGGCAGACATGAAGACAGAAGGGGGGACTAGCTGGTTAAGAGCGCTGACACTCTTACAGAGGAGCCTGGGTTCGATCCCAGCACCACATGGCGGCTCAGACCGTCTGAAACTCCCCATCCAGAGAATCCATCCAGGGGAATCCGAGACCCTCTATCTGACCTCCTCATTGCACGACACGGGTGCAAGTACTTTCTGGAAGCATTTGCAGACACAGTACAGGAAGTATATGATCTAATAGGAAAAAAAATGGTCAGCGGGGGGGGGAGGTGAGTACGGGGGAGGCCCACAATGCGTAGCTTCCATGCAGTGTGGACTGTCCATGTAGAGGCGGCAGCATGGCAGAGGGCAGCAGCTGCGCACCGGCATTGCTAAATTCTGCCTCAGGCTTCAACTCACAGAAGGTTCCTGCACATTGGGGGTCCACAATGAATGTGACCAGGAGATTAGAGCTGAACGAGACTTCTCCCCAAGTGGGTGGATCGAGGTGTCCCTTTTCCACAGCATGGGACGACGACCTCGGACAGGGAATGAGAGAAGTTGACAGTGTCTGGAGGAATGGAAGGGGGCATCGGGTTCGCCCCTTGGGGATTTCGGGGACGCCGAGACCTAACAAATCCTAAGCAACCCATGTTGGTGGCTAAATCCAAGACCATCTGTAACTCCAGTTCCAGGGGATCTGACACATTCTCCTGTCTCTGGGCATTGACAAAATGGGTGCACTTACATGGAGTCCAGGCAATACCTATCACAATCAAATAAAATTAACGATTACATAATACAATAACAAATATATAAATAAATAAATAAATAATAACAAACTAAATAAGACTAAAAGCACCATCCTCCTCACCAGTAGCACATTTTTGGGGGGAGTCTTTTTGGAGACAGGGTTCCTGTACGCCCATGGTGGCCTGGGAACTCACCTATGTGTTACCACGGGTGTCCTTGACTCACAGCATGGAGATCCACCGCCTCTGCTCCCAAATTGCTGGGATATTATAAAGTGATGTGCCACCCCGTCTGGCACCATTTGGCTCTTTAAACTTGTTTGTATGGATTTGGAATTTTTGATAAGGGATCTCTCCATGCAGTGCACTGACCTTAAATTCACCTTCCTCCTGTGTCAGCTCCTTTCCCCCAAGTGCTGTGAATCACAGCCCCTGCTGCCACCACACTGTGCTGCATTCGTCTCTAATTCTCCAGCTTTTAGTCATTATTTAACATCCTAGATAAATTATAGCCCTCAGTTTCAAAAATACATAATATTAAACAGCTGGGCATGTGGGCGCATGCAGCTTTAATCTCCCAGCACCCAGAGGAGAGACTTGGAACTCTATAGAGGCCAGACTGGTCTACTATAGTTATTCAGGAACATGGATGGGCATAGATCCAGAATAGCATGAAAATTCAACAAGCAAAATGAAAAAAAAAGAACAATAATAACAACAATAATAAATATAAATGAAAATTCATATGTATGAATTGTCTATTTTTCCACTATTTCCAGTGTTACAAAGCCTTAACACAAACACTAATAAGAAAAGACTTATCCAGGGGGCTGGAAGATGCTTCTCAAGCGGTTAAGCAGTCACAAACTTGCTCTTCGCAGAGGACGGGCGGGTGTTTCAATTCCAGAACACATCGTGGCTAAGAACCATCTTTCTCTAACATCAGTTCAGGGGATCCTAACGCCCTCTTGACTCCGACGGCTATTGTCACATGCACAGGTGAGCTACACACATACAAACACTACTATGAATACACTAAATAAAAAAACAAAAATAAAAAGGGGCGGAGAGATGACCTAGCGGTTACAGAGCACCACACTGCTTGCATGAGGACCCTGGTCGAACTCCCGAACCACATGGTGGCCGAGAAAACCGTCTGAAAAACTTCCATTTCCAGGACGAACTTCAGATTCCAGGGGAATCCTACCCTCAGTTCTGACTAATGGCATTGATGGCATGGGTGCACAACACCACATGCAGAGCAATACAATTTCAAAAAACATAAAAAAATACAATAAATAAATAAAAAATTTAATTTAAATAAATTTTAAAAAGATTTTTTTAAATAAAAAAATTGTCTTTCCAAAACTGCAGAAAGTATCATATTAATTATGATAATGATCTAGTAGCCATATTACCATGTCCTGTACACCTACAATGGGTAACCCAAACCAGACCGATTGATACCAGAAGTATATTTATTTTTTCTTTAATTTATTTTTTTATTATTATTTATTAAATTTTATTATTTATGTGATGTATGAATGTTACGTTGCATGCAAGTTTGTGCACCCGGGTCGCTGCAATGCCTGCGGAGGAGTAGGAAGCGGGCACTGGTCGTGATTCCCCTGTGGAACTGGAGTTTCTACTGGAATTGGAGTTTACAGACTGGTTCTCAGCCCCATGTGGGTGCTGGGGCATCGAACCCGGGTCCTCGTTAAGAGCGGTCCCACCAGTCTCTTTGCTCCTAACCGCATAGGCCATCTCTCCAGCCCCCCGGAAAGTATATTTTAAAGTCCTGCTCATCAGAGGCCTTAATTCCATCTGAAGTTATAACTTGTACACTTACAGCTCTGGTGAAACTTAAACTCTCACATAAGGTCCTATTGCCTGTCATAAACAAGAAGGAGGAAATCCTATCATCATAGGAGCTAAGTCTGGTGCAACTGAACAGTGTCACTTTTTACCTAGTAGCTGTCTATGGATTGATGAGTGGTGTAACGGGATGGTAGAGAGGCGTGGGGTGGGGGTAGAAGATTGATGGTGAAGGTGGTGATATGATTAGTGCTGACGGTTGGTGGCCCTGGAGATGCTAGGGTGAATAATTGACGTGGATGATCGATGGTTGATAGACAGATATGTGGATGCCAGTGATACGTGGTGAGGATATAATAAAGGTGAAAGGTTGAGGGATGAGAGGTGATATTGAGGGATAGGAGGTCACTTGGTCCATTAATTTGGAGGTGTTCCAGCACACCTAGAGCCTGACTAACACATCTGAGAATATTTTTATCTATATTTATTGGACGGTGTCCTCATCAAGGCGTGACTCATTGTGCCACTGCAGGCCTAAGTTTACTTCTCATCCTACTGCTACATTCATAGGTCGAGCGCTTGGTCTCGGGCAAATCAGAGCAGAATAGACATTTTACTACGTTACAGTATGATATGACGAGAAGCAAGGGCAGGTCAGGTGGAGGATGGACGGACATGGAATGCGAGGAAGGCCAGATGTATGCTGTGGATGTTGAGGAGGGATCGATCGAGGGAAATTGTGATGGCTGGTGGCGCCGAGAGGAACGATCATGATGGACGAAAAGATTAGCTCATGCCTTACGGGTCTTGGGGTTGTGGGCCTTGAACCACTTCTTTATCCTTTCTCTGACCCTCTGCTGTAACTTGACCTACTCTAAAGCGACGAAAGGTGTACTGGCTGCAGGATAATAAGATATAATGCAGACAGAGATCATGGGAGCCGTTGGTCACATTTGGAGAGGTGTTCTTTACCGCTACACACAGAGACACTGCGAAACTACAATTGCACCACCCTGACCTATACGGATTTTATCTTTTTATTTGAACAGTTCTTTCATTAACATGCTAATCTCTGTTGCAGATGCAGCTCGTAAATTTTCTTTTATCGTTACGAATGTACTAGATCTGCATAGAGTCTTCCTGCACTTGGCAATCCGGAGGTCGTAAAGTGGTCAGGAGCCACATGGAAAAGTTGACAAGCAGGTTCCTGGAATCTGGATCAGGAATGGTCTACGGCCGCACTATTAGTGGTGCCGGGATCGACTTACTCCTTGCCTCCTGTCACTTCCTTGAGTCTTCTTTTTTTGGTTCGCTCGTCTCCTCTGCTGCATCGTCTCCTAGTTCCTCCTCTCTCTTTCCCAGATCAGGCAATGGCATCCAACTACAGGGTCTTGGCAACTAAAGAATTTAGAAAGAAATATCTTCTCCTTGCTATCCGCGTGGCCCATACTTCCTGCCCCTCTCCTTTCTCCAATTTTCCTCTCTCCAATCCTATCACTGCCATCTACCCCATCCTCCTCCTTACCTACACTCTTCTCTCCCTCCTCCTTCCTCCCTTTCTCTTCCTCCTTCCAGAGATTTTTTTCCCCCACAGACACTGAATATCTTCTTCCAAGGCACACAACCAAGACAAATCAAATTGTGTTTCATCTCTTGAATGCACTCCCCTAAAGGGAGTCAGCTTAAGAAAGAGCTCTTTCAGATATTTTCTTTGTTTGTTAATTTTTATTTTATTTTTGTTGCTTTTATGATTGTTACTGTCTGCATGTAGTGTCTGTGCACCGTGTCGTTGCAATGCCGAGAGGCTCATGAAGAGGGTGTGCGATTCCCCTAGGAAACCTGGGTTATTAGTTAGACTGGTTCTCAGTCCACTGTGGGTGCTGGGGAATGAACTGGGTCCTCTCAGGCAGTTAGTATGCTAATCTTAACCGCTAGGCCATCTCTCCAGTTTTTCCTTTTCATTTTACTGGATGAATTCTGTTTTAGTTTTGATACTAACAATCTTGCTCCCCTCCCCCCAAGTCTATTGACCTAATGTAATTTAATTATTTTTATTTTTTTATTTTTTTGTTTTTTGTCTTTTCACAGTACAGGGTCCTCCTGTATGTCCCAAGTGTCCTGGAACCACTTTAGCCAAAAGCTGGCCTTGAACTCACAAAGATCTGCCTGCCTCTGCCTCCCAAGTGCTAGGACTAAAGGCGTGCGCCACCACGCCAGGCCTAAGTGTAATTAATATAAAAGTAGGTTGACTGGGTTGACCATTTGTCCTGCTTACATGACATGTAAATGGTGGACAATAGTTTTCCTCAGGATCAGCTAGGTGGTTGGCATAGGAATCTCTGGAGGCTTTGTTGTTGTTCTTTGCAGTAAAGAGACAATTTTCTTTAAAGTCCTGTGGGCATCAGGTCTGACTACTGTTGCTGATGGGGGAAATTTAGCCAGGGATGGATCTTTCCAGATGTCCAAGGAAGTGGGCATGGTGGTGCATGCCTTTCATCCCAGCACTTTAGAGGTAGAGGCAGGCAGATCTCTGTGAGTTCAAGGCCAGCCTGGTCTACATAGTGATTTCTAGACCAGCTGGAACTATAGGGACACTGTATCTCAAAAACAACAACAACAACAAAACCCCAGATGTCTGGGGGGAAGTATGTGGTGTGTGTTTGTTTGTGTGTTGTGTGTGTGTGTGTGTGTGTGTGGTATGTGTACTGACTACAATATATCCTGAGGCATGTGGTGGAACTGTTGTTGGTGTGGAAATATTTGCTCTAAGTTATATTTTTCAACCTAAAATTGAGCTGTAAACTGGTGGTGATACAGACCTTTAATCCCAGCACATCAGAGGCCAAGGCAGGTGGATCTCAGAGATCCAGGACATCCTGGTCTACATAGTAGGTTCCAGGTTAGCTGGGACTACAAGGAGATCCTTTCTAACCTAAAACAACAAGAAGAACACCTGCAGACTTAGTTGTGTGTGTGTGTGTGTGTGTGTGTGTGTGTGCGCGCGTGTGTATAGGGTATTTTATTTTATCTTTCTATCAATCTATCTATCTATCTATCTATCTATCATCTCTCAGTCATCTATATATACCCACACACCATGTGGTCTATCTATTCTTGTTTCCCAAGAGATTTCCAGAGCCCAAGAGTTCCAGACCTGCCTGGGAAACATTGCAAGACCCCACGAAGTGGGGGGGTAGGAGGTAGAAGGGTCGACCCCCAGGCAAACACTATTGCTATTACTTCTTTCAATGTTTACACTGTGATCAATAGAAGCAATTTCTACCATTGTGGAAAAATCAAGCAAAACTGAATCAAAAGTAACCTGGAGCCCCAGTGTGTTACAGATGATGCGTTAGAGTGCAGTTCTCCTAGCAGAACAACCATCATCTTCATCAATGCAGCTGGGACCACTTGTAATCGACCCAGATATCAAGTTTGTGGACTGTTGACCTTCTCTCATAGAAGGAGGGGATAGGGAGGATCCCTGGACCCTCCTCACCTGAGATTCCAGCCTCTTCCTCCTGTACCTCCCAGCCAGCTGTGTGTGATTCTGTTCTAATGGCACCTGGCCTTGTGGTTTCAGAGGGGCTGAGGCACATAGACTATGGAAGGTTACATGAGCTAGGAGTGCCATCTACTCCACAATGGAGAAGTCAGCATCCATGCTGGGGTGAATGCTTCCCAGTGCAACTGTTTTGGGGTCACCCATGCTCTCATAAGCAACCCTTGCTCATGTTCTGTAAGCAAGCCCAATATTAGCTCATTGGTTTCCCAAGGTGGACTTTGGTGCATAGCCCTTTGCTTTGTGGTTGGTGCCCTATAAGGAGGGGTAGGTGTTATTTGTGCCTCCCAGGGAGGCAGAAGATGGTTACTTCAAGGAGGAGCTAGAACAGTGACGACTTCTTTTTACTTCCTGTTATCTGCTTTTTTCTATAAAATGAGAATTGTGTCTTTTTTCAGTTGTAAAGAAAAAAAGGGAGCCGGGCGTGGTGGTGCATGCCTTTAATCCTAGCACTAGGGAGGCAGAGGCAGGCTGATCTTTGTGAGGTCAAGGCTAGCCTGGTCTACAGAGTGAGTTCCAGGACAGCTGGGGCTACAGGGAGGACCCTGTCTTGAAAAGACCAAAACAAAAAATAAAAAAAAGGTTGTTGGGGTCCGAGGGGTCCCTTTGATTCATTCATTAAATGCCCTTTACTTCTGTTGGTGATTGTTTGAACTGGCAACTGAACAGAAATGGCCCGCTACAGGGACCACTCGTGAAGAGGCTGTGCTTGCCTGTGAGAGATTAGCTCTGATGTGATGATGGATTGATTTTGATTGATTGATTGTTTGTATGAGTGTATTCTCTGCATGTGTGTAAGTGCACCCATGTTGTGCAATACCGGAGGAGATCAGAAGAGGGGCGCTGGAGCCCCTGGAACTGGAGTTGTGGATGGTTGTTAGCTGCATGTGGGTGCTGGGACTCAACCCCAATTCTTGTAACCCCAGGGCCGCTCCTCAGCAGTTGTAAGAATTGGGAAGCCTGAGTCTTTATAGCCTGAGTAGTAGAGTCAAGGCTCCCTCTGAGAGACCTTGGACTTCACTCTGGCGAGGCTTCCTTATTTCTCTCCTCATTGGTGGTAACTGTGGTCAGTTCCTCCCTTTGTTAAGATAGGGTCTCACTTAGCCCAGGCTGGCCCTGAACTCAATATCTAAGGATGACTTGAGCTTCTTGATCCTCCTGACTCTACCTCCCAAGTACTGAGATTACAGACAGGTATGCACACCTGGTTTTATTCGTTCTAAGGATCAAACCCAGGACTTCCTACAAGGTAGGCAAACACTCTTATGACAGAGCCAGATCCCCACCCTTCAACCCCTGTTTAGTTAAGGACTAGATAATAAAAATTTGAGATTCTGCAGGTCAGAGGATCCTCACAAAAAAGAAGTGTCCTCTGCTTTCTGCAGCACAAAGGCCACCTTAGGGGAGAGCAGAGGTCGGCAGATCTCTGCTTCCACCTCCCAAATGCTTTGACTGCAAGTATGAGCTACCATGCTGGGCTAACATTTTTGTCTTTTTTGGTAATGTTTAATTCTACCCATCTGAATTGGCTCTATAAATTTCTTGAGAACTTTTTAAAAGTCGAGATCCAGAAACTTCTTTGTTAATGCTTATGGCCAGCCATGGATTCATTTCTCCAGTTGGATTTTAAGATGGCTGTGAAGATTGGGCCAAACTTGGAGGCTTTCTGGAATTTTTTTTTTTCTATTTCAAGATAGGAAGTTTGCATTGTGAAAACCAGTCCATCCAGATAAACATGTCCGAGGGCTGAGTGTCAAACTATAGAGTCGAGGTTAAGGTGTTCACTGTACGGAGAGGGGTTCTACCCATGAACTTTGATTCTTCTCTAAATCAACCCTGTGTCTGCTGTATCACATATATTTATTCATTGTTGACCCAAGTGTCCCTGATTAAGTTTCAGGAAGCAATCAGAAAGCTCTGAATTGAGGCCGATCTTGGGCTGGGGGACCAGCTGTGTTTACCCGCTGCATGCCTCCTGATTTCCAGAGAGCTGGGATTCTAAGTATGCACAACCACATTTAAATTCTTGGTGGCAAGGGCACTGACCCAGGGCTTCTCACATGTTAGTCAACGCTGTACCAACTATTAATGCCCAGATGTTTACCTTAATTCCAATCTTCCTTCTAGAAGACGCCCCCCCTCACACACACACACACACACACACCACACACACACCACACACACACTACACAAGCTGTCATATCACATCGAAGGCAACACAGGGAAATGTCCTTACCTGGATTGATAGAAATAGTTTTACTGGTTAATCAGCTTCTTCCCTTATCTCCACCCTCCCCCTTCCATTTTGGAAAATAAACAAGAGGATTTCTGAGAAGTAGGCTGAGTCCCTGCAGTGTCTACTGTCAGTTATTTGGCAGAATCAAGGTGATAAGGTAAAAAGAAGGAAGAAACAAGACAATGGTCCCAGTCCAATTTCAGGAAGATCCAGGAAACCCTTTGACCAACCTTTGCTCTCGGGTCTGAGAAGAGAGCTTAGGACCCCCTCTTCAAAAGGCACATTGCTTCACAGGGAGCATGGGACACAAAAGGGAAAGATGGCTTTCCTGGGACACTTTTCTCCAGAAAATATTCCTATGTATTTAAATCACAAATAATAAATAAATAAATCACATCCTTAACCCAGGCATGGTGACACAGGCCTAACAGTGGAGAGGTAGAAGCCAGAGGATCAGGAATTCAAGGTCATTCTTAGCTATATAATGAATTTGAGGCTAGCTTGGGTTATATGAGGCCCTGCCGCCCCCCAAAAACCCTTAATTAATTAATTAATCATTAAATTAAACCCAACTTCTTTGCGGTTCCCCACTGCCTGTAATTTCAGCACTTGTCAGCTAAGAGATTATATCAACTCTGAGGCTAGCCTGGGCTACAGAGTAGAGCCCCATCTCACAATAATACCTAATTGGTCATCCTCATCTGTAATATAGTACATAGTCTAAGTAGGGCTGCACATGTTGATCACCTAGAGTCTCAGGACTTCCTCTGGTTCCTAGTTCTCTCCAGTTTTCATTCAATAAGTTCTGACCTCTGGGAACCAGTCCCCTGTTAGATCTATAACGGCACAAACCCCAGATAAAAAAACAGGCACACCAGGCTTAGTCACTCTAGGAACATATTTACTTCAGGAATTGCCAGGGCAGGGCAGCTGTGGGCACCTGGTGGGGCACACTCCTTGACAGCCCCTGGGTGGGACCTGAGGTAAAGGGGAAGAGGTCATAAGATTGACAGCCTCTGGAGGAAGTGGACATCTGTGTGTCCCTTGGGATTCTGGGGAAACCCAGACCTAACATCCCCCGTGAGTCACCACTGACGCCATCTGTGTGCCTGCCTTCTGAGGTGAGACAAGATTGCCAATGATGTCATGCACCATTTATGCTTCCTTGGGAATTCAAATTATAGCCTGTGAATTGACACTAAAGCCATCAATCTATGTCTAAAACGGAAGGATTTGGGGGGGGGTAAGAAGGAAGGATTTTTATACACTCACGATTCTCCCCAAATGTCTTCCTCCTCTTCCTCTTCCAAACTCTTCTTCCTACTCTTTTTTCTTTTCCTCTTCTTTCTTTTCCTTTTCCTCCATTTGTTTTGTTTTGTTTTAATGTTTTACTTACTATTTTTATTTAATGTATATGACTGTATTGCCTGCATGTATGTAACTGTACCCATGTCGTGCAATGCCCAAGGAGGACAGAAGAGGACCCCCCCAACTGGAGTTACAGATGGTTGTTAGCCTTTAGTGGGTGCTGAGAATTGAACCCAGGTCCTCTGCAAGAGCAGCTAGTGCTCTTCACTGCTGAGCCATCTCTCCAACCCTTGGTTTTTTGTTGTTTGTTTGTTTTAATTTTTATTTATTCTTGTAGGTGTATGAATGTACTATCTGCATGCAGAGTTTTTTGTTTTGTTTTGCTTTGTTTTGTTTTGGTCTTTTCGAGACAGGGTCTCCCTGTAGCCCCAGCCGTCCTGGAACTCGCTCTGTAGACCAGGCTGGCCTTGAACTTACAAAGATCCACCTGCCTCTGCCTCCCGAGTGCTAGGATTAAAGGCATGCACCACCACGCCCGGCAGGAAGGGACTTTTCAAACTGATTTCAAAGCACAGAGCTCAAGTAATTGACACCAGGAACACAAAAGGTGGAGATGCCTCAACTGCTCATGAAGATGCCTGAAGAGGTCCAACTGACTGCACATTTGGAAAAATAAAACTTTATTAAATAAAGAAGAATCAAGCATGTAAAAGCCCCAGAAGAGTCGGGACCTCATATAGGTTACTCTGGAGAAGATGCCTAATGTGGCATGGGAGTGAACTGGGTGGAGGTTGGGGGGGGGGACAACAAACAGGTAGATGGAGTAGTAGTCATGAGAGAGGAGTGTCTGGCCAATAGGGAGGTGTGCTGTGAGCAGAAAGAATGCGGAGCCCATGAACCAAGGATGCAGTATATCACTTGACAATGAACAGCCTTAAAAGAGTTTAGTTTTCTTGAGAGTGGATAAAATGGGAAGCTTCTGGAAAGACTGAGTGGGCCAGGACATAATCCGTATTTTAACAGGATCTTCCCTTGTTTCTTGGCTTGAGACTATATGAGGGTCAGGACTGCAGATCATGAGACGAGTTAAGAGAGAGATGGTGAGGGTCAGATTGGTTGCCGTTGAGGTGGCTGAATTAGAGATTCTACTGAAATCCTGTGAAAAGGCAGTAAGATTTGCTGATGGATGTCTAGACATGAGGGAGGGAGAAGAATGAAAAAAATTATTCCGTGCTTGGCTTAACCTTGTTAGGAGTCAGTCTTTGGGATAGGATATGGGGAATCATGAGCACAGGGATGAACTAGAAACTGTGAAGCTGGATAGGTCCTGGGATGTATTAACAGAGAAGCCCAGGACTGAGCCTGGTGGATGCTGGAAAGGACCAGAGTGGAGACTGGGAGAACAATCTAGAGGAGTAGGTAACAAGGGGAGAGAGCTGACTGTTTTCACATATGCTATGTCTAACAAGCTGTACATAGTAATGTACGCCAGTAATTTCAGCACTCAGAAGACTGGGGTAGGTGGATGGAAAATTGAAGTCTATCTTGAATTATACAATAAAACCTTGTCTCAGAAAACAAAAACAAACAAAACTCTCCTAGGAAAATCATAAGGATTTTTATAAGGTTTCATAAGCCATTGGCCACAAGGCTAATGTTCAGATAGAAAGGTCACACATCTAGAGTTAAGTGCTAAAAGGAACACAGGTAGGATTTAAACCATGTCTGCTTGATTTCATAGCCTGAATACGGTAAAACCCCATGCCACGTGGTTTTTCTGTTGCGATGGAGCAGAAACTAAGGCTGGGGAGAACCAAGTCTTGTGACTCAAGAGAAGGAGTCAGTCCTTGTCTTTCAAGTGTCCACAGTTTACTGGGCTGACAGTGAGGGGCTGTTGGTAGAGTCAGCCCAGTTGGGCAAGCCAGGGAGGATGTCAGCCATGGGAGGTTGCCAGGGGCTCATTGGTGACCTTGTGTATACATGAAAGTGGAGAAAAGCATCTGTAATGATGACTCCTGGTGAGAAGCCATCCTGACTTCTAGGTATGGGGGCAAGCTGTTATGGTTTGGGGACATCCCTACATGGGATGTCCCCAAATGATAACACATCCCTACATGGATGTGGATAATACTGGTGGCTCCTGAGGCTTCCTTCCTGCCATGTGGCAAAGATGGGCTTGAATACATGAACTGAAGTCAGCTGTTAGAATCAGGGAGTGTCACTCAGGTGGAGAAGGCAGGGCTTGGATACATGCTGGTCATTAGTTGCCATGTCCAGCTGAAGCCATGACTTGTTGGCCACATCAGGCTTGAAACACCACAATGCCTTTTCCCATGGTTCTTAGCACTGGAGCCAGTTTTGTTCCAAGCCTTCTTCTTCACCTCCTACTAATGCTGTGAGGTTTGGAGAAACCAGTTAATTACAGATGGAGATTATATAAAGATATAATAAAACTATCACTGGAAGAAATGCAGAAAAGTCACATTATCAAAATAAGACATGTTCATTATGGGAAAATTAAAATTATAGATAGATATAGAGACTCATAATCCCGTTATCCAAAGATAATTAATAATTTCCTTACATGTGCCAATGAGGCCTTTTAAAAAAGTGTATAATATATGTATTTGCATATTGTTTTAAAATGAATTTGATGTGGTCAAAATATAATTTTCTTACCCTTGTTTAGCAGTTAAGGATTTCTCATTTTGGAGTCCAGTAGTTGAGGTTCATATCTGTCTCCTTTACTGAGGGATCCCTAAGGCAAGTTTCTTCTCTGAGTTTCAGTTCCCTCCTCTGTTCCTGTAGCACTTACCTTAAAGGGTTCACGTGATGATCAAATGACAGCTCACATGTTAAGTTTTTCTGATCGCATTTGGGAATCTATGAAGTGCGGAATGAACACCCAGTGATACTATGTTTTACAATCCAGTTTTATGTACCAATATATTTATCTTTCAAAATGTGAAGAACAATACTTGCTCATGGCAAACACTGATAAGCACTCATGAATTCCATTAAAAATAGTGTGAGATGCTATACTTTGCATCAACAGAAATGTAACTCATACATCAAGTTGTAATGTCAGTAAGATACATCCATTATTACATGCTGTCAATATTGATTAATTCTGTGATTGCTTTTATAATTAGAAAACCTTCCAAAGCAGATAGGGATATAGTAGAGGGCATATGCTGCCAAGGGAACAGGCATTAAGTTTGAGGCAAGGATTTGGAAGAATCTTACTTTGTCAGAATGCTGCAACAACATTTTCATGAAATGAAAAATATCCTTAGAGAGAGCCATGGGAATGTCCCCTTTGATCAGCCCTGAACTGGGTTTTCCTAGAGTAGTCAAATTCCCTAGGAGAACAGAGGTACACAGCTAGTCTTTGCTACTAAGTGTTCCCAGCACTCTGTGTAAATGTCCTACTCTGTGGCCCTAGTGACAATCAAGGGACAAGAAAGCCAGACATGGAGGTGACACTGAGAGGCTCACATTTTCTTGCCATGGTAACTGGACACACTAGAGAGGCTTTAGTTATGAAGGGGGCAGGGAGAAGGAAGACACTTGAGGCTGATTTTGAAAATATTTGGTGGCTTCATCATGATTTACAGGTTGATTCCAGACATGAATGGAAGTGCAAAGGAACAGTTAAAATGGTGCTGTAAAAGAGCAAAGTTGGAGGAGTCTCATTGCATGATGTCAAGACTTATTGTAAAGCTCCTAAGATTACGTGGCTTTGATGTAAAGACAGATACATCAAAGAAACAGAATATAGAATCCTGACAAAAATACATATATGGGGTCAGTTGATTTATTTTTGATACTGTTGCCAAGGCAACTCGATGGGAAAAGAAGCATTTTTTTTTTTTTTGGAATAAATGATGTTGAGGAGCTGGAAAGATGATTCAGTTGTTAAGGGCACTGGGTACCTTTTCAGAGGCCGGGGTTCTGCTCTTGGCACCCACATGGCAGCTAACAACTGTCTGTAACTTCACTTGCAGTGGTTCACATGCCCTCTTCTGGCCTCTGTAGCATTACATGTTTGTGGCACCATATAAATGCAGGCAAAACACTTATACACATAAAATAAAAATAAATAAATGATATTGAAACAAAAACATAAACCTCGCTAGATCCCTACCTCACACTATACACAAAGGTAATTTGTGATGTATTATATAATTTCTTAGAGCATAAACTCTAAAACCACACAGAAGAACAAAGGAGAATATCTTTTTACTTTAGGATAGGTAAGGGTTCCTTAGAGAGAGAGAGAGAGACCTTTTCACTCCCCTGTGAACTTATTTAAGAAAAAAAGTGATAAATTAGTCTTCCTTAAAAATTAAAAATTGCTATTCATCAATAGAAACAAGGGAAGAAAAAAATTGCAAAGTAGAAAAATATTATCAGTGCATATATTTGATAGAAACTTGTGTCTAGATATAGGACATATAAATAATTCTAAAAGATCAGTGATACAAAGACCACACTTAACACACGGGGAAGATCTTGGTCAGAAACTTAACAATGGCCAATAAACATGGAAATGTGCTGAGGATCTGGCATCATCTGAGAAACACATTGTAAATCCATAACGAGGTACTTTCATGTTCCCTCCAGAACTCCCCCAAATGGAGAAGACCGAAAACACTGGTGAGGGTGTGGAGAACATGAGCTTGCCTACATTACTGGTAAGAGTATAAAGTAAGACAACCATTGTCAAAAATCACTAGGTAGGGCTGAAGAGATGGCACGGTGATAAAGAGTGCTTGCTGTTCTCCCAGAGGATTAGAGTTGAGTTCCAAGTACCCATTGACAAGGGGCTCACAACTACCTATAACCTCAATTCCAGGGGATCTGATACCTTCTTCTGGCCTCCTGCACTTTTAAAAAAGATTTATTTCTATATCATTTTATGTATATGAGTGTTTTACCTGTATGTATATTTGTGCGCCATGTGCATGACTGGTGTCTGCAGAGGCCAGAGGCCAGAAGAGGCTGCTGGATCCTCTGGAAATGTAGTCATTGGATCCTCTAGAAATGGAAATGGATGGTTGTTAGCTGCCATGTGGTGCTGGGAACCGAACCCCAGGCTGCCTGTGGGTGCAGAGGGGTCCTTGTGGGTCTATTAACATCTGAGGAGAGGCATCTCAGACTCCACATTCCAAACAGTTCTGAACCTTATTAATCCTCATTAAAGTCTTTTAGGGACATCTCTAGGCTTGTAAAGCTATTTTTTTTGTGTACAGAATTTGTAGCAGAATATTACGTCGCAGAGATCTGCTATATAACTGCTGTAAAGGGTAGTACTGTAGGAAAAATTATCTTCCTTCTGTCTGAGACTGAACTTCCAAGCAGATGTGTTAATGACATGGGCTGCAAGTTAAGGTATAATAAAAGCTTGAATATATTGTCCATATATTTATGGAATTACTATCACCAAAAATGACTATAAATATATACAATGATATAATAATTTAGTCTGGTTAGAATATAACAAGTGTAAATGAAGATAGCTATTGATATAGTAAAGATATTTAAAGGATGCAGAAAAATACACTGATTATTGATGGATCATAATCCATATAGATATTTCAGATAGTACTGTCAATTCAATGAGTGGAGAAATTTGTCACTATTAATCATTGATTGAAAACAATTAGCTAATCAGAAATTAAAGAAGAAAAAGGAGAATTTATGTGTGTAGATGATGTTAGAAATATAGTCAATCAAATTGAGCTTAGCCTCTCCTATTTGGAACATTGAGCTGACTTCTTGAAAATGGAACAGCCCAAGTGCATGCTCAAGTTAACATCAAGGAATGGCAAACTCCTTTGACATTTCCCATCAGGTCTAATAACAAATATCACTGCCTTATGTGGAGACTGTGAAAGGGAAGTTATCATAATAAACAATTTGTAATGCTCCAAGATGGATAAATTCAACACATGTGCTTAAAGTTAATTTCAAACTCATAAGTAAAAATGGCCACAGTTGGATGTTATGAATGACAAAGTTATATTCCTGCATAAACAGTATGTATTATAAGAATGACATAGGGGGCTGGAGAGATGGCCTAGCGGTTAAGAGCGCTGACTGCTCTTACAGAGGACCCGGGTTCGATCCCCAGCACCCACATGGCGGCCGAGAACCGTCTGAAACTCCAATTCCAGGAGAACTCCAGTTCCAGGGGAATCCGAGACCCTCTTCTGACCTCCGTGGCATTGCACGACACGGGTGCACAGACTTGCATGCAGACAGTACATTCATACACATACAGAAATAAATAAAATTAATAAAAAAAATTAAAAAAAAAAAAAAAGAAAAATAGTAAATTTTGCGGGGCTGGAGAGATGGTCTATCAGTTAAGAGCGCCGAC
>VZQC01006864.1:1304406-1352675 GCA_009823505.1 Rhizomys pruinosus
ATCTTTAGGCATTCAATGATCTTCCCAGCCCAAAGTTCCAAACGCCTCCACAATCCTTCCCCAAAACACCAAGGTCAGGTCTGTCACAGCAATACCCCACTCGTCTGGTACCAATTTCTGTCGTAGTTTGTCTTCCATTGCTGTGACAAAACACTCTGACCAACACCAACTTGGGGAGGAAAGGGTTTATTCAGCTTACATCTCCTGGGTCACAGATCATCACTTAGGGAGCCCAAGGTAAGAACTCAGGGCACGAACCTGGAGGCAGGAGCTGAAGCACAGGCCATGGAGGAATGCTGTCCACTGGCTTGCTCTCTACTGGCTTGCTTAGCCTGCCTTCTTATACTGTCACTGCTCAACAATCAAGACAATACACCACAGATGTGGCCACAGGCCAATCCAATGGAGCCAATTCCCCAACCGAGGCTCCCTCAACCCAGGTGTGTCAAGTTGACACTAATTTTTAATTTCTTATATGGGGTCAGGATTGTTCTAAGGATTGGTACAACAGAGGACACTGGGCCCTCTGAGAAAGATTTCAGATATCTGCTACAGTTGTTTTTTATTATCTGCTGGTAAGTGATACTCCAGTGTGAGCCCAGGCTGGAGCCATGCAATGGTCTCTGTGCGAGCCTGGAGGTATTTTAGGAAATAATCAATACAAGATGTGTTGGGTTGGAGCCATGTTGAGAAGCATTAAATCTTGACAGTCTGCTGTTTGATAAAATTAATAATGCTTAAGAGAAACATTGTAAAAGCCTGTGGGAAGGGAAGATATGGAGTATATCTCGGAAGAGAGTTGAAGCCAGGGTGGAAAGAGAGTCATCCAAGGAAAGTTGGTGACCCTCCTGCTGGTGATGGGGCAGTGTACACACACACACACACACACACACACACACGTCTACATATGAATGTGTACACATTAACACACTAACTCATACATATATGCATACATATTTAAGGAAGCATGTACCTGTCTATATATGTATGTCTATATATGCACATTCACTCATGTGCATATGTACACCAGAACTATATACACAGATAGATGTGCCCACACCTGGTTATACAAACACATGTGTTCATAGATGGATGCACACATGCACACATGAGCAGCAGCCATTTTGTTGGCCAAGTCTCAGAAGAGACTGGTCAGTGATGATAGCTAGCATGGATTCCAATGTGAAGAGTTTGAAGTTGTGCAGGCAAGGGGCCGTCACCTTCCTAGGAAATTTGTCTGCCTCTGACTTTAAAAACAAACAAACAAACAAACAAACAAACAAACATTGTGTTTGTGTGTGTGTGTGTTTGTGTGTGTGTGTGTGTGCAGGCCAGAGGTTGATGTTGGGTCCTATATCACTCTCTACCTCATGTTTTTGAGACAGGCTTTCTCACTGAACCCAGAGCTCAGCAATTTGGCTGCACTGGCTAGCCAGCAAGTCCCCCGAATCCTCCTGTCTCTGCCATCCTCAGTGCTAAGGTTACAGGCTTTTTACATGGGTGCTGAGGACCCAAACTCAGGTCCTCTTGCTTATGCAGCAAGCCGTTTACACACTGAACCATCTCTCAAGTCCTGCCTCTGGCCTTTTATAATTAAACAATGATGATATAGAGGCGGCCTGTGCTTAGAAAGAAAAGGATATGTTTTTTATGTTTAAAAATGTTCCTAAAACTTTTTAATCCTTTGTCCTCACATTAATATTGTTGCATGAACACTTGTTGGAGAAGCTAGGCAGAATTTCCTGGCTACCCAGTCTGCAGAAGAAACATGTTCAGAAGACAGGGAGCAAACTTGGTTAAGGCCAAATAAAGCCTTGGAGGAGAGATCATCTAACCCAGGCTGCCTTCAGGAGGGACCAGTAGACTTTTGGTTGTGTAAGAGTCTGGGGGGCCGGTGAGATGGTAAAGACACCTGCTATCAAGCCTGATGACCTGAGGTAGATCCTTGGGATGGTAAAGGGAGAGAACTGACTCCTGTAAGTTGTCCTTTGATATTCATAAGCTGTGGCATACATGTTGTGCCTGCATACATGCACATACACAAAATAAATAAATATTAAAAAAAACATAAAATAAGAAAGCGGTCAGAGACTTAAAGGCCAGATTGATAGAAGATGAAAACATTTTCTTTCAGAAGAGTGATGGGATTATTTATTAACTTAAAAATGGCTTTTGCCAGGCGTGGTGGTGCACACCTTTAATCCTAGAGCTTGGGAGGCAGAGAAAGGCGGTTCTTTGTGAGTTCAAGGCCAGCCTAGTCTACATAGCAAGATCCAGGACAGCCAGAGCTACAGGGAGACCCTGTCTCAAAAAGACCAAAAAAAAAAAAAAGGCTTTTGTGGTGTTTTATTGTTTTTTTTTTTTTTTTTTGCTTTTTGAGATAGGGTCTCCCTGTAGTCCCAGCTGCCTGGAACTCACTCTGTAGACCAGCTGGCCTTGAACTCACAAAGATCCACCTGCCTCTGCCTCCTGAGTGCTAGGATCAAAGGTGTGTGCCACCATGCCCGGCTAGTGTTTTATTGTAAAAGTAACAAATATGTATTGTAAAAAAATGTGTATGTCAAAAGACCATGAAGAAATCTTGACATTGGGTCTGTTTTGTTTTCAGGAAGAGAAAACAAAGAATTTTATTAGCCAAAGCCTTATCGTGGGAGAAGTAGTCTCCATGGTTGATGTGGCCACGTGTGTGAAGGTGAGAGGTGATGGGCACCCCTTCCTTCAGGAGCTCACATTTACTTTGTGTCGAGGGAATGAAATGACACCCCTGGGGTCTTCTAGTCTATTTGTTGAATGGGTGTCTATCAAATGGTGTACAGGATAGCTTGAGTTGTCAACTTGACCCATCTGAGAAGCAGACAGCTCAGTGGGGAGTTTCTTCCATCAGCCTGGCCTGTGCGCATGTTTGTGAGGCATTTTCTTGATTGCTGAGTGACACAGGAGGGCCCTAAATGGGAAAGCAGGCTGAGCATGGGGCAGAGGACAAGCCAGAAAGCAGGATTGCTTTGTCTCTGCTTCAGTTCCTGCCCCAGGTTTCTGCCCTGAGTTCTTCCCTCAAAAGTAGACTGTGGCTTGAAAGTGTAAGATGAAATGCACCCTTTCCTTCCCTGTAGCTTTTGGTCAGTCCTTTTGTCCTTGCTTTGCTTTTTGTTGTTGTTTTTGTTTGCTTGAGACAGAGTCTCCATATAGCCCAGGTTGGCCTTGAACTCCTGCCTCCACCTTCCAAGTGCTATGATTACAGGTATATGCCTGACATTATTTGCTAGGCTTTTCATATGTTTTTTATTGCACTTATATTTGTCAATTTTTCTCATTTATCTTAATTTCATAAGAACTGTCATAATCATCATCTGTGACATACTTTTTTCATTTAAATATCATTGCTGATATTGATTTATGTTGTTGCAAGTCATTGTCTTCATTAATTAAAAACATTTACATTTTAAACATTTATTTTTTATAATTTTTGAATGTATTTCTTCTTTTTTTAGATGTATTTATTTTTATTTTATGCATATGACTGTTTTGCCTCCCTGTATCTAAATGCACCACATGTATGCAATACCCACAGAGGCCAGAAGAGGGCATCAGAGCCCATGGAACTGGAGTTACAGATGGGTGTTACCACCATGTGGGTGCTGGGAACCCAGCCTGAGTCCTCTGGAAAAACAGTAAATGCTCTTAACCACTGAACCATCTTTCAGGACCTCAGAGTCTAAATTTTTTATTTAAAAATTAAACCCTTTAAAAAATAATAACAACACCTACAGAAAATTACAAACATAGTACATGGAGTAATGTGATCTCTTCATCCAGACTCCCTCAATAAGGACTCTCATAAAGCTATAAGGCAATCTCAAAAATAGGAAATGAACATTGGTACAATTCTATTAAATGAAGATACAGATTTTATTCAGATTCCTGTTGTTTAAGCATGCACTCAGTTGTAGGGGGTGGTGTGTGTGTGTGTGTGTGTGTGTGTGTGTGAAAGATATGGTGATGAAATGACATGTGTTTTGGGATAAATTTCACAGAAACCTGGGGTGTAGGATGAAAATGGTGGTGGGGTAGGTGAGATGAAGCAAGTTGGATCAGAAGCCAGCCACTGTTCAGTTCACTATACTTTTTAAAGATTTTTTTCTTAAATTGTATGTATGCACACCCATGTAATGCAATGCCCATGGAGGTCAGAAGAAGAATTGGAGTTATGGATGGTTGTTAGCTGTCATGCAGGTGCTGGGAACTGAAACGGGGTGGAGAGATGGCTCTTACAGAGCTCCTGCCTCTGCCTTCTGAGGGCTGGCATTAAAGGCATGTGCCAACACACCTGGCATAAGCCACCTACTTTTAATGATATTTTATTTATTATTTATTATTTGTTTGTTTGGTGTGTGTGTGTGTGTGTGTGTGTGTGTGTGTGTGTGTAGGCACATGTGTCCCAGCAAACATGTGGAGGTCAGAGGACAACTTGCTGGAGTCAGTGCTTTCCTTCCATCATGAGAGTTCTTGGGACTGAACTCAGGTTACCAGCCTTGGTGGCAAGCATCTTTACCTGCTGAACCATCTTGCTGGTCTTGAGCCACTTAGGTTTTTGTGGGGGGTCAGGGTCTCTCACTGGCTTGCAACTCACTTAGTAGCCAGCTTGGCTGCTCAGTAAGCCCAGAGATCCTCTTGTCTGCCTCCATAGCTCTGGGATTATGAACGCATGTCATGGCAAATGGCTTTTTTCCCCACATGGTTTCTGGGAATCGAATTCAGGTGCTTGTGCTGCAGGGCAAGCTCTTTCCTAAGCCATCTCTCTGGCTCACCTAGGAGCCCTTCCTAATAGTCTTCCAGCCAGGGCCTTCATTGGTGGTTGAGATGAGGTCAACCTGTGTTCCTGCTCTGATGATCAGATTTGCCTTCTTGTCATTTGGAAGGCTACTGAGGCTCATCATTTGCCTCTTGTGTGACTGTCCTGACTTCAGCCCTTAGGTGTCTCCAGTGGTGAACCCCAGGGGCTGTTGCCAGTCCTTACTGGATAGGCTGTGGAAATTACCTCAAAGCCTAATGCTGCAGTCAGCCTTTTTCTCTCAGACATTATAATTTGGGTGTGTTTGAAGTTAGGGTTTCCATAAGATGTCCCCTCCCCATTTTTAAGTTCTTTGCCGCCGCTTTTCCAAGTTTTTCTCAGAACAAATGGACTTTCTAGTGTCCTGTCCCCTTAGGTCTACTGGGGACAGAGTGAGCAGTGGGCCTTGTGTGCTTGGGAGGACAGTGGGTGATGGCATTTCCTGTCAGTTGCAACATCTCTGTCTCAACATCTCCTTTCTGCTTGTACTCAACTCCTTCTGTAAGTGACTGCATCGCAGCTAATGGGCTCCATCCACATGGCGACTCAAGCTAGAGTCCAGATGTCTCTTGGGGTCCTCTCTTCTGCCCCCACATTTGACCCATGGGCTTACTTTTCCCAAATGACCCCACTTCTCTCCTCACTGAGGAGAGAATATACATTTGGGAAAATGTATTTTAAGCTGCCACCTACTAGCCTGCTTGCCTGGGTCCTTTCTCTGACTGAGCTTGCACTGTGTTCACCTGCTGGATGCATGTCAGGCCAGAGGTCACCTGCTTAGGAACCGCCATTCCTCTCCCTTGTACATGGCCTGGCTTGGTTATATGACCCACCATTCAGAGAATATGGCTTTTGTGAGGGAAAATTCCCATGTTACGAGGGTTGGAATCACATGGGTATACAGTCCCCAAGCTGTGCAGTTTCCCTGGAATGTGTAGGCTCACTCTGGCCCAGCCTCCTACTAATGTATCCAGTGAATGAAAGATTTCAAAATGTAGACAAAACTTCCAGTTTTTTCCTTTTCTTCCTAAAGATGAGGAAAAGACTTAAAAACTTAGAAAAGAAATATATTGTAAAGCCAGGCTGTGGTGGCACATGCCTTTAATCCCAGTACTAAGGAGGCAGAAGCAGGTAGATCTCTGTGTGTTCAAAGCCAGCTTGGTCTACATAGTGAGTTCCAGGACAGCTGGGGCTACAGGGAGACCCTGTCTCAAAAAAAAAAAAAAAGACCAAAAAAGAAAAGAAAAGAAATACACTGTAAAGAACACATTAGCAGTAGCCAAAGAGATTTAGGGGTAGAAAATTCCATTTGCTTTAGTTTGAAGAAAATACTATTTTTAAAAAGTGGACACAGAGAGAAAAAGGTATATCATTTGGATTGGTTCCATTTTCCCAAGCTGGAATTAGTCCTGTAATTCGTAAGTACTGTCAACGGTTCTATAGGGAAGTGCTGAGAAACAGGATACTTTAAGATTCTCTAAACGAAAAGCACTTCCTCTGTCAGGTGTGACTTGTGAAGGTTGCCTGTCCTGATATCAGAATGGTTTATGTGGTTCAAGCTGTGGACCAAGTGGCATTCCATTAACTTAATACTAGGTTGATCTTGTGCATGTGGGGTACAGGTGACTCACTCAGAGAAAAAAATTCAGTCTAAACTTGCTTGAGCAAAATAGGGATTATTGCTATAATTGAAGATTACAGAGTACAAGTAGGCTTCTGGATACAGGTGTATGGGATCTGTCCTTTCTCACCTCTTAGCTGTCTTCTTTCCTTAACCCCATCACCCATATGTAGAGGTCATTCACCAGCTCGTGGTAAAATGGCCATCAGCTGCCCAGGTCTCCCTCTCTTCAGGATCTACAGTACTAGAGATGAAGGTTTCCCTTTCATAGTGGTCTGCTTTTGTGTTCTAGTGGTCACTTGGAATGATCCCATTGAAATCCTGGGTCCATTCCTGAAGCCGTATTTTTGTGGTTAAGTGGATGATGTAGATCAGCTAGGTAGGTGTAGGCCGGACTCATCCTAAAGCCACAGTAGTCCATTTAGAACTCAAGGAGCGTTCTCCAGTGAAAAACAGGTGTGTGGCTAGGAGAGGGAAGGAATACTGAGCTGAAGACTAGCGAATGTCCATATACTTCAGTCTCTCTTTGCGGTCAGTTGTCCTGCTCCTTACACATGGCCCTATTCTAGATCCTCCCTCTCCTCCCCCCTCCTCCCCTTCCTCCCCCTCCTCCCCCTCTTCTTTCTCTTCTTCCTCTTCCTTCTCCTCTTCTTCCTTCTTTGTCTTCTTATGTCTCCCTCCCCATCCATCTTTTCCCTCTCTTATTCTTCTTCCTTATCAGTAGCACTTTATCAGGGCTTACAAAGGACAGGTAAAATCCTGGCAGTTGACTCATTTAATCCTTGGGGGAACCATATAAAAACAACAAGCTGCTTGGATTGGAACCTCAGCCCTTCCGTCTTGCTCAGGTTGTGGTCTTGGGCAGGTTGATTCCTCTCTGAACCTTGCCTCGTCTATCAAGTGGGCATAGTGATGCTTTCTCACAGGGTGAGATTTACTGAGATTGTGTTCGTGGAACTCAGTAGACAGGTGTGCTCAACATTCACTCTATTTGTCAGATGAAGAAAAGGAGGCTCTCACAGCTAGTAGGAAGCTGGACTGGGCCTGAAGTCCAGGCCTTTCATGCACAAGTTTACCTACTCATTGTATAGCATCGTCTCTCCCACTTACCTTCTGGGCTGTCTGCTCCTCCTGGCAGAACTCTCCCCTCCGGACTGTGCCCAGAGTCTCCCGGCATGGCACCAGTACCTCTTTTCAATTCTTCCACATACCGGGAGCTAAGCTATGTCTTGAGGAGACTAGTTCAGAAGAGGCATTTGATGGGGATGAACTGGACAGCCCTGAGGATGGAGGAATGATTCTCTGTGAAGATGAGTGGCCTCTCTAAGAGAGGGATCCTTGAGTTGTAGCTGCAGAGAGCAACTGGAGCTTGCTAGGCAGTGGAGGGGGAAGACTTGATGCCTGTGAGACCTAGAGAAAGTTCAAGGAGCTTAAGAGATATCCCTTGATCCCTCAGCCAATGAGTAGATAATGAAAATGTGATACACCTGCACAATGGAGATCTATGCAGTGATAAAGAAAGGACATCACGAAATTTACAGGTAACTGGATGGAATTAGAAGCCATTATGCTAAGTGAAGTAACACAGTCCCAGAAAAACAAATGATACATGGTGTTCCTCATTTGTGGATCCTAGGACCAAATCCTTATATGTAAGTCAAGCTGGGTAATTTTTTAGTAAAAACAGTATCATGTTCTCTGATGCTACCATAGATGTAGCTTGAAGTTTATGTCTCTATTTTCCTAAGTTCTAAGATTTATGAGAAAGAATAAATTTCTTCTTTTTATTTTTAATTAAAAAATAAAATTTTTTTTATGTGTATGAGTGTACTGTATGCATGTAGGTTGGTGCACCCATGTTATGCAATGCTGCGAAGATCAGAAGACGGTGTTGGATTCCCTTGGAACTGGAGTTAAAGACAGTTCTTAGCTGGGTGTGGTGGCACATGCCTTTAATAC
Organism: Rhizomys pruinosus; assembly: GCA_009823505.1. NCBI lineage: Eukaryota > Metazoa > Chordata > Mammalia > Rodentia > Spalacidae > Rhizomys > Rhizomys pruinosus. The sequence goes on from VZQC01006864.1 coordinate 1,312,815, forward strand.
TAGCACTTGGGAGGCAGAGGCAGGCAGATCTTTGTGAGTTCAAGGCAAGCCTGGTCTACTGAATGAATTCCAGGACAGCTGGGGCTACAGGGAGACCCTGTCTTGAAAAGACCAAAAAAAAAAAAAAATACGGTTCCTAGCTGCCATATGGGTGCTGGGAATCGAACTGTGGTCCTCTGCAAGAGCAGTTGGTGCTCTTAACCACCGAGCCATCTCTCCAGCCCCAGTAAATCTCATACATCAACATGCTATGTAATTTAGGGATATAAAGTTATATTTCTGTTTGTCTGTATGCAACATTGCTGTTAAAATGTGAACCCCACTGGGCGTGGTGGCGCACACCTTTAAGCCCAGCACTCAGGAGGCAGAGGCAGGTGGATCTCTATGAGTTCAAGGCCAGCCTTCTCTGAGTTCCAGGACAGCTGGAGCTACAGGGAGACCCTGTCTTAAAAAGGCCAAAAAAATATAGTGAATCCCAAGTGTGTTTCGGAATTAACCTATAGCTTATTTTCAGAGTGTCATTTTGGTGTTGAGGGTATATATGTGTATTTTGGAGTAATATAAAATTAAAGGGAAAACAAAAGACTTGTTCAAAGAACTGACCAAAACAGTAAACTCTACATTGAAAAAGTTAAAAAAAAAAGACTAAGAAACAGATGCAAGACAAGATTTAACATGTATGGCAGAATGTGTGTGCTCTGGTGGGGGGGGCATGGAAGGGGAAACGGGTCTAAATTCGATTGGGAAAGGTTGTATGAAATGCACAAAAACCCAATAAAAAAGAGATATCCCTTGAATGGAGTTTGATCAATAGGTCTAATTGTTGTTAAGCTATTGATTGTGGCTAATAATGGTTTGTATTGTCCTTGTTTCTAGTGTGGAATCATTTATTTGTTATTTGGTGGTGCAGTGAGCAATGTTGGAAGTCCTGAACAAGTTACCAAGTGGTTGCTGGCACTCCAGGTATGATGCTTGCCTTAACAGATAGCTTTTCAGAGTTGGGGGTCTGTGAACATTTTGTCTCAAATGAGAACTTTGAGACTATCTTTTAAAATATTACATGTGTCCAGTCCCCAAAAAACAAACTGGGAATGGTTTCCCTCATTTGTGGATGCTAGTACCAAATCCCCCAACTGAAAGAAAAGCTGAGCAATGTGATTGTTATAATTCTTTCTATCTTAAAGCAACTGTGATTTTATAATGTGAATATCTTAAACAAAAATAAAAAATAAAGTTAAAAAATATTATGTGTGTCTGTCATATTGTTAAGCTTATATTAAATGTCATTGGTTTGTAATTGTTTCTTCTCTCTTTCTCACTAATATTGTTAATGATTTGAGGTCTCCAGTTAGAGACCATTTGACCAATTAACTCTCTTTTAACATCTGGGAACTCCAGGAATGGAAGTACACTGGGATGTTTGCGATGACCGAGAGGGGCCATGGAAGCAATGTGAGAGGGATCCAGATCGAGGCCACCTTTGACCTTGACACTCAGGTGAGGCATCTGTTCCCTGGTTTAGGGCAACCGGAGTATGTACAGACCGTCCTGTCCTTTCCAAGCCCAACCTCACACCCTCTGCATGTGTTCTGACTGCGAAGCTCAGGCTCAGAACAGCATCTAAGCGTTTTAGAGGAGATGGACATAAGCTCACCCTTTCAAGGGTAACATCAGCCAGCACTTACACAATGCCTGCCACCAACTGGGTACTGTTCCAAAGTCTGTACACGTACTCTTTAGTTTATCCCTTGTAATATTTCCAGGAGAGCAGCACTAGTGTTGTGGTTTCCAGCGGTAGCAGGTGAAGGAGAGGAGGCAAGGTCTTTGCTGGTACTGTTCACTGCGCATGGCAGCATGCCCAGAGCTGAGGCTTCCTGATCGGGAGCCAAGTCCACCATGCTTGTGTCCCTCAGTATGCATGGGGGATTGGTCCTAGGAACCCTGTGGATGCTCAATCCATGGATGCTCGAGTCCCTTATATAAATAGCACAGTATTTGCATAGAACCTACACATATGTTCTTTTTTATTTTTTTCACATATGTTCTTATAAATTTCAATCATCTATAGATGACATAATATCTAATACAATGTATGTGTTAGGTATCTGCTAAACCATATCATTTAGGGAACAGTGGTAAGAAAACAATGACCATAGATAGTCAGGATAGAGATAATCTAAAAAGTATTTCATTGGTTGAATGGAAGGATGTGGAATTCATGGACACAGAAGGCCAACTGTACTATTAGGTGTTCTTTGTGCATGCATTTGTGTATATGAGTGTGTGTGGTGTATGTGTGTGTTATATATGTACATATGTGTGCAGGTACACATCCCCATGCATACAGAGGCTAGAAGAAGACATCGAGAACCCTGATCTGTCACTTCTTTACCTTATTCCCTTAAGACAGAGTCTCTCACTGAGCTGAAGAGAGTGGACTGGGCTGCCAGCAGCAAGCCCCTCCTGCAGTGCTGTTACTGGCCTGTGGGCTATGCCAGCTTTCTATGTAGGTGCTGGAGATTCAACCTCAGGTCCTCATGCGTATGCAGCAAGTGCTCTGCCTACTGAGCCACCTCCCCGGCCCCTATGCAGTGTTTTTAACTATGAAGTCACATAGCATTTTACACAACACAGAGGCTTCACAAATGTCTTACTTTTTCTACTTTTACTACATGTGATGAGCTCTGATATTTTTCTTTCCATTTCTCTTTTTTATTTTTTCTTCTCCCTTCTTATTTTGTTGGTCTCTCTCTCTCTCTCTCTCTCTCTCTCTCTCTCTTCTTTCTCCCTTTTTCTTCCTCTCTCCCCTCTCCCCCCATGGTGTGCAAGTGGAGGTCAGAGGACAACTTTCTGGAGTCTGTGTGTGTGTGTGTGTGTGTGTGTGTGGTAGACCATGGTGTGCAAGTGGAGGTCAGAGGACAACTTGCTGGAGTCTGTGTTGTGTGTGTGTGTGTGTAGACCATGATGTGCAAGTGGAGGTCAGAGGACCACTTCTGTGTCAGTTTTGCGTGAGTGTGTGGTGTGTGTGTGGGTGTTGTGTGTGTGCATGTGTAGGACCGTTATGTGCAAGTTGGAGGTCAGAGGACAAACTTGCAGGAGTGGTGTAACTGTGTGTGTGGTGTGTGTAGTGCATGTGTATTGTTGTAGTAGACCATAATGTGCAAGTGAGGTCAGAGACAAAATTGCTGGTGGTCTATTTGTGTGTGTGTGTGTGTGTTGTGGTGTATGTAACCATGCGTGTGCAAGTCGGAGTCATATACCTATATCTGCGGTTCAGTTTGTGTGTGTGTGTGGTATACCATGATGTGCAAGTGGAGGTCAGAGGACAACTTGCTGGTGTCAGTTTGTGTGTGTTGTGTGTGTGTGTTGTGTGGGGTGTAGACCATGGGTGTGCAAGTTGGAGGTCAGAGGACATTTTGCTGGAGTTCTGTGTGTGTGTGTGTGTGTATGTGTGTTGTGTGTGTAGTGTAGACCATAGTGCAAGTGGAGGTCATAGGACAACTTGCTGGTTCAGTTTGTGCTGTTGTGTGGTTCTGTTGTTGTATGTGTTGTGTATGTGATAGCCATGATGTGCAAGTGGAGTCAGAGGACAACTTGCTGGTGTTTCAGTTTGTGTGGTTGTGTGTGTGTGTGCGCATGTGGTGTGTGTGCATAGACCTATTGCAATGTGGAGGTTATATGTATATGTCAGTTGGGTGGTGTGTGATTTGTAGACCATGGTTTGTATGGAGGTCATTATTTCTGGGTCTGTGTGTGTGGTTGTGGTGGTGTTGTTTAGAACTCTATATCTCTATATGAGGTCAGGGACAACTTGCTTAGGTGGTGTCGGTGTGGTGCATTGTGGTGTGTGTGTAGACCATTGCGTGTGCAAAAGTGGATGGTAGAGGACAACTTACTGGAGTCTGTGTGTGTGTGTGTGTGTGTATGTGTGTGGTGTGTAGAACCCTGGTGTGCCAAGTGGAGTCAAGGACAACTTGCTGGAGTGTGGTGTTGTGTGTGTGCATGTGTTGTGGTGTGTAGTAGACCAGATGTGCAAGTGGAGTCAGAGACAACTTTGCTGGTGTCAGTTTTGTGGTGTGGTGTAACGACCACGGTGTGTGTGTGTAGTATACCATGGTGTGCAAGTGGAGGTCAAAGGACAACATTGCTGGAGGTCTGTGGTGTGTGTGTGTGTATGTGTGTGTGTGTAGTAGACCATGGTGTGCAAGTGGAGGTCAGAGGACAACTTGCTGGTGTCAGTTTGTGTGTGTGTGTGTGTGCATGTGTGTGTGCGTGGGCGTGTGTAGACCATGGGTGTGCAATGGAGGTCAGAGGACAACTTGCTGGTCCTGCTTGTGTGTTGTGTGCATATATGTGTGCTGTGTGTGTAGACCATGGTGTGCAAGTGGAGGTCAGAGGACAACTTGCTGGTGTCAGTTTGTGTTGTGTGTGTGTGTGCGTGTGTGTGTAGACCATGGTGTGCAAGTGGAGGTCAGAGGACAACTTGCTGTGTCAGTTTTCTCCTCCCACCATGTGGGCACTGGGGATGAACTTGGGTCGTCAGGCTTGGTGACAGTGACTTGACCTGCTGAGCTGTGTTTCTGGTGCTCCCTTCCTTTCTTATTAGTTAAATAAATATGTTGGTCAAGATTTTCCAAACTTATGTCTCTCTCCATAATGGATCATAACTAGAGCAGTGTGAAAACTTCTTTGTAACTCTATCTCCTGAATTCTCTGAGTTAAGAAAGCTAGTATCTGTTTATTTCACCCTTCTTTAGTATTTCTTATTTGATACTGGGAATTGCTCAGAACTACAAAGGGGTAAGTGGATTTCGATGTTCTTTCTACAAATCAGTCTTTGCAAATCTCTGTGTGGTCATGTTTGTGAGTGTGGGTGTAGATATCACATAGGTGTCTTGTCTATTCAGTCCTGTTCTTCATTTTCCTCAAGTTTGCCTTTCATAATCTGGGCTGTTTTAAAGCAGGTTTTCTTAACTTATGAATCCTAGTTGGATGAAGTAGTCAGCATTTAGAATGACATATTCAGGTGACAGTTGTACTGGAGGATGTGGTTTTCCTCTGCCCAGATGTTCATTCTCAACATTCTCAACAAGGTCATAGTTATGAGCAAGGGCTGCTAGTCACTTAACACTCACTGTGTGCTGTACAGTGCCTTCTCTGTGTCTAACTCCCTTGGCATGGCGTGTGCTATGCAGTGCCTGCTCTGTGTCCAAGTCCCTTGGTGTGGTGTGTGCTGTGCTGTGCAGTGCCTGCTCTGTGTCCAGCTCCCTTGGCATGGCGTGTGCTGTGCAGTGCCTGCTCTGTGTCCAGCTCCCTTGGCATGGTGTGTGCTATGCAGTACCTGCTCTGTGTCCAACTTCCTTGGCATGGCGTGTGCTATGCAGTACCTGCTCTGTGTCCAACTCCCTTGGCATGGCATGTGCTGTGCAGTGCCTGCTCAGCATCCAACTCCCTGGGCATGGTGTGTGCTGTGCAGTGCCTGCTCAGTGTCCAACTCCCTGGGCATGATGTGTGCTGTGCAGTGCCTGCTCAGTGTCCAACTCCCTGGGTATGATGTGTGCTGTGCAGTGCCTGCTCAGTGTCCAGCTCCCTTGGCATGGCGTGTGCTGTGCAGTGCCTGCTCAGTGTCCAGCTCCCTTGGCATGGCGTGTGCTGTGCAGTGCCTGCTCTGTGTCCAACTCCCTTGGCGTGGCGTGTGCTGTGCAGTGCCTGCTCTGTGTCCAACTCCCTTGGTGTGGCGTGTGCTGTGCAGTGCCTGCTCTGTGTCCAAGTCCCTTGGCATGGCGTGTGCTGTGCAGTGCCTGCTCAGCATCCAACTCCCTGGGCATGGTGTGTGCTGTGCAGTGCCTGCTCAGCATCCAACTCCCTGGGCATGGTGTGTGCTGTGCAGTGCCTGCTCTGTGTCCAAGTCCCTTGGCATGGCATGTGCTGTGCAGTGCCTGCTCAGTGTCCAACTCCCTTGGTGTGGTGTGTGCTGTGCTGTGCAGTGCCTGCTCTTTGTCCAACTCCCTTGGCATGGCGTGTGCTGTGCAGTGCCCGCTCAGCATCCAACTCCCTGGGCATGGTGTGTGCTGTGCAGTACCTGCTCTTTGTCCAACTCCCTTGGTGTGGCATGTGCTGTTCAGTGCCTGCTCAGTGTCCAACTCCCTGGGCATGGTGTGTGCTGTGCAGTGCCTGCTCTGTGTCCAAGTCCCTTGGCATGGCGTGTGCTGTGCAGTGCCTGCTCTGTGTCCTAGTCCCTTGGTGTGGCGTGTGCTGTGCTGTGCTGTGCTGTGCAGTGCCTGCTCTGTGTCCAACTTCCTTGGCATGGCGTGTGCTGTGCAGTGCCTGCTTTGTATCCAAGTCCCTTGGCATGTCCTGTGCTGTGCAGTGCCTGCTCAGCATCCAACTCCCTGGGCATGGTGTGTGCTGTGCAGTGCCTGCTCAGCATCCAACTCCCTTGGTGTGGTGTGTACTGTGCAGTGCCTGCTCTTCGTCCAACTCCCTTGGTGTGCTGTGTGCTGTGCAGTGCCTGCTCAGTGTTTAACTCCCTTGGTATGGCATTGTGTGTTCTTTTCCAGCAATGATCTCTTAAACAGGTGTGGTTCCTACTGGTTGAGAATGCGTGTTAGGTAGGCATTAAGCTAAGCACTTTGTAAGTAACATTATGTCAAATATTATAGCTCCACACTAACCAACTGAGCCAATGAAATGCTGTCCATGTTTTATCTTAGGCTGAAATGGAGCTTCCTTTAAGAGTGTGGCTTCACTGGTGATGGCTTGCTGACCTGACATTTATTTTGTTTTAGGTAGCCAATTTTTTTCTTTCCCCAAACTGTGATATTAAGATGACCTTGATGGGAGAGAAAAACTACCCCAAATTCCTATTTTTTTTTCTTCTCACAATTATTTTTTTCAACAAAAAACCAGTTTATTGCCTTGATCCCATTTTTCCCAAATAGCATCCGTGATTTAGTTCCCGATAAGCCTTGGCAGCTGCCTCTCTCTGGTAGGGGAGTTGCAGATGAGTTGCAGATGGGGAGACTCTGGTGAGCATTGTCTCTCATGTGGGGGGCGGTGTGGGAACAATGACAAGCCAGCCGTAAATTCTTGCCACCAGGTTGTGAGGTGGGGGGGGGCACTGACACAACAAGGGATGGATCGCTCCTTTCACTGGATCCTTGTTTTTCATTTCCTTTTTTTAAAAAAAATTTTTTATTAATTTTATTTATTTCTGTATGTGTATGAATGTACTGCCTGCATGCAAGTTTGTGTACCTGTGTCGTGCAATGCCACGGAGGTCAGAAGAGGGTGTCGGATTACCCTGGAACTGGAGTTCTCCTGGAATTGGAGTTTCAGACGGTTCTCGGCCGCCATGTGGGTGCTGGGGATCGAACCCGGGTCCTCTGTAAGAGCGGTCGGCGCTCTTAACCGCTAGGCCATCTCTCCAGCCCTCCCTTCATTTCCTTTTGACAGTGGTCCAGCATATCAACTGTACCTTCCCTCACTCCTCTACATCTCTGTGGTATTGGTTCTTTTGCCTTTATTTGTAGAGGGATAGATTAGCCAGTGATATGATTAGCTTCCACATAAGAGATTTATTTATTTTAAATAATTTATTTTTATTTTTTAATATATATTTTTTGATTTTATTTATTTTGTATGTGTATGAATGTACTGTCTGCATGTAGGTTTGTGCACCCGTGTTGTGCAGTGCCACAGAGGTCAGAAGAGGGTGTCAGATTCCCCTGCAACTGGAGTTAAAGACAGTTCTCAGCTGCCATGTGGGTGCTGGGGATTGAACCCAGGTCCTCTGCAAGAGCAGTCGGCGCTCTTAACAGCTAGGCGATCTCTCCAGCCCCCAATAATTTATTTTTATTAATTTTATTTTATGTGTATGAGTGTGTTGCCTGCATGTATATAGGTATACCTGTGTCCTGCAATGCCTGAGGAGGTCAGAAGAGGGCATTGGATCCCCCAGATCTGGAGTTATGGATGGTTGTTAGCTGCCTTGTGGGTGCTGGGAACCAAACCTAGGTCCTCTGTAAGAGCAGCTAGTGCTCTTAACTGCTGAGCCATCTCTCCAGCCAGGAGAGTTTTATTTTTATACTCCATGCTAACTAGCAAAAATAAATGAGGTTATGGCTAAAGAGTTTTATTAAAATTTTAAACCTAATATTGTGTATGTGTGTCATGGAGCTCTTGTGGAGCTCAACTTGTAGGAGTTGGTTCTCTGCTTCCACCACGTGGGTTCCAGGGACAGAACTCGGGTTGTCAGGCTTATCAGTAAGTGCCTTTACCAGGTGAGTTGTCTCACTGGCTCTTTATTCTATTTTTTACATTTCTTGGTGCTTGCTACTCTGACCATTTTGCTGGTCTTCAACAAGCCATCATAACAGGAACCAGAGCACACACTGTGCAGTGCTCAGTCTAGTTTTAACTCTGGCAGTTTGGCTGATGCAAACTTTCCACACAAACATCTTGCCAGAAGTGACAAACCTCTTCCCAGGGTGCATCAGTTGTGGGCAGGGATGGGGGGGTCCTGCCTTCTTCCCCTCCCATCAGGCCTTTTCTGCCAGGCCAGCGCTTCCTGGGCCTTCCTTTTCCTCACAGGCTGTTTTGTTGTTCTTCCCCACGGTGTACAGCTTTGAGAATGTCCTTTCTTTGAGAAGTCCTGGCTGGGCTGATAAGACAAGGATAATTTTGAGAGATTTCTTTTACAAAGATTCACCTTGTCCATGAATTTTTTCTGAAAAGCTTTTACACATGTTAAAAGTTTCCCTGTACAAACTTATGTCAGAGATTGTTTTCTTAGGCCTCAAGACTGTATTTCTTGGCCTAAAGGAAAGCACAGTCTATACACTTCATAATCTGAAATCTGAGATAATCCTTGTGTGATCAAGAGCATGTTGGTTTAGTTGAGCCATATCTTCTATGTTGTCAACTCCAATTAAATGGTCAGTTTGGCTTTCTGTCATTTCCTCTGGCCTCTTGACCTGACGCAGGTACTCTGTACCCAGAACCGACAGTATATAGTCAGTACCTCCTTTGCAAGAGATTTAAGGATAACCCATGTGGCAAACAAGACTGCAGAGATCCAAGACTCAAAAAGCACCATTTCTGCTGGGATCCTTCTACTGGCTTCCAGACAGTAGGAGAAAGAAGCTTGGGTTTTCAGCAGAGATTAAAAGCAAACCCTGAATGTTGTCCCTCTGTCTCCAGGACCAAGGTTAGTTTCAGTTTGGAGCTGGAACCCTTGGCCATGTTACAGAGACAAGCTGAATGGGACATGCTAAGATCTCCGAAGATCCAGACTGATTGACAAGTGCTTCTGTTTTAAGGGTTTGGATATATACCTCTTTTCTGGGGAAAACTTTATTTACTTTATTCATTGGCTAGCAAAATGTCACAGCAGGTTCTGAAACCATCAGTCAAAGGCCTGATGAATGATTTCCTTTCCTTTTTTATAAAAATAAAAATTATTTGTATGAATATTCCAAGCAACAGTGGAAATAAGTCACAGCTGCCTATTGGTTTTGTAGCCAAGCACAAGTTATGGCTTCCAGTTAGTTAGTTACTATTTAAACAAAGTCCTTATCATAAATGCAGGGCGTCCAGGCCTGTGCTATAGTAGAGAGCATGAAAATTCAGAGCTTCATCCAGAAGGAGGGCAAAATGAAATGTACACTCATGTACTCCGTAACAACTCATCCAGGGTCACAGATCATTGGCTGTTCCTTCTTTCCATGGGAGCTTCATAGGTGAGGTGTTTGAAGGTGAGAGGTGTAGAAGACCTAAATATAGTCTACAAGTACTTGTAAGTGTGTGTGTGTGTGTGTGTGTGTGTGTGTGTGTGTGTGTGTGTCTACTAGGGAGTAAACCCATGGTCCTGAGCCAAGCAAGTATTCTATCACTGAGCTATAGTCCATCCCTTTACCTTTACTTTTGAAAGAAAGGTCTTGGTATGTCGCCTAGGCTGCCCTTAAAGTCACTGCATGGTCCAGGCAGAACTTGAACTTATGATCCTTCTGCCTCAGCCTCTCAAGTACCTGGAATTAGGCCCTGTGCTATCACTTCCAGCTCTTGTAGGGGTTTCAGAATCTTTAAAAGTTGAAATCTCAGAATGCAGTCATCTAGAGAGAGGAATTGATAATTGAAAAGACTCAATGCTTTAAAACCTGGCAGCTTGACCAAACAACACACACCAATTCGACATTATCAAAAAGAGAGACCAGGAGGGACTTAATGCAAGAGAATTAGCTACTTATTTTCCTGACTGGATTATGCATTGAAAACTCACTTTAATTTCCAGTTACTTGCAAAATGAAGTCGGAGGTGAAATATGTGCACAGAGTGAGAGAGAGAACAGCTCAAGGGTGAAACACAACAGCTTTCCAGGTGTCTCTGAATCTTCTCCATGATGCAGATCCAGTTTTATGGTATTCATTGTGTTGACTATAGAGGCTGAAAGGAGCCAGATGGAGGGATACACCCCTTGGCTTTCCCTTTTCTGTGCAAGAGTTTGTGATTGATGCTCCATGTGAAAATGCTCAGAAGATGTACATTGGCAACGCCACGCATGGGAACTACGCTGCTGTCTTTGCCCAGCTCATGGTTGAGGGGAAATCTCAAGGTGTGTCTCCAGAAGGAAAGCTACTGGTGTTTTGCAGTGAGTCCTTTGCACTGAATCTTGTTTCACAGGGCCATTGTATCTTGTAAAAATATGCAGTGCTGGGCTGGAGAGATGGCCTAGCGGTTGAGAGCGCTGACCGCTCTTACAGAGGACCCGGGTTCGATCCCCAGCACCCACATGGCAGCCGAGAACCATCTGAAACTCCAATTCTAGGAGAACTACAGTTCCAGGGGAATCCGACGCCCTCTTCTGACCTCCGCGGCATTGCACGACACGGGTGCACAAACCTACATGCAGACAGTACATTCATACACATATAGAAATAAATAAAATAAAAAAAATTAAAAAAAATATGCAGTGCTAGCTTTATCTTCTTTATAGAAATAATGATGACATTTATTCACATTTTGATGTTATTCACTCTACATAGAACTTGAGGAGGAAAATAACCTTATACTAATTCAAGAAAGGCATAAAGGTTTACTCTTGTCTTTTTAAGGAAGAGTTTAGGGCCAGTGTGTTGCCTCATGCCCATAATCCCAGCATTTTGGAGGCAGAGGCAAGGGGATCTCCCCAGCCTGATTTACATAGTATGTTCTAGGCCAGCCAGAGCTAAAAGTGAGACCCTGTCTCACCACCACCACCACCACCACCACCACCACCACCACCACCACCACCACCACCGAGATGCCTTCCATAGGGCCCCACTGCTTCATCGTTCCTATCTGAGATGAAAAGGGAAGCTTGTACCCAGGAGTGACAGCTATTGATATAGCACAAAGCAGGTGAGTCCTGGAGTGACCCCTCTCCTGTGTTCATTTTTGTCTGTTGCCTGCACCTCAGCCCCTACTTTAGCCAAGGAGAATCTAGCTGAATTCATCCCAGATACACAGTGATGTCTGACCAAGCTGCCAGTGAGGACTAGGCATTGATTTCCTTTTCTCCCAGATTCTTGATTTCTCAGTCTCGAGGCAGCTCCGTCCTGAAGGCCGTTCCCACTCCTTAGACTTAGGGCAGGCTGAAGCTCTCTGGTGCCCCTTCACCTCTAGCTTGGTGTTCGTGCCCAGGCAGCCCTTGATGAGCACTGAGGACTGATCCAGAACATTTGTAACACTAGATAAGGGCTGCTGCAGCACAAATCTGTCACCTCGCAGTTCCGAAGGATAGAGGCCTGAGATGAAAGGGCCTTTGAGGGGGCAAGAGAAGCTTCTGGTCCAGGAGTTTTGCCTTTGTAAAGGCCATCTTCATGGGAGTATGCAGTCTCCATGTGTGCATGTCTGTCTCCAGATTCCCCTTTCTCCTAAGGACTTCTATCATTCATATTAAGACCGCCTTAGGGCTGGAGAGATAGCCTAGCGGTTAAGAGCACTGACTGCTCTTGCAGAGGACCCAGGTTCGATCCCCAGCATCCACATGGCGGCTGAGAACTGTCTGTAACTCCAATTCCAGGAGAACTCCAGTTCCAGGGGAATCCGACACCCTCTTCTGACCTCCGAGGCATTGCACGACACATAAATAAAATAAAAATTTTTTATTTTATTCATACACATAAATACACATAAATAAAATAAATAAAATACACATAAATAAAATAAAAAATTAAAAAAAAAAGACCGCCTTAGTGTACTCACTTTAACTTGGTTGCTTCTGTAACAACTCAGTTTGCATTACAGATATGGGGCTTAAGATTTTAATGTATGAATGGGGTATATGGGAGGACACAATTCACCTTGTAGCACTCAGTGAGACCACAACTGGCAAGGTCAAGGCAAGCCAAATAAATCTGGGAGTTAATAAAAAAAAAAAGAAAGAAAGAAGAGAGGGAGGGATGGGGCGGACACGCTATCTAGCACACCATGGGGGAGATAACCTCACCCCATACTTAGTGTAGCCAGCCATTGCTATAGCCCCAGGCTGGGGTGCAGCTAACATTGCATGAGTTTTAAATGTATCTCATGAGGAATTATCAGGGTCCTGGCTAGGCTTGGCCCCTGGAAGCACCTCACATGTCAAGTGCTGCTGAGAGCAGAGGGACAGGCCAGTGCTTATGAAGTCATGCCAGATGTTGAAAACCTTGGCAACTGCAGAATGTCTGCTTTGGTTTCCTTGTCAGCTCTGAAGGGCAAGTGTGTCCTTGTCAAGGGTGAGGTGCTAAATAAAGAATTTGTGAACACAGTGTCTCCTCCCCACACTAAATCTCCCTGTGTTTATGAACAGTAAGTAGACCCTAGACCCTTGACCACTGCTCTCTTCAAGAAGTAAGCTTGGCAGCCTATGGGACAACAGCCCTGCCCCATATTCTTGCAGCCATTTTCCCATGTCTTGTGTCATTTGCTTTCACTAGTTCATCCTGTGCCTGAGAAGGAAGCACAGAAAAGGAGGCGGAACCAGCTTTGCATTCCTGGGGAGAGTGTCCTCAGCAGACCCTCAGCCCGAGCCTCCAGCACAGTGCATGGAAAAGCCCACTGTGTGTGTGTGTGTGTGCGTGTGTGTGCGTGCGTGCGTGCGTGCATGTGTGTGTGTGTGCGTGTGTGTGTGTGTACCTGAGAACCAGAAGCAGGGAAACAGATAACATCCTCACCCTAACCCCCAAAAGAACATTGACAGTTCTGGAAATAATATGAAGGGTTTATTTTTATTTAATTTTAAGCAAGGAAGTGGCTGATGCTGCATGGGTTTCCCTGCAGCTGTGTTTCAATTTTGTTCTCTTTAGGTCTGCAGGGTGTGGATAATGGAATTTTGATATTTGACAATGTTCGGATTCCAAGAGAGAATCTGCTGGTTAAGTAAGTAGTTTTCTCCATTGTCGCGCGCAGCAGTCTCGCCGGCAAGAACTTCAGGCGGACAACAGGATTCTTCTGCAGCAAACTTTATTGTGTACAGCTCTCTTGTGAGAAGGACCCCGAAATGGGGAAGAGGCACTGCTTATATAGCAGTCCAGAGGGTTCGTAGGAATCTTTTCTTTCTTTCTTTCTTTCTTTCTTTCTTTCTTTCTTTCTTTCTTTCTTTCTTTCTTTCTTTCTTTCTTTCTTTCTTTCCTTCCTTCCTTCCTTCCTTCCTTCTTTCTTTCTTTCTTTCTTTCTTTCTTTCTTTCTTTCTTTCTTTCTTTCTTTCTTTCTTTCATCTTTTTGAGACAGGGTCTCCCTGTAGCCCCAGATGTCCTGGAACTCATTCTGTAGTCCAGGCTGGCCTTGAACTCACAAAGATCCGCCTGCCTCTGCCTCCCAAGTGCTAGGATTAAAGGCGTGCGCCACTATGCCCGGCAATGCACATTTCTAAACTTTTCTTCTACATCAATATTTTGAAAACAGGAAACTTATGTTGCAGTTTTACCAAATAAGGTCCACTTCTATTCTGTTTATTTCACAACTTGTAGTCTTCATTTAACTTGACATATCAAATATTTTCATGCAACAATAATCACACTGGGTGTCACCATTTTAGTAACACCACTGTAGTCTGTTAAATAAATGGTCTATAAATTATGTAACCAATCCCTTAGAAACTGATTAGTGCTATTGCCTCCTTTGTGAGTGGTAAAAAAATTAGGGTATCACCTTTCATGGAGAGAGGTTGAGGGTTAATTTCCAGGTGCTCACAGGGAGGCCAAGGTGAGTACAACAGGGAAGGATGCTTTCCCAGGTGTGATCCAGGGATGGCAGCTGATTGTTGCTTTTTGCAGAGAATAAGAAATATCAACCTACCTTCAATGTATCAGCAGTGCTTCACATGTGCTATAAAAATCCCTAGCCACAGTGATATTTAAATCTGACAGAGCCAGCCATATAAATAAACTGCTGTGTTCTCATCTGACTGTGGATTTTCCTTGACTCCTTCAACTTCTTTTTACTGTCTACAAGTTCTTGTCAGCAGATTAATGTAATAAGTGCCAAAGCTTAAAGAAAATTGTACGGGGAAACAAACTTAGAATGGACCATATTCTCTTTGTCCCCTCCCATGTGAATTAACAGCAATAGAGCAGAAACAGCAAAAGCATCTTCAGAGATACTGCAGAACCTCTTCAGCCGTCACCAGTCCATGGATGTGGGTCTGAGGACTAGCAGATTTCCCCAGAGGTGTGCATCTACTTATCATCACTGCCCACTCTAGAGGATGGAAGGATGGAGGAAAGTCCCAGATGGGCAGCTCCTCAGTTCCCACCACTTTATTCTGATCGCAGTGTGTTGTCTGGCCATTGGAAGAGAATGAACTTACACTCAGGGTTCATCCAATATACCAGAGATTAGAAAGTCTAATTAAGGAGAAAGAAGAGTGATAGTGGACTGGCATTATTTGTGCATAAGTCTTTAATAAACAAGATTTTTTTTTGACTTTTTTATTTTTATCTATTTATTTATTTTTTGTTTTAATTAATTAATTTATTTTTTTAAGGGATTCTACAATACAATGACACAGTTGTTTGCAGATAGCATTGATGTCACTCATTACGTCATACAATCCACAGGAATATAGTCTGGACTCCTGATTGATCAACATGTCTGTGCATACAAGCTTCTCCAACTGGTCTATGGGAACCTTGGGTTGTTCAAAATTTGGACATAGATACTTGCAAAATGCACTGATAAACAAGATTTTATTTTAACATCGTGTCATTACATTTAAGCTGCTTCCTCATACTACAGAACAGCAGTGGTCCCATGAGGGTTTGGAAGCTTGAAGGAGGATACTTTGCCGCCTCGGCTCATCACTTGATTAAAAAATGAGTTAGCAAATAGATGTATAGATTCTATTGAGTTTCTATTTGAAGTCTCAGTTGCATTTTTTTGCAGAAATGAGTAAACTCTTCTAAAAATTATATGCAGATATAGGAAATTCAGAGTAACTAAAATTGCCCTGATAAAAAACAAAGTAGGAGGAATCACACTTTGGATTCAGAAACTTATTGGAAAGCTGTAGTTATCAAGATCGTGTGGCATTTGCATTAGGGATAGATATATGGACAATAGAATGGAATAATTTAAAATAAATTCTTGAATTTACTGCCAATTACTATTCATCTGGCACACCAAGATGATTTTTAAAAAGGTTTATTTATTTTGTTTTTAATTACATATATGTGGGGATTGTGGCACATACACGAGGGTGCCTGCAGAAGCTCAGAGTTGTCAGAGCCCCTGGAATTGGAGTTAAAGGTGGTCATGAGGCACCATATGTGGGTGTTGGGAACTGAACTCAGTTCCTCTGGAAGAGCAAATCACACTCTTAATCATTGCGCCATCTCTCCAGCCTGTGGCAAGACACTTTACAGAAGAAACAGAGTCCTTCCAATAAATAGTGCCAGGACATGTGACTACCTATCTGGAAACATGTTACGTTAAACTCTTCTTTCATTCCACATACAAAAGTTAACTCAAATTTACCATAAACATACATGTGTACAGTTCTTAGAAAAGACTATGTATATAATTTTGTGACTTTGGTTTAAGCTGTGATTTATTAAATGTGATATGAAAAGTATAGCCAACAAAAGAAAAAGTAGGTAAATTGGAATTTATTAAAATTTAAAAAAATGTTTGTGTATCAAAATGCATGTCCTAGTTTGTCTTCCATTGCTGTGACAAAACACTCTGACCGACACCAACCTGGGGAGGAAAGGGTTTATTCAGCTCACATCTCCTGGGTCACAGTGCTCACTTAGGGAGCCCATGGCAGGAACTCAGGGCAGGAACCTGGAGGCAGGAGCTGAAGCACAGGCCACAGAGGAATGCTGTCCACTGGCTTGATCCCCTGGCTCATGACCAGCCTGCCTTCTTATATGGTACACAACAACCTGCCCAGGGTGGCACTTCTCATTGTGGGCTGGGCCCTCCCACATTGCCTGACAATCAAGACAGTACTCCACAGACGTGGCCACAGGCCAATCCAATGTAGCAAATTCCCCAATTGAGGCTCCCTCAACCCAGGTGTGTCAAGTTGACACTAAAGCTATCCAGCACAGTGCACTATGATATATTCTTTAGAGTGGAAGAAAAGACTTTTAAATCAAATAGATCATAAGGGCCTTGTATCCCTTAGGTAAGAACTATTATAGCTAATCAATGAAAGACAAGCCATTTAAAAATTATCAAAAATATGAATTGACATCTTTCCAAAGAAGATATATGAATTCTTAATAAAAAGATGAAGATGTTCAACATCATAAAAATCACAAAGAAACGCCATTGTGTACCCACTGGGATGGCTATAATAAAACTGACAGACAGACAATACCAAGTGTTGGTGAGGATGTGGAGAAATTAGAATCATCTTACCACTGAGAAAGTCACTTATCAGTTCCTCAAAAGTTTAAAGTTATAGCCGGGCGTGGTGGCGCACGCCTTTAATCCTAGCACTTGGGAGGCAGAGGCAGGCAGATCTTTGTGAGTTCAAAGCCAGCCTGCTCTACAGAGTGAGTTCCAGGACAGCTGGGGCTACAGGGAGACCCTGTCTCGAAAAGACCAAAAAAAAAAAGAAAAAAGTTTAAAGTTAATAGATGACTCAGCAGTTCTGTTATGAGGTATATAGAGAAGCATTATCCATAAGATCATTGGAAAATATATACCTATATATAAGCTTGAGCACAAATGCTCATAGCATAATTATTTATAAATCCAAAAAGTAGAAACAACCCTGATATCCATTAGCTGATGAATGCTGAAAAAAGTCTGGTATATCTATTGAGTAGAATATTATTAATCCATAAGAAATAATGAAGTACCAACACGTGTTAAAACGTAGATAAGCCTTGAAGGCATTATGCTAGATGAAAGAAGCCAAGTTCAATGAAAACATTATAATATGATTCCACTGACTACCTTCATGGCGTCAATACACATGTAGGCCAATCCATAAGGACACAAAGTCAGTTGTGGTTATCAGTGACTGGGGAGTGGAGAGTGACTGCTAATGTTGTGGAGTTTCCTTTAGGATGATGAAATATTTTAGAGCTGGGGGTAGAAGTTTGTGTATATACTAAGACCTACTCAAACACCTTAAATGGGTGAACTTTATGGGATGTGGATTACATACATTTATTTATTTATTTATTTATTATTTATTTTTGGTCTTTTTGAGACAGGGTCTCCCTGTAGCCCCAGCTGTCCTGGAACTCACTCTGTAGACCAGGCTGGCCTTGAACTCACAAAGATCCACCTGCCTCTGCCTCCCAAGTGCTAGGATTAAAGGCGTGCACCACCACACCCGGCTACATCTCATTTTTTAAAAGCAAGCCAGTGTGTGGTTTATACATTCAGAATCTGGCTTTGGTTGATAATGGTGGTCTTTCTGCCCTTCTTTTTGTGGGGGCTGCTACCTAGCTGCAGGTGGGCAGTGGTGGAGAATCTGTCCTACCATCCCTCAATTCAAGCCTTTCTCAGTATCTCTTGGGAGAAGCTTCCAGGAAGCTGCCTGTCTGCCTCTCTTTGTGTTTATGAGGGAGCCACCTGACTCCATTTCTAGAAGGGCTATGCACTCTTTTGTGTTAAGACCCATCTTTCCTTTCCATTCTGCTTCTCTGTGTCTTCACAGGTTTGGATCTGTGGCTCCAGATGGACAGTACTCTTCACCTATTAAAAGCAAGAGTGCGAGGTTCAATGTGATGCTGGCCACACTGACCCCTTCAAGACTAGCTGTGACTTTCCAAGCTATGGGAGCCATGAAGGTAGTTGACTCTGATTTTAATCAACATCACTGTCTGTGTGTTTCCAGAATGGGTAACAATGTCACAAGCAAAGATCCTTAAAACACATTTGGTGTAATGGGGCCAGAGATATTGATTATATGTCAGGGAGGGATAATTTAACATATACACAGAACATTTCTGCATCCTTCTTGAGACAATAGTGCATCCCAGATGTGTGCTGCTAAGCACAGTTGGAGAAGCAACAGAATCACAAAAGACCCAGGGAGACTGTCTACTGGAAAGTAGTTAAGAATTGACTCATGTGGGTGAAAGTCACCATTTCTTGGCTCAGTTCATGGGTGCATATTGGCTCCATATATGCTTTTTGGGTGTGACATTCATCATCCTAGGTTGGATTCATGAAGCCAGCTCTCTAGAAGCTGCCTCTGCTTCATCTTCCCTCTCCGTCCCATGTATTGCTTTGGGCAGAGCCTAGATAGAGCAAAGCTCTGGAAGGCTCATTTTCTCCTTCCTCTGACTCCATGTTTTTACTCTCTAGGGCCTCTAGGCACTGTATGAAGGAAAAGCCTGCTTTAGGCACTGTTGAGCTTGGTGAATCTAGAAGAAAAGTGTGGACTTCCCACACTATTTTTCTAGATTCACCAAGCTCAAAAGTGATATATGTTTGTAGTTTGGGTCCAGCTTTTCCACCAAGAAGGAATACAGTTCATTCACCTGATTCCAGCTTACCATCAGCCTGCAGAGGTCTGAATAGCATGGAAGTCCTTTCCTACTCACTCTTGCAGGGTCTGTTCTGCTTCGCAGGCAGCCTGCCCCACCCCAGCTTCCCTGGGTGGTGCTCCTCCTGTGGATGGGCACAGCTGTGACACCGGAAACATATGTGCTCAGGTTTGAGTCCATGACCTCACACTCTTCTTCGGCTCTGTTCCTTGCTTGTTCTGTGGTGGCTCTTGCATGGGGCTAGGTGGCTATTCAATCCTGAAGTCCCCTGTCACGAGTGTCTTGATTGATTTCATATCAGTACCATGGGACAGAGGAGGTCCTAGGAAGCCTGGTGATAAAAGTACTGGCCAGATAGCATTCAAAGTGCCAAAGAAAATGGGGGAGTGCTATGGAAAGCCGTAGGGATATCTGAAGCTATAAAGCAGAGTCTGTATAATATCCCCCTAATTATGGTAGTCTTCCAACAAGCCCCACTCAGTGCTCCTCTGAGCATATAACAAGCACATGCTGGTTGGTTAGTGGCCATAAAGGCTTCTAAGAGACCTTGCACCCTAGACATATATATGGGAGATGGTGTGAGGAGGTCCACACTGTCAGTCATCATGTTAATTCATTGAAGTCTGTGTGGAGCTGTGGGGCATCATGGATCAGCTGGAATGAGGGGCCATCTGAGATACTGTTTTAAGATTTGTTTATTTTTATTTTATAATGAATGTTTGTCTTGCCTGCATGCATGGGTATGCACCATATGTGTGCTTGGTGCCCATGGAGGCCAGAGAACATGTTGGATCCCCTATAAGTAGTTACAGATGGTTGTGAGCTGTTCATGTGGGTGCTGGTAACCAAACCTGGGTCCTTTGCAAGAGCAGCCAGTGCTTTTAACCACTGTACCATGTTTCCAGCCCTGAGAGTTGGTTTTAAACACCACCAGATCTGGTGCTATGTGGGGGTGGTGGCTTCAAGAGAGGAGAGAAAAGGGTGATTTTTAAAATAGATTCCTATTCCCCATCCTACTGAACTTTATAAAGAGCTAGCAACTGATGACCCTGAGGATCTTGGTGACCAGATCTGAATCACTTCCTTGTGGGGTGTCTGACATGCATACTTTATTCTTGGCAAGGTGGATATATGTTGATAACTATGGGTTCTGAACTCAGAGGACCCTGGGCCCCAGTCTTATCACATCTGTGTGCAGAAGTGGAACTGTGGGGAAGTCAATAGTTTCTCTAAGCCTCAATTTTTTCACCTATAAAAATGGGACTCACAATGGTGGTGAGGCATGAGTAAAGGAGAATACAGCACTTGTGGTACAGAATAGAAACTCTGCAGCTCAGAGCTATCAGTACTGTGGCTATTATCATTGCTGATGCTGTGATTGTTACTGGCAAGACAGGAGTTGGCTGTGGCGAAGGGATAAATGTTCTTTCCTATGCAACAAATGCCTAGAATACATTCTTCCAGGTAGGGCAATCTGAAATGCTTTGCAAAGCAAATCACAGAACTAGAATTGTCTGCTGCTATGCCTATCTATACCTCATCAACCAGTGTGTTAGCCAACTATCTGTTACTATACCAAGTAGTCTGAGACAATAAAGTTATAAAGAGAAAAGGTTTATGTTGGCTCACAGTTTTAGGAATATCAGTCCATGATCAATTATCTCTTTGTTTTGGGGCTGTGAGAGAGATCCTCATGGGGAAAGTGAGGGAGCCTCCCATCGTGGAGGGAGTGTAAGCCTAGGACACTGCTGAAGCATGACAGCTGGAAGGAAAGGGGCTGTACAACTTATTTGTCTTGTTGTTGTGACAAAATACTTCAAAAGAGGCAAATTTAGAGGATTAAGGGCTTATCTGGGCTCACAGTTCCAGAGTGTGGTCCATCATGAGGACGTCATGTGACAGAGCTTAAGGAACTGGTAATACTGTGTCTGCGGTCGGGAAGCAGCTAGTGATAAATGCTGGTGCTGTTTCCTTTCTTCTCTGTACTCAGTCCAGGACCCTAACCCATGGAAGGGACAGCCCACATTTAAGGTGGGTCTTCCCACCTCATTTAACCTTATCTAGATAATCCCTCACAGATCTACCCAGAGATTTGTTTCCATGGTGACTCTAAATCCCATCAAACTGATCAGATTAGCCCTCACAGGCACTGAGCTTATGGCAGTACTTCAAGGGCAGTACTCCAACGATCTAACTTCCTGTTACAGATGTCAGCTCCTAAGATCCACCACTTCCCAACAGTGCCACAGTCTGGGGACCAAGCTGTCAGTGTGTGGGTTTTGAGGCAGCATTCAAGATCCAAACTCTAGTGTCCAGGCCATGATGGGATGCTGCACAGATCCTGGCAAGGGTCAGCGCCTGTGTATACTTCCACGTTGCCGTGCTGTGTGACAGTTCATTGACTGCGGCCTCACAAGTGTTACTTGCAAGGATGATCTCAATGGCCCTCCTGGCAGCTCCTCCTCCCCTGCAGCTCAGACACTTGACGGATGTTTCCCCAGCTGAAACCTAAGCAGCTCCTGTTCCTTCTGGTCTCACTGATGAGGGAAAAATGGATCCTTCCCTCCTGTGTGCATTCTTGATGTATTAGAAAACTGTCATGGAGGCTCCTTGGTGACATTCGCTCAAGGCTCTGTCCTTTTAAACTTTGCCCAGATGTCTGATATTTCATGACTATCTCTCATTTCCGTGACATTCCTCCGTACTTTCAGATTTCTCTCAAAGGTCTCCCACAATAGTTATCCTCTACATGGTGCCCAAAACGCCATGCTAGATTAAATGATCTGCAAGAACGGGAGGAAAAGGAAACCAAGATGTTTGGTGGGAATGAGGAGCACACTGGAGCAGTTGGGAAGCCTTTCCGAGTGAGGAAGGGGGATGAGGACATGACTGTGTATGTGGATGGTGAAAGCAGAGGCAGGGACAATGTAAACGAGTGGCAGCCTATCTTTTGGTAGATGGAGGTAAATGTTTTAGCATAAGACACACTGGTCCCCATTTGTAAAGGTGTCTTCCTAAGGGATACTCTTAGGGAGCTATGTCCCATTCCCACAGTGTCTGATCTGGGGCTGAATAATCCTTTTTTTTTTGAGACAGGGTCTCCCTTTAGTCTCAGCTGGCCTGGAGCTCACTATGTAGACCAGGCTGGCCTTGAACTCCCAGAGATCCACCTGCCTATGCCTCCCGAGTGCTGGAATTAAAGGCACGTGCCACCATGCCTGGCAGGTCTCACTTCTTTTTTTTTTTAAACAATTTTTTTAATTTTTTTATTTTTGTATGAATGTACTGTCTGCCTGTAGGTTTGTGCACCCGTGTCATGCAATGCCGCGGAGGTCAGAAGAGGGTGTTGGATTCCTCTGGAACTGGAGTTCTCCTGGAACTGGAGTTACAGACGGTTCTTAGCCGCCATGTGGGTGCTGGGGATTGAACCCAGTCGGTGCTCTTAACTGCTAGGCCATCTCTCCAGCCCCCAGGTCTCACTTCTTAAGCCCTGGCTGGCCTGCAATGTGCTGTGAAGACCAGGCTGGCCTTGCACTCACAGAGATTCACTGACCTTTGCCTCCTGAGTGCTGGGACTAAAAGTGTGTGCCATCATGTCTGCCTATAAGAATCTGCGTTTTAAACAAGTTCCCAGCTGGTGATGTTGCAGGTAGGGGTCTGCACTTTGAGAACTCCTGTGTGCATTAGGTGGGCACATCTGTGTATTCCTGGCACCAACCTCAGCCACCTTGTCACACCTGTGGCCTTCTAGTACCCCAAAGATCAAGGGCCAGATTGTTGTTCCATTTCTAGGGACCTGTGTGACCCTGGGCTTCTAACTCCTTTGTCCCCCTCGGCCTTCTGTTCTGCTGGCCTCCTTCATGCTTCCTTGCTGTGGTGGGTACTTATACACGACGCTGTGCCAATTTATCTTGGCACGAGACAAATTGCCACGTACATATCAGAGCTCTTGCAACCAGTTCTTCTTCAGATAGGCATGGCCTTCATGTGGTTCCTCTATTGTCTGTTCCCAAGGCCTGGCAATACCCTCTTGCAGGGTTTCCTTTGGTTATAACCACCCAATGTTATAATAGTAACACCAGAGGTTAGGGTTCAATATGAATTTTTCTGGCTGGGTCACAGTTCACTTCAGGACACATGGCTATCCCCAGTGTGGCTGTGTTTGGGGTCATAGATATAGGGTCCAAATTTGTTAAGACTGGTGTCCACCAGAGATCTTTCTGTGTCTGTATGCACAGAGGACAGGCCATGTGAGGACAAAGTGGGAAGGTCAATGTCCATCAGCCAGAAGAAAGGCCACACCGGAACAAACTCTGCTGGCACCTCAATCTCCTACTTCTAGATTCCAGAACTGTGAGAAAATAAATGTCTGTTACTGAAGTCCTTTGGTCTGCCTTACTGCTGTAATAGATTGCCAAAGGTCCCAAAGTGGGTAGCAAGGACCTCCTGACAGGCTGTCAGTGGAGACTGCAGGTGATGAGGCCCACCTCTACTTCCTTACCTCACCCCAGGACTCAGTCCTGAGCCAGGCCAAGAGAGGAACCCTATATAAGGTTGTCAGGTGAGGTGACTGAGTGGAGTTGACATGCATGGATCCAGCTGGAATGTTGTGTCTGCTCCAGATGCAGTAGAGCGCAGGCCTTGGAACATCCTCTCTGGATTTTCTTCTGTCTCCACATGACCTCAAAAGTCACTAAGCCTCTCCATTTCTTTAAAAATAGAGCTATTGTAAGGCCTGGAAGAGAGAATATATAAAGAGCTCACACGAGTGCCTGCATGTACCAAACATCATACATGTCTTATTAGTTTGACAGGGATGTGGAAGCTTTCAAGCTCAAGCTCAAATATACTGTATATTAAAATTATATTGAATGTTGTGAGGGTGACACAACATCTGTTGATGTGGTAACATGCTCACTCTTGGCAGTGACTGGGCACTGGGAAGAAGTTTTAGAGGAGTAGTGTTGGTTGTGTGCCCTGGGGAACACAGTGACCATGCTAACTGGCTGTTCTCTGGGGATCAGTGAAGCACATGATCTGGAGAGAACATAGAGACAGAATGAGCATGTCCAAGTCCTGGAAGGGTGCTCTGGGCAATGTGGCAGCGGCTTCTGCATTCTCCAGAGCCGAAGGCAGAACAGAGAAGAATGCTTCTAGGAGGCCCTCACACCGCCGCCACAGGTTTATAGCATCTGCAGTGAAGACTGGGCAGTGTCTGAGAGAGGGCTTGTCTCCACTTTTTTTGGGGGGGGGGCTTTTTGAGATAGGATCTACCTGTAGCTCCAGCTGGCTTGGCACTTTCTCTGTAGACCAGGATGGCCTTGAACTCATAGAGATCCGCCTGCCTCTGTTGCCTGACTGCTGGGATTAAAAGCGTGTCCCACTGTTGGTTTGACTCCACTTTATTCCGACAGCTTTTGACCCCTTCTGGTGGGGGTTAAAATGGGATATTGTGTTCTTGAATGACCTTGTCAATACCTTCTGACTATAACAGTTAGCTCATAGAGAGCAATGAAGAAGAGATCAATGGTTTGGGAGTCTCCTGAGGTCTCTTGAGACTGAGGTGGCTCATCAGAGTCCAGTGAGGACTTCTCAACTCCCATGGGGTGATGGAGCAGCCCCTTGGCTCCCTATGCATTGGTGAGCAGCATAGGACAGGTTTCAGGTCTTTCTATCTCAATGGGGCTATCCCTTAAGCCAGGCTTTAGCCCTGTTCCACAGGTACCCTGATATCGATATTCTCGCCCTGTTATGAGAAATCTAGCTCCTGGACATTTGGCTTTGCATTCTTCATTTGGGGCTGGGGATGGTCAGCTGGCCCCGAGTCTGACATTAAACAAGTCCTGAGGCCATGGCCCAACTTTTCTGATGCTTTCTCTTGAGTTGAAGAACACTTGCTTAAATAAATAATCCCGACTCTTGGCCTGGCGTGGTGGCGCACGCCTTTAATCCTAGCACTTGGGAGGCAGAGGCAGGCGATCTTTGTGCGTTCAAGGCCAGCCTGGTCTACAGAGTGAGTTCCAGGACAGCTGGGGCTACAGAGAGACCCTGTCTCAAAAAGACAAAAAGGAAATAATAATCATGACTCTTATGACCAATTTTACAAAAATGTCAGTTTTTTGTACTCTTTCTTTCTGTTAGGAGGTTATCTACTTTCTTTCCTCATATGTATGTATGTGTAGTGTGCATGCATGTGTGTATATGTGTTCATGTATGAGGTGTCACATGTGTGTGTGGGTATATCTGTGGGTGTGTATGTATACTTGTGCATGTAGAAGTCTTCGGATGATGCCAGGAGTCTTTATCATTTTCCACCTGTCTTTCATTAGAATCTAGAGCTCACTGATATGACTAATCTGGTTAGCTAGCTTGTTGCAGATTCCCTACCTCTGTTTCCAAGAGCTAGAATTATAGGGGGCTACCACATGCACCCAGCCTTTATGTGGTTTCTGGGGATCTGAACTCAGGTCTTACATAGCTTGCTTTAATCATTAATCCATCTTCTTAGCTCCAATTGACTTTTTTTCTTCTGGAATCATTTTATGTTCACCTCTTCTTATTGGTTAAATTTATCTCAAAAACAGGTTTTGTCATTACTGACAGATTATTTAGTGTGTCAAAGGCTGAAGTTTTTGTTCAGTCTCAGTGCATGGCCTGAGTGCTAAATGCATGGGAGTCTTTATCTTCCCTCCTCCCCTCCTCCTCTCTCTCCCTCTTTCCTTTCTTCCCTCCTTCTTTCCATTAATCTTTTTTTTATCTATCTGCTCATCTATCCACCTACCTAGCTATCATCTACTCATCTGTCTATCTGTCCATTCATCCATCCATCCATCCATCCATCCATCCATCCATCCATCCATCTATCCATAAGTAGTCACTTATCTGGTGGTTACAAATTTTGGAACCTACATCCCAGTTAGTAGCAGAGAAGGAGAGCAAGATGTAGCAGCATCTTTGTAAGATCTCGCACACATGAGCACATAGGGTAGGGACTGCACTGAATGAGCTTGGAGGAGTGGAAAGTCTCTGGTAATGAGCACATAGTGTAGCCCAGTGGAGGGTGGAGTGAGTTTCCTATGGCAATGCTCTAAGAGTGCATGGTGTGTGTTTCACTAAAGTTGGAGAGGAAAAGTCAACTAATGCTCATTCCTTTGTTACACATGTAGCCTGGTTAGTCCTGGACTGTCTGTTTTCCCAGAGGACAGAGTTGGAGATTTGGAATCAGTGGCTCTTCCCTCAGTAGTCGTCTTTTCAGAGGAAAAATGGCCTCATTGCTCATCTGGTGTGTCTCAAGCTGATGATATTCCTCTGGTGCATGCACTCATGTGCGTATACAGACACACACGGGACACGGGCGGGGGAGGGAGGGAGGGAAGGAGGGAGAGAGAGAGAGAGAGAGAGAGAGAGAGAGAGAGAGAGAGAGAGAGAGAGAGAGAGAGAGAGAGAGTAGGAGCAGAAGATAAAGATCTGCTCAGCTGCGGAAGCCATCTGTGAAATAGGTGCCTTCCAGTTGCCTGGTATGGAAACTTCCCAGGATTGATCAGCAGATGGCGGCAAATACCAATTTGCAGATTATTTTCCTGCCATTTATTGTGTATTTACCTTCTTGTGGTGTCAGAGATGGCCAGGATTTAGCTGCTGTCATCAGTTTATTTAGTTCCTTATCAGCTACGAGTGTTGACTTTTAAAATGAAGTGGTCA
This sequence comes from Rhizomys pruinosus, assembly GCA_009823505.1. Taxonomy (NCBI): domain Eukaryota; kingdom Metazoa; phylum Chordata; class Mammalia; order Rodentia; family Spalacidae; genus Rhizomys; species Rhizomys pruinosus. The sequence goes on from VZQC01006864.1 coordinate 1,339,490, forward strand.
CTGTGAGAATGGGGTGTGCCAGCTGTGTAATCGTCAGGCTCAAGAACAAGATTGTAAATAGAGTACGGTTATTTTGATGACTTCAGGGAATAATTTGACTCCTAAGTATCTCTAATAAATATAATAAAATAAACCAAACCAAAACAAAACAAAAGTAGGTTTTGTGTCACTTTGAGTGGCTATGAAAATGGTTAAATGTTGTGTTTCTATGGCAGTTAATTTTTTCAGAACAGAAACTTTAACATTTGCCTTGTTTTTTTGTTTTAAGAAAGTATCTTAAAGGTCTATATATGTAACCCTGGCTGGCCTGGAACTTACTATATAGACCAGGCTGCCCTTGAACTCTCCAACTCACAGAGATCTGGCTGCCTCTGTTCCTGGAGTGCTGGAAAATAAGTATCAAGTGCGTATGTTTGAAGTAGATGTTTGGAAGACTTTCCATTTTGAACTTAATTCAGTTCCATGAACATGTGTTGAATGCCTTCGTCTTAGCACTGCAGGTGGTGCTAAGCCCTAACAGACATGACCTGGAGCAGGTGCATGCCCTGCAGAGATTCAGGGTGTTCCAGGGGAACCTTACACCACTGCACTGTGAGGAAGCTGCCGAGATTTCTCTGCCAGGAGGATCAACGTAGTGGTGGTAGCTGGAGATTGAGGATATTACATCTAGAGAGAGTCATAGGATTGGGGGAGTTAGAAGGGACCTAAGAGACCAGGGTCTAATCTAAGTCTTATTGCCCTGTATTGGGGCCTCAAACATGCATAACACATAGTTTGCCACTGGACTACACCCCCAGCCCTACTGCATGTCTTTACAGAAACCTTTCTGAGTGAGACCTCTTGATCTCTGGCAGAGTGCCCTGGAGTTGGCATGCAGCCCACCCCCATAGAGTCACATATCCAGGTCATATTCAAAGATGGAAAGAGCATGTGACAGGGTTGGAGTTCTGTGCTGAGGGAAAGGAAAGTCCTCGGGCATTCTTCCCTGTTTGATGTGGTGCAGGAACGTTAGATGCTATGACTGTGCCTGCAGTTCAAGGAGCAGGGCTCTCTCTCAGTGAGTCATCTGAGGCTAAGCAGACCTTGGGAACCCAGCATGCTGAGACCTGGGGTGCAGCAGTGTCAGCTGTGAGGGGGATTGGGACATGCATGGTGTGGACTTTTCCTAAGTGTCCCAGGCTGAGTCCTGCTGGGCAGGGAGCTGGCCTTTCTCAGTTCTGCAGCCTGCTTACTTGGGACAGGTACCGAGGGTGCCTTGGCTGCAGCTGTGAGATGGGTCATTGCTCCATGGGTGCCCTGTCATGCACTGCTAGGGATCATTGTCTGTGCCACCTGGAAGGTTGGACAGACTGATACCATGCTCCATGCAGGACAGGTGCTTGCGAAGACCATTGTCACCCCCCCCCTTTTTTTTTTTTTTACTTTTCACTGTCTTATGCTTATGTCCCATGCTTTAGTAGATCCCTAGAGAAAGGGACAGAAGGAAAAAACCACCACCAAACAGTAGCTGATATGTGTGGAGCGCTTCCTGTTAAGGAATAACATTTTAAGTATTTTACATATACTCATCTCAGTAGACCAGGGATGTGGGTGCTTTCATGAATCTCGATATTTAGATGAGAAGTAATGCAATTTAGAACAATGTAATAGTTTTCCCAGAGTTTGTCAATGTTCATAGTCTACTGAGGTCCAGCTCTGACACAAAAGCAGGCTGGTCCTCAAGTGAGAGAGAGGATTTGTGTACCTTGCAATAAGCCCCGTCCACTGCTGCTCCTGACCACTGTGCTGCATAGTTGTATTTGCTTTGATTAATTGAGCCAAACAAGAGATTTAGAAATTGTCCACATTCAAAATCATGGAAAGTCTCCCCATACTGGAATTTGTCAGTTGTCAAATGGTTAGTAGCAAGGCTAAAATCCAGACCTCTTAATTTGATTTTTAGTGGCATTTCTGGCTTCTCCTAACACCTGTGTGTCTCCTTGGTCCTGAGTGTCTGTGCGTTGGGAGACAGAGGCACAAGGAATGCAGTACAGGCAGGCAGGGCTTGTCTTTTTTTTTTTTTTTTTTTGGTCTTTTTGAGACAGGGTCTCCTGTAGCCCCAGCTGTCCTGGAACTCACTCTGTAGACCAGGCTGGCCTTGAACTCACAAAGATCCGCCTGCCTCTGCCTCCCAAGTGCTAGGATTAAAGGTGTGAGCCATCACTCCAATGGCAGGGCTTGTCTTTATATTGGTATTCTTTCATGGGGAAGGAGTCATTTGTGATGGACATTTATGAAGTATGCCCAGAGGTTTTTTTAGATCAATCCAATAGAATGATTTTGAATTTTCTGCCTACTACAGTAGAATTTAATAAGTCAAAAAGTTCGCATTTCCTTAGATAAAGATTTAAAAGTATCCTGAGACATTTAAATTATGCACCACAAAACCTTTACTGGCTCTACGATGAGAAGGGAAATGAGAATTCGTAGATTATTTGTGTGTTCTCAATTTCTTGATTTATTAACTTTAGACATTTCTGCATCTCTGCTATAAGTGATGGGAGTTCAGTTAACTTACACGAAACCCCGCCCTCATTTCCCATTTTACTTTTTTTCCCTTTACGAGTTAAGTTTTTACATTATTATTTTTAATCATTCTAAGGACTACTAGATTACCTAGAAATATCTCAAAAGTTCCATTTCCTATCCTAATGACTCTATTTCTTTTTTTGTTTGTTTGTTTTTGGTCTTTTTGAGACAGGGTCTCCCTGTAGCCCCAGCTGGCCTGGAACTTAGTCTATAGACCAGGCTGGTCTAGAACTCACAGACATCCACCTGCCTCTGCCTCCCATAGGATTAAAGGCACCAGCATGCCCGACATGACTCTATTTCTTGATTCCTTTCCATCCATTCCTCATTTTGGTCTGTAGACGTATTCATTTTATTCATGTCAAGACTGAAACATTGATTTTTTTTTCCCTTTTGTATTCATCACTTAGCTTCTGGATTTATTTATTTATATTTTATGTGTATGAGTGTCTGCATATATAGATGTACCATGTGTGTGCCTGCTGCTCCAAGAGACCAGCAGAGGGTGTACGATTCTCTGGAACTGGAGCTACAGATGGTTGTTAACTGCCATGTGGGTGCTGGGAACTGACCCCAATCTTCTGGAAAAGCAGCAAGTGCTCTTAACTGCTGAGTCATCTCTCCAGCTCCTAGTTTTTGGATTTTGATTGCGTTATTAAGGCCAAGGCTATGGAGTATTGTTCACTGTAGAATCATTTAGTACTCGAGGATTGTATTTTCTCTCTGTAGGTCTGATGTCAAAAAACACCTTTACAATTTGAAAAATAATATTCCTAGCATCAAGTTCAAATGTAATAACTCTCTATGCTATGTAAATTAGTCAAATTCATGGTATGTTTTTGTTTGCTTGATATTTATATGACTGCATTTTTGTTGTTTTTGGTTCTTCCTAGAGTTTTCAGCTGCCATTCTTTTTCCCCCTCATTCTGAGAAAAGAAACTAAGTGGTAACATCCTCTACATTCTAGCTCATTTAATCTGTTTATTTTAGGTAGAATTAGGAAATAGTGTATCTTTTAACAAAGTTCCTGGTTTGCTTGTACTATATTTCAAAGGAATATCCTCTGAAAGGGTGCGTGAATGACAATTTTGACTTCTGTGTCTGAACTGGTCTTTATTTCGGATTCACATGCAACTGATAGTTTAGCTGAGACTTTTAAGTGGAAAGTAATGTCCCCTCAAACTTTAAAGGTATTTCCCCATTTTCATTTTGCATCAAGTCCGCCTGTGGAAAGCCCTGTCTCCTTGTAGTACACCTGCACTTTTTCTCTGCAAGCTGTTTGTCTTAAGTATATGGGAATTTCTTAATGATGTGTCTAGGTTTGGTTTTTTCATTTATCTGACAGGCATTCTCAAATTTAAAGTTCATGTTTTTTTCCCTTCTGAAGGATTCTTCTGTTTTCTCAGAACTCTTTATTTGGAGATTAAAATGCTTAGCCTATAGGCCTTTTTTTTAATTTTCCCTGTCTTATTTCTACAGCAATTGCTGTACATTGTAGATACTGTTTTATTTACATGGTAGTTTTAATTTTTAAGAGTTCATATTAGTCACTTTTCTGTTGCTATGATAAAACCACCATGACCAAGGGAACTCATAAAAGGAAGAGTTTATTTGAGCTTATGATTGATGGTTCCAGGGAATTAAGGTCCATTGTGGTGGGGAAGCATGGTGACAGGAGCTGGAGCAGGAAGCCCAGGTTCGAATCTTCCAGTGAGCACAGGAAGCAAAGAGGGAGCAAGACTGGCAAGGCTTGTTGAATTCTCGAAGCCCACCCCCAGTGTTGTACTTCCTCCAGCATGGCCACACCTCCTAAGATCTCCCAAAACAGTGCCACCACCTGGGGACAAAATGTCTGAATACTTGAAGCCTATGGGGGACATTCTCATTCAAACAACCACAGAGTTCTTTCTCTTGTTGCTTCCCTTTTTATGTAAGTAGTATATTATTGTTATTAGATGCAGTTGGCAAATAAAATACTGGAAGGGCATTCTGGGGATTGGGAATTTATAGTCCATGGTCCACTTGAGAGGTGATGGCAGGGATAACATAAGTGAATAGACAAGCAAGTCAGGGTTATGAGAGACCAGCACTTGGGAGCTGTGCGGAGCCTGAAGAGGAGGCTCCCGTCTAGGAGAAAGATATGAAGAGATTTACATTTTCAGGCTGTCTGTCCTGACTGCTGGCTGACAGATGGAGGGGACAAGGGGTTAGTAATTGGTCCTACCATAATGATCTGAAAAAGACATGACACACAGTGAATGTATGAGTCAGAAGAAGAATGAGGCGCACATGCAGGGGCCAGAATAGAGAGGGTTTGGGGTCATTGGATTGACGTAACAAGGATGGGCAGGTCTGGGTTTGGTGACCGTGTGACTTGACCATGTCTAGGGCGTTAAGAAGGAGGATGGCTTCTGTACCTCCATAAGCTGAGATATTCCCTTAAATATTCGAGTGGGTCTTCTCTACCCTTTACTTCCTCTACCATATAGTCAGCTGTGACTTACCTCACCAAGGAACTTAAGAGCAAGACTTAGGCTTTAATGCATGTGGTCTGTTCTCCTTTTCCTCCTTCTCCAGGGATCAAGTGCTGAGGGCTGGTTCTGGCCTCCTTCCATGCAGATGCCACTCTGACCAGTACCACAGTATGTCTAAGACTCAATCAAGGTTATTAGTATGACAGACCCTGTCACACCCTCCTATCTGAATTGCAGTCATAAGAGGGGATGTTTTGGCTTCTGTTTGCCACTTTCTGGTTTATTTCTAATTTATACAGAAGCCATGTGGAGATGTCTCAGAAACTAGAATGTAGAGACCATATGGGAGAAAATGTTGCCCATTTTCAAAATGTGTATGACTCTGAGCTTCTGTGAGGATGTGTGACTTCATGAAGATTATTATATGGTTTGGAGCTGGAAAATTCTACCTATGTGGTAGAGAATTTCCTTTTGGTTTAGGGTTGACTTGAGTTTGGAGGGGCTGTAGCTACAGAAGGAGGTAAAGTGGGGAGCAGAGCTCTGCCTGCAAGGCTGGCTCTGAGTGGGGGCTCTGAAGGCTTCTGTGAAACAATATTCAATTGCTGCTCAGCAGAATCAGGAGTAAGGAGGGCTTATCTGTGATGCCCAGACTCCAAGGCAAGTCTTTAGGAATGTCACATTCAAGAGGACAAGACCTGGGCCTTATTGCTTACTGTGCTATGTGGACTTAGAATAGGGCTTAGTACTTAGTGCCTAGTGAGAAAATGATGGCTAGGCAGGTGAGTGGCTCATAACTCAGGGAGGTCTCATAGACAATAGATCAACTCAGATCATAATGCTGAGGGGATTCTGTGTGCATCATTTAGTGGTATTTATTATTTATTTATGCATACTGGGGTGGAACCCAGAGCCTCATGGCATTTTTAGGTGATCACTCTACAACTGAGCTATACCCTCAGCCCTTAATCTGAGGGGATCTGAAATGTATTAATAGGCATGGAATCTTGAACCAAGTTTTTAGAAAAACATAAAGGATTTCTATTTTTTTTAATTTATTTATTATTATATTTTTTATGTGTATGAGTGTACTGTCTGCATGTAGGTTGGTGCTGCAGAAGTCAGAAGAGGTTGACAGATTCCCCTGGAACTGGAGTTAAAGATGGTTCTTAGCCACAATGTGGGTGCTGGGAATCAAACCTGGGTCCTCTGCAAGAGCAGTTGGTGCTCTTAACCACTGAGCCATCTCTCCTCGATTTCTATTTTCATGTGTGCAGATCTAAGAGCTCTGTGTCATAACCTTGGGACTTGCCCACCCCCAGGCATTTTGAGTCGGGCAGGCATGTACATGGGCAGAGAGGTTTGTTTTTATTTCCTGCAGTGCTCACTTGTTCCTTGGCTACCCTTGCAGACTGCTCAGGGGTGAGCCTCCTGGGCCTGACGACATTGCCAGTGTGACTAGAGTGCTATTCTGGGCAGATGACACATAGCCCAGGGACAGTGTCTTGTTCTCTAAAGATGGCCGTGTAATAGGATTAAAGCTTCACAAAGCAGTTCAGTATTCAAACTTTGGAGGACCTGTGTTAAGGGTAATTATATATGAGTGAGAAAAATTGATCCTAAATCTTATCCACAAAGACCTTGTTATAGCTTCTGAAACAGGCCAACCTTGTCATCTCTGAGCTGTGTATGGGCTGAGCCATCTGCTTCTGACTCTAACACTTCCTTTCTCATTCACTGGTTCTGTGTAATGGATGTTGTATCCCCAGGAAATCTTTCCATCCTGTGGAGAGCTTTCCTGCACAGAACTCTCAAAATGCCTTGTTTATTCTAGTCCCTGGGGTGAATTCTATTATCCACCAGAAATCAGGAACTTCACACAGCACCAGGAACAAAGGAGGTCCTTGGTAGATGCTGAAACCCATGGCCAGTCCATCATAGCCTCTCTAAGCTAACGAGGTCTGAGAGGAGGAAAGGGAGCTGTGCATGCAGGTGTCCATAGTGGGCTGGACTCTTGACTTCCATATGGGTGTTCTCTCTCAATGCCTGCTGCAGGTCCAGTGTGATTCCTGCTTTACACATAGAAGACAGAGGCTGGGGTGGTGGTGGTGGTGAGATGGCTTGGCAGAGACAAGTACTTCATGCAGGAGTGCAGTGCTGTGCCCAGCCCCATCTTTCAGCGATCTCAGTCTCTGAAAACTTGTCAATGTTTGTTTTAAGGCTGCACTAGAGACAGAATCATGGACATACTGAGATTTGAAAGACGTATTATCTCAGATTTCTAGAAATTTATACGCTTCTTGCTTGGTAAAGGCTTCTTTTGACTTTGGGCTGACTTGACCCATGGAACATCCCCCAAAGTCATCCTGTCTACTCTTTAGAGTCTGTGGCCTCACCCTTGAACTTGAGTTTTGTTTCTGGGGATGTGTTAGATCAGGTAGTCAGGGTCAAAACATTGACTCCAGGTGACCCAATTGAGTCACATTTCCTTTGTGAACTTTCATCTAGCAATAATGTTGGAGTGAGTAGACTTTTAAAGACATTTGCATATCTCATTTCTTTGTCTAATTAGTGTTGTGAGAGCAATGTCCCAGTTTTCATGCTCGAATAAATAGCTGCCACAGTGTGAGGCGCTCAGGGGCTGGCTCATTTCAGCATCCTCCCTTCTTACGTTTTCCATCTCCTCCCAGCTTTGCTGTAATCCACTCTTGACTTTTCCTTAAAAAGAACTTATCTTGTCAGCAAAATGATACCTTCTAGTGCAATGTATATGTCTTCAATTTAAAGGGCATCTTTGTCAGAGATGTAGCACAATCTCAACCATCATATCAAGGGAGTGCTCAGGAAAAAGTAGATATGATTATCGTTATTTCCTGATGTCACCTAGTGGGTCAGGGGTGGACCTGAGGTTTGAACTCAGGGTTATGTCTATGCTATGTCTTCAGCTAAGAGAAGTCACTAAAATGTGAGTTTGATGCTTGCTGAGAATGGGTGTTTAAAGAATATGGAGAGGGAAAGAGGAAACAGAGAGATCAGTGGAAGAGGGCAGACTGGAGGGAATACCACTGTGTTAGTTATTTTTCTTGTTGCTGTAACAAAACATCTGACAAGAAGTGACTTGAAGGAGGAAGGGTTCATCCCAGCACACAGTGTGAAGGGTTAGAGTCCATCATAGCAAAGAAGTCATGGTGGCAGGAGCTTGAGGTAACTGACACTCACAGTCAGGAAACAGAATGATGACTAGTTGACTTCTTCCGTTGTCTTAAGCCCAGGACCCCACGTCATGGAATGCTGCCACCTACAGTTAAGAAGGGTCTTCCTACCTCAGTTAACCTGAGCTAGATAATCCCTGTATGCAGGTAATGCCCAGAGGCTTGTCTCCTAGATGATTTTAGATCCTTTCAGGTTAACAATCAATATTAACCATCATAGTCACAGAGAGACCTTAAATGCAGGTGGAAGGTTGACCTTTATATAAAACTAGACCCTTCTTTCTTAGAGACGGGAGAGATAAAATGTCTGAGACAAGGAGGCACCATAGAGAAATTTTCAAGAAGGTGCAAGAAAGCTGAGGTCATGTCAGAAGATGACATCTGTCCTCATAGGAATGCAGAGGCATGGTCTAGAGAGAAGGAATTGGGGTGAAGTGAAGCTTATAAAGAAGAAGCTTCTATCAGTTGGCTTTTTGGTGCTGTTACAAAATACCTGAGAAAATCCACTTAAAAGAGGAAAGGTATATTTCAGCTCATAGTGTTGGAAGCTTCAATCCCATGATTCTTTTTGGCTCTGCCTGTTTGGGGTCTATGGCCAGGCCATACATCACTGAAGGCAATATGTAGTGAAGCAAAACATCACCTCATGGTGGTGAAGAGAGAAGGGGGTGGGGGGAAGGAATCAAGTTTCCAACAGCTCCTTCAAGGCACACCAATGACCTAACTTCCTTCTACTGGGCTCTGCCTCCTAAAGGTTCCACCACTTCCCAGCAGCACCTTATGATGGCAAGCAAGCCTTTAACACATGGCCTTTAGGGGTTATTTCAGATCCAAACCATCAAGGCTCAATAGCTACAGTTGCTTAAGATGGTAAGAGAGGAGAAAGGGAAAGGGCAGAGGGCTGTGGAGACCATTGAACATGGAATCATGAAGGGCACACTCTGGTTTAACTTACATTCATGACAGGCTCACACAACATGAAGATGTGATTTATACCCGGGGAGAGAAATAGGACATTGATGATGTACCTTTGGATCTTATGGACCAGTCAGTTCAGGATATCTGTGTGGAAAATGTTATAGCAAGAATGTATGGTTTTTGCCCAAACTTCAAGTGCAGTCCATTAAACCTGCAATCTAACATCCCTGCTCTCATGGTGAGCTGGTGAGGGAGGCATATTAATTACTTTTTGTTACTGTGACAAAATACCTGATAGAAGCAACTTAAGGGAAGAGAAGTCTATTTTGTCTTACAATTGTAGAGGGTACAGTCCATCATGGTATGAAAGACATGGTTGAAGGCTTGGGCGATGGTGCTAGAAACTTATTATGGAGTATGTCGTCATTGTTATCAAGTTGGAAGCAGAGAGCTTGGGCTGGAAATGGGGTTTGGCTATAGCCCTCAAAGGCCCACCTTCACTGACCTACCACTACTAGTTATGCCTTCCACCCTCTTCTCAAAACAATGGCACAAACTGGGCACTAAATATTCCAACATATAATCCTCTGGGAGACCTTTCACACTCACTAAAATCATGTCAGGAGGCCTGCCTTTCCTCAGTTCCATGCCATTCTGTCCTGAATGTTGAAGGGGTCTAAGTAAAATATTTACAAGGATGATATCTCTTTTGAGGAGTAATTCAGGGTGCTCTTGCCCATTAGGTTAGTTAATAGTTAATGAAGTTGGAAGGATATCAGAAGATCTTGTTGAGTTCAGAATGGAGACTTTCCGCAGGTTTATTTGGGCTCCGTGGATGATCTGACCACTTTATGCAGCAGGGTCGAGAGAGCCTCCTAACTGGGTAGACAGACTCCTCTTCTCAGGATGTGCCTTAGAATCTGTTATCTTTGTTAGCCAAGTAGGACTTCTGATGAGACCTCTGGGTCTCAGTAGCTGCCATGTCTAGCTCTTAGCTGTCCTAGGTCAGGTATCATTGGCTTAGCATGGCTAAGGTAGTGCCTATAAGCTTTCTCCTGGTTTCTTTTATTGAGAAAGTTTTGAAAAACTAATCAAGATTTGGGTGCTACAAAGGAAACACATGTTTATGTACTAACCAGTGTGTACATATCTGTGTATAAATTTGTATTCACTTGTATCTCTATTAAGGGAAACATGAATTCATGTAATGTCTAAACTCTGACTCATTACTGCATAGATATTCCACACTTCTCTCATTAGTTATGTAGGTAACCTGTTCTAACATTGAAAAACCTGGCTCCAACCATCCATCATCCATTTACTCGACTGTTTCATTGCAGGAGTAAACATACATGCTGGCTTTCAGAACTGTGGACTCAGACCCCATGGGAAAGTCAAGTGCATTGGGTAGGTGCTGCTTGCTTTGCAGTTCATTAGTATGCCTTGATCCTCCTCACTTTGATTGTTTCATGCACTTGCCGTACAGTTGGCTTCTTTCACTGTAGTCTACATTCCACTGTGGGATCTCCTCAGCTTTCAGTGTTTTATTTCTAATGGTATAGATTTATTTTTACTCTTCTTGTTATATGTTTGATACAAATACTTTCATGTATTTGTCATCACAGCATCAGACAGAGTAGTTTCAACACTTCCAAATACTGCACTTCTCATATTCAATCTTCTGTCTTCTCCAAACCTTTTTCAACCTTTGATCTATTAACTATCTCTATAGTTTTGCCTGTTCCAGAATGTTCTGTAAATAGAATCAGATAGTGGGTAGCCTTTCCAGACAGGCTTCTTTCACTAGGCAATGTGTATTTAAGATTCATCCATGTGTGCAGGTTTTTGTTGCTGACATGTTCCCAAATTATTTGGGTAAACTTCTAGTAATGCTATTGATGGGTTATATGGTAAAACTATGTTTAGCTTTGTAAGAAACTGTCAAAAGTAAAAAAAAAGACCCTGTCCAAAGTGACTATTTTATATTTCTTTTAGAGGTTAATGAGTATTCTTATCCTGGATTTTAGTCATTATAATATGTATCTCATTTTAATTTTAATTTATATTTCCTGGAAGATATTGAATGTCTTTTCGTATATGTATTTGCCCTATGTATATTTTCTTGGATCTCTGTATATTTTCTGTTCAGATATTTTTCTCCTTTTTTTTTTGTCAGTTGTGTTGTTTTTGTTCTTGCTTTTCAGTTTTAAGAATCCATTTTACGGGGCTAGAGAGATGACTTAGCAGTTAAGAGTGCTGGCTGTGCTTTTGCAGCTAGCAGTTGTAACTCCAGTTTCAGGGGATCCAACCCTCTCTTCTGACCTCTGTAGGCATTACATGACATGAGTACACTTACATGCATCTAGTTATTACACTCATACACAAAAGAAAATTAAATAAGAATCCACTTTATATTATGGATATTAGTCCTTTATCAGTTTGTTGTGCATTTTTCAAAGACTTTTTCCCTAATCGGCAGCTTTTTATTCTCTTAATAGTATCTCTTTCACAGGTCAGATTAATAATTTTAGTCACCTTTAGTTAATTCACTTTTTTAATGGATTGTATTTGGTAGAGTATTATTCTAATTTGCTTTCCTGTTGCTGTGATAAAACACTCTGAGCAAAAGCAACTTGGGGAGGAAAGGGTTTATTTGTCTTACACTTCCAGGTCAGAGTCCATCATTGAGGGAAGCCGAGGCAGGAGCTCAAGGCTGGCCTGCAGCAAGAACTGAGGCTGAAACCACAGAGGAATGCTGCTTGCTGCCTGCTCTCCTCTTTAACTTTTATTCAGCTAGCTTTCTAATGCAGCCCGGGTGCCAGGAGGAATGGCACCACTGCAGCGGGCTGGGCCCTCCTGCATCAATTAGCATCAAGAATATGCCCCAGAGACATACCCACTGGGCCAGTCAGATGGAGGTGATTTCCAGGTGTGCCAACAACTAAGATTAGAGTATCTAAAACTTTATAAAAAAAAACAACCCGGGGCTGGAGAGATGGCTCAGCCGTTAAGAGCACCAACTCTTCTTGCAGGGGACCCGGGTTCTATTCCCAGCACCCACATGGTAGCTAAGAATTGTCTTTAACTCAAGTTCCAGGGGAATCTGATGCCCTTTTCTGACCTCCGTGGCATTGCACAACACTGGTGCGCTAACCTACATGCAGACAGTATACTCATACACATAAAAAATAATAATAAAAAAAAAACCCAAGATCACATAGATTTTCTAATAATGTTGCATTTTAAAAATTCTATGTTTGGGTTTATAATACATTTTAAGCTAATGTTTTCAGGGTAAAAGTTCTGCCCATAGTTATTTATTTTTTTTTGGTTGTTGTTACATATACATGTTTTACTATTCTAGCACCATGTATTTGAAGACCGTACTATCTTTGTTGAACTGTGTCTTTGTCAAAACTCAATTCTCTATGTTTGTGTGGGTATTTTTAGTTCCCTGTACTGTTCCACTCACTTGGTATTCGTGCTGCCTGTAACATCATGTGATGCTGATACTAAAGTCTTGAAATAAGATAGGGTAAGTGCTTCTACTTTGTTGTTCTTAAATATTGTTCAGGCTATTTTAGATCCTTTGTATTTTCTTACAAATCTTAAAATCATTTTATCAATATCTGTAACATAGCTCAATGAAAATTTGGTTGCGACTATATTGAAATCCTAGGAGTTGACATCTCACAACACTGAATCCTCATGAACACACTCTCTCTTCATTTATGTGTATCTTTTTTGGTGATTATTTAAAACAATCTTCTTTTTGGCCCTTTGGATAATTTATAGTTATCTTTTCCCAGGCCTACTGACTTTTCTTCTTTAGTTTCTATTTTGCTATCAAATTCAGGGAACTGTTATTTTCAGACACCTTATTTTTTAATTATAATTTCTTTTTGAAAAATCTACCATTTATTCTCTGGGCGTGGTAGTGCATGCCTTTAATCCTAGCCCTTGGGAGGCAGAGGCAGGTGGATCTTTGTGAGTTCAAGGCCAGCCTGGTCTACAGAG
>VZQC01006864.1:1356850-1370365 GCA_009823505.1 Rhizomys pruinosus
AAATAAAGAAAACATGAAAAAAGAAAAAGAAAAAAGAAAAACATAGCACTAGACACTGAGACTTAAACCTGGGACTAGAAATGTTACAACAAAAATAAGAGAAAGCTTCAGGTTAGCCTTTAGTTTCTGAGTCCTTAACTTCGAAACAAACCATAGAACTTTCTTCAAAAGAATATAATGTAATTCATCCTATCTAAAACATAACAATTACAGCGTACACCACAAATCCAAAGTTGCTTATTTACAATGTACCTACAAAAGAAAATGGATGACCGACGCTTAAGAGAAAGATAATAAAAAATGTCGACACTAATAATCCAGATGAACATCAACTTAGAGGTTGAAAATAACAGAGGGGTTATGTGCACGATGAGATGAATGAAAATACATGGGAATCTAGGGAAAATAAGACAGGGAGCGGGGTGAGAGAGAGAGGGGAGATATATATAGAGAGAGTGTTTTTTTTTTTGGTCTTTTTGAGACAGGGTCTCCCGGGTAGCCCCAGCTGTCCGGGACTCACAGTCGGCTCTAAGTTACAGTTAGAGAATGACTTCATTACCATCACGTATTTCTTTGTTCTATGAAAAGGAGGTAAGAAGGTCTCTCATATTAAAACTTTGAGGCCCCCAGAAGGTAAGGTTCATTAGGACTCATTATAAACAATTGTTACAAATAGGATCCATGGAGAGGTTTGATGTCTGTAGTAGTCTGAGGCTTTTCTTCCTTTTAATGCTTAGATGGGCCAACTTCTCTGCTGGTATTTCTTGGTACATCCTGCACAATGCAAAGCTGTATCTTTTCTTTCTCAGCCATTAAGTTGGTGCTGTTGTGACCTGTGAAAACATACAAATCTTTTCCCATAGTTAGTTTTAAGATTTAAATTGAAAATTTGACAAAAAGGTTTAATATATAACTGTATCCCCCCCTTTTTATTTTAGGTTTTTATTTTTGGACCCATGAGTCTCAAAAAGGCAGTTGTAGTACACATACCTATAGGCAGGAATAAAGGTGTAAATGTCATTAAATTTACCCAAGCTGTTTTGGGTGACTGTATGTTGTTAATTTGGGAAGCGAGCTTAATTCCTTAAGTTAAATTATCCTACAGATAAAATAGAATGTTACAAGATGATACTATATAACACAGGAATTATACAGAACATTTGTATATGTTAATCCCAAGGTTATTGTTATACAGATTTTAAGTAGAACAAATGTGGACAATAATTTATATTTCCACTTAACTTAGATGTATTACCATTTTTATTAAAACCTTTAAACCAATGTTGTTTAATATAGATACTTTTACTTTTACTGAGTCCTGAAATACCATGTACCTTGTAGATAGAGTTTGGGCAAAGTTGGATACTTGTTAAACTCACATCAATTAAATATGTATTAATTGAATATAGACCCATGTCCCTCTCCCACCCCTCCAGTTTCACCATTTCAGTCAGTTTTTGATGCAGTCTTTCTGTTGTTGTTCTTTCCAATATGCATCCCTCCCCACAAGAAGTGTTTACAACTGGGTTATTGATGCTAACATCCACAGATGAGGGATACCATTCATCATTTGTTTTTCTGGGACTGTGTTACTTCACTCAACATAATATCTTCTAGTTCCATCCATTTACCTGCAAAGTTCATGATGTTATCTTTCTTTACTGCTGCATAGAACTCCATTGTGTACATGTACCACATTTTCTCTATCCACTCATCAGTTGAGGGACATTTGGGTTGGTTCCAGCTTTTTGCTATTGTGAACAGAGCTGCAATAAATATAGCTGTACATGTATTTCTGCAGTAAGATGAGTCTTGTGGGTATATACCCAGGAGTGCTATGGCTGGGTCAAATGGCAAGCTCATTTTGAGTTTTCCAAGGGTTCTCCACACTACTTTCCATAGTGGCTGTACAAGTTTACATTCCCACCAGCAATGGATGAGAGTTCCCCTTTCCCCACAACCTCTCCAGCACTTGGCATAATTTTTTTCTTGATCCTAGCCAGTCTTATTGGAGTGAGATGATATCTTAAAGTGGTTTTAATTTGCATTCCCTAATTATTAGTGATGTTGAACATTTTTATTTATTTATTTATTTATTTTTAGTATATATTTTGTAGAAGATTATCAAATATAGACCTGTGTTCCCCACCTTATGCCCCCACCCCACCAGAGCTCATGTATTCTGCCAGACATGCTTTTCATCTCTTTCTCAGTCTTTCTTGATATTCTTCATGTGGAAGTTGACTGTTTTGAGCAGAAGTTCACTGTTTCATTCAGTTCTTTGATGCAGTCCTTTCTGTTGTTGTTGTTTCCAATATGCATCACTCCCAACTGCTTGGACGAAAGCTCAAGGGGCTGTGCACAAGAAATACTTACAACTAGGTAATTGGCACTAGCATCCACAGGTGAGGGATAGCATTCGTTGTTTGTTTTTCTGGGACTGTGTTACTTCACTCAGCATGATGTCTTCTAGCTCTAGCCATTTTCCTGCAAAGCTGCGCTTCAGGAGGTCTTGGGAGATCTCCCGATTGATGTTGAACATTTTTTAACATGTTTCTCAGCCATCTTTATTTCCTCGCTTGTGAAGTCTCTGTTCAGCTCTTTACTCCATCTTTTGAGTGAGTCATTTGTTTTCTTACTTCTTTGTTTTTTGAGTAGTTTATATATTCTGGAAATTAATGTATTCTGGAAGTCAGATGTATCAGCAGTGAAGGTTTCCTCCCACTCTATGGGTTTTCTCCTCACTTTCCTGATTGTTTCTTTTGCTGTACAGAAATTTTTGAGTTTAATAAGATCCCACTTGTCAATTGTCGACCTTATTTCCTGTGCAGCTGCTATCTGATTTAGAAAGTCTTTTCCTACACCTATGTCTTGTAAGTTGCTGCCAACTTTTTCTTATATCACCTTCAGAGTTTGGGGTTTCACATTGAGGCCTTTGATCCATTTGGAGTTGATTTTTGTACAGGGCGAGAGGTAGGGGTTTAATTTTATTTTTCTACAAGTGGTGATCCAGTTTTTCCAACACCATTTGCTGAAGATGCTGTCTTTCCTCCATTGAGTCTTTTTGGCCCACTTGTCAAATATGAGGTGGCTGAAATTGTATGTGCTCAAGTTTGGATCTTCAGTTTTGTTCCATTGGTCTACAGGTCTGTTTTTGTGCCAGTACCAGGCTGTTTTTATGACTATAGCCCTGTAGTATACTTTGTTGCCTGGTATAGAGATCCCCCCTGTGTAGCTTGTTTCACTCAGGGTTGCTTTGGCTATTTAGGGTCTTTTGTTGTTCCATATGAATTTTTTCCAAGCCTGTGAAGAATGTCCTTTGTGATTTTAATTGGAATTGCATTGAATCAGTATATATTAATTTGGGTAGAATGGACATTTTTACTATATTAATTTTTCCAATCCATGCACATGGGAGGTCTTTCCATCTTCTGATGTCTTCTTCAATCTCCTTCTTCAGGAGTTTATAGTTTTTGTTGTAGAGATCTTTGGTGGTTTTGGTTAGGTTTGTTCCTAGGTATTTTATTGTATTTGAAGCTACTGTGATTGGGACGGTCTCCTTGTATTCCTTCTTCAGTTGCTTCTTATTGGTGTAGAGAAATGCTACTGATTTTTGTAGGTTAATTTTGTATCCCACCACTTTACTGTTACTCTTAATCATTTCTAGGAGTTTTCTGGTGGAGTTTTTAGCATCTTTTAGGTAAACTATCATATCATCCAGAAAAAGAGATAGTTTTACTTCCTCTTTTCCAATTAGTATTCCTTTAATTCCCTTTTCTTTCCTTATTCCCCTAGCCAGTGTTTCAAGCACTATATTGAAGAGGATTGGAGACAAGGGGCAGCCTCGTTGGGTTCCTACCTTTATGGAGAATCCTTCTAACTTTTCTCCATTTAGGATGATGCATGGCTTTGATTATGTTGAGGAATGATCCTTCCAGTCCAATTCCCTCTAGTACTTTAATTATGAAGGGATGCTGGATTTTGTCAAAGGCTTTTTCTTCATCTATTGAGATGATCATGTGGTCTTTGTCCTTCAGTCCATTTATGTGTTTTATCATATTTACTGATTTTCATATGTTGAACCATCCCTGCATCTCTGGTACGAATCCAACTTGATCATGGTGAGTGATCTTTTTGATGTGCATCTGTATGTGATTTGCAAGTATTTTGTTGAGAATTTTTGCATCTGAGCTCATTAATGAGAAGGGTCTGTAGTTCTCTTTTTTGGCTGCATGCTTGCCTGGTTTTAGTATTAGAGTGATGCTGGCTTCATAGAAGGAATTTAGGATATTTCCCTCTGCTTGTATCCTTTTGAACAGTTTGAGTAATAATGGATGTAAGGCCTCTTTAAAAGTTTTACAAAATTCTGCTGTGAAAACATCTGGACCTGGGATTTTTTTAGTTGGGAGGTATCATTACATTTTCAATTTCTTCATATATTATGGGTCTGTTTAAGCTGTCAATTTCTTCTTGGTTTAGCTTTGGTGATTCCCCGGATTGCAGATATTCATCCATTTCTCTTTGGTTTTCAAATTTTGAAGAGTATAGGTTTTTGAAGTATTCCCATATGATTGTCTGGATATTTTCATTGTCTGTTGTGATATTTCCCCCTTCATCATGAATTCTATTGATTTGGAATTGCTTTTTCTTTCTTTTGGCTAACTGGGCTAGGGGTCTATCTTGTTTATTCTCTCAAAGAACCAACTTTTGGATTCATTGATTTTTTGTATGGTTTTCTTTGTTTCTATTTCATTGATCTCTGCTCTGATTTTTGTTATTTCTTCTTGTCTGCTCCGTTTAGGGTTCATTTGTTGTTGTCTCTCAAGTATTTTTAGCTGCAGTGTTAGATCGTTCACTTGTGCTCTTTCTGTTTTTTTAATGTGGGCACTTAGAGCTATAAACTTCCCTCTTAGGATTGCTTTTAAAGTGTCCATAGGTTGTTGGTGTTGTATTGTCATTGTCTTTAGTTCCAGGAATGGCTTTATTTCTTAATTTCTCCTTGACCAATTCATTTTTCAGGAGAGTGTGTTGTTTAGTCTCCATGTGTTCGTGTAGGTAGCAGAGCTCTTTCTGGTGTTATCTTGGCTTTTATTGCACTAATGGTTGTAGAAAAGAATACTTGGAATTATTTCATTTTTTTGCATTTGTTGAGGTTTTTTTCTGTGTCCAAAATAGTTTTTTGTAGTCAATTTTGGCGGATGTTCCATGGGGTGGAGTAGAAGTATATTCTCTGGTGTTGGATGGAAATATTTGGGAAGATGTCTGTGAGGTCCATTTCTGTATTGCATTGTCGTTCAGATATATCTGTTTATTCTTTGTCAGTTAATCTGTCCAAGGGACTCAGTGGGTATTGAAGTCACCTACTGTAAGTGTGTTGGGATTAATCTGTGCCTTGATGTCCTGTAGAGTAGTATTTATAAAGGTCAGTACACCAGAGTTTGGTGCATATATATTCATGATTGTGAGGTCTTTGTGGTTAATTTTCCCTTTGATAAGGATGTAATGGCCTTATTTGTCTCTTCTAATTGCTTCTACTTTGAAGTCTATTTTGTCTGATTTTAAAATAGCAACTCCTGCTTTCTTTTTGACACCATTTGCTTGAAATATTTTTTCCATCCTTTCACTTTGAGTTAGTGCCTATCCTTGAGGGTGAGATGGGTTTCATGTAGACAGCATATCGATGGATTTTGTTTTATATTCCATTCTCCCAGTCTATGCCTTTTGATTGGGGAATTTAGTCCACTAATATTTAAGGTTATAATTGAGAGGTGTGTGTTGCTTCCTATCACCTTGTTATCTGTGCTGGATAGCTTTAGTGTCAACTTGACACACCTGGGTTGAGGGAGCCTCAATTGGGGAGTTGGCTCCATTGGATTGGCCTGTGGCCACATCTGTGGAGTATTGTCTTGGTGGTCGAGCAGTGTGGGAGGGCTAGCCCACAATGAGTAGTGACACCTTGGGCAGGTTGTTGTGTACTGTATAAGAAGGCGGGCTGGGCATGAGCAGGGGGAGCAAGCCAGTGAACAGCATTCCTCCATGGCTTGTGCTTCAGCTTCTGCTTCCAGGTTCCTGCCCTGAGTTCTTGCCTTGGGCTCCCTGAGTGAGAACTGTGACCCAGGAAATGCTGAATAAACCCTTTCCTCCCCAAGTTGGTGTCGGTCAGAGTGTTTTGTCACAGCAATGGAAGACAAACTAGAACATTATCCATTTACATTTTTGGTCTAGGTTTCTACTTCTGCATTTCTGCTTTTATTAATTTCTCTTTCAAGGTGCCTGGGGGTAGTTGCTCCTCTCCTCTATCCTTTGAATTGCTTCAAGTATTCTCTGAAGGGTTTGTTTTCCGGATATATATTCTTTCATCTTGTTTATGTCATGGAAGATTTTTCTCTTTCCTTCAACTAGAATTGACATTTTTGCTGGGTATAGTAACCTGGGTTGGCGTTTATGGTCGTTTAACACCAGTAATGCTTTTCTCCATGTTCTTCTTGCTTTCATAGTTTGCACTGAAAAGTCAGCTGTAATTCTTCTAGGTTTCCCCTTATATGTAACTTGTTGTTTTTCTCTTGTGGCTTTTAGAATTTTGTCTTTGTTTTGGGTGTCTAGTGTTTTAACTATGATATGGCGGGGGGAGTTTCTTTTCCAGTCTAGTCTATTTGGTGTTCTATGTACTTCTTGTGTTTGTATAGGTTTGTCTTCTTTTAATTTGGGGAAATTTTTTTCCATTATTCTGTTGACAGTCTGATCAATACCATTCTGGGATTCTTCTCCTTCCTATATCCCTATGATGTGGAGGTTTGATCTTTTCATAGTGCCCCACATTTCCTGGTTATTCCACTCTTGTGTATTTTTAAATTTTTCAAAGTCTTTACTTGAGCTTTTTATTTGTTCTGTGTTATCTTCTAGGTCTGATATTCTTTTTTCTGCTTCTTCCTTTCTGCTTCTGAGGCTTTTTCCCATTCTTTCCTTTTGATTGGATGACTGTTCAATTTCCTTTTTCATTTCTTCCTGTGTTTTCTTTACTATTTTCACTTATTTTTTGAGCTTCTCAATCTTTTCTTGTAGCTCCTTGTTTCACTCGTTGGTTTCCTTTTTCATTTCAGCATGGGATATTTTCAGGGTTTCCACTTCCTTCTGGACTTTGTCATTTTTTTTTTCCTTTAGCTCTTTCTGGAGTCTGTCTTTTTCTCCTTTTAGTTCATTCTGAAGTTTGTCCTTGTCTCCCTCTAGGTCCTTTCTGAGTTTTTCATTCTCTCTCCTTAGTTCTATGATTTCTTTGAATATATCTGTTATTGTTATTATATGATCTGTGTCTTGGGTTACCTCTAGGGAGATCCCATTGTAGGAGTCCTCCACAGGCTCTGTAGAGTTTGGTGTGGAGTTATTCTGTGCTTTTCCCATATTGTTCTTTCGTTGTGCTCTTGGCATGTGGTTTGCCTTTTTCCTGTATTCTGATGTGAATCTTGAATGCCTCTTCTCCTTGTTGAAGGATTGCTTTCCTTGATTCCTTCAGGTGCCTTCGTTGTATTCTCCTTATGTATGGAGTGTTGGCTTGTCTAGGTTTCAGACTTTCAATTTTGGTTCTATATTGGAAGTTATAGTTCATGCTTCCCTTTCTGTTCTGCAAGAACTGGGTGGGTAACAATCCAGATGACACCTTCTGAGCACTGTATTCCCTCTGCTGCCAGCCAGTCTCTCTGGAGTTTCAGTTGGCTGCTGGGTGGTGGTGGGGGGAGGGTTGGTTGAGTTGCCTACTTAGCCTGCGCACAGGTATCCTCTGCCCTCACTCGGGCACCAAATGCCTGCAGCCTCTGAGTTCAAACCTCAGCTCCCAGCTCCCAGAATCCTCTGGGCCCAAACTCTGGTCTGCTCAGCCTCTGCCCATGCTCGGGCACCAAATGCCTGCAGCCTCTGGGCCCAATGCTGGTCTGCTCAGCCTCAACCCGCGCACCAAATCCCCGCCACCTCTGCATTCAAACCTCAGCTCCTAGCTCCCAGAATCCTCTGGGCCCAAATGCTGTCCGCTCAGCCTCTGTCCATGCTCGGGCACCAAATGCACGCAGCCTCTGAGTTCAGACCTCAGTTCCCGGCCAACAAACATGATTTTTGATATGTTTCTAAGTTAGTGGACAACCTTCTCAGTCCACTTATTTACTTGTGTGTGTGTGTGTGTGTGTGTGTGTGTGTGTGTGTGTGTGTTTATGTGTGTGTTTGTTGGGGGAGTGCATGTGTAGGGGTGCATACACATGTGGAGACCAGAGGTTAACATCAGGTATCTTTTTCAGGTGCTTCTTCACATTATTATTTTTTGAGACAAAGTTTCCTGATGAACATAGAGCTCACTGATTGGCTAGAGTGGCAGGCTAACAACCCCAAGAGAACCTCCTGTTTCTGTTTACTCAGCTCTGGTATTACAGGCATGGACTGCTTCACCCAACTTTTTTTTTTTTAATTAAAAAAAATTTTTTTTATTTATTTCTGTATGTGTATGAATGTACTGTCTGCATGCAGGTTTGTGCACCCATGTCGTGCAATGCCGCAGAGGTCAGAAGAGGGTGTCGGATTCCCCTGGAACTGGAGTTTCAGACGGTTCTCAGCCGCAATGTGGGTGCTGGGGATCGAACCCGGGTCCTCTGTAAGAGCAGTTGGCGCTCTTAACCGCTAGGCCATCTCTCCAGCCCCCACCCAACTTTTTATATGGGTGCTGAAGATCCAAACTCATGTCCTCATACTTGTGCAACAAACACTTTACTTACTGAGCCATCTCGTCAGTCCTTTTTTTAATGGTCCACGGTAGACCACTATTAACAGGCGGCTTTTGGTGGACATTATCTTGTTTCCAAAGTTTTGCTTTTTGAGACAGGTGACATGGTAAATAAATAAATGGGAGTCTTGAAACACATTCTTTTCCGTGGGAGGGGCATGGTTTTCACCTCCCTGCATGGTTGACTGGAGGCCTGGACTATGTTTCTGGACATTCAGTGGTGGACGGTGTGGTGGCAAAGATGGATAGTTAGGATGGTGGAAGATACAGAAGTTTGAGCTTTTGCTCCAGGGCATTCAGCCAAGTGGGGCTAGGCAGTATGATGCCAAAGGACAATGACAGCCCCAGTTATTCATTTTCTTAGAGCTGGGTGGTTTTATTTAATTATTGATGCCTAATTTGGTTTTTTTTAATCAGCAAAGAATGAGTGGCATCTTTGGACAGAGCAGTATCTAGTTTTGCTATTTTCTGCTCTAGTTCTTCTTATGCAAGGGCCAAAATTAACTTTTTAAATTCATCATTGAATGTTTCCTCTTTGTTCTCACATCTTCAGCACTTCTCAGACTGTCTCCTGTGCCAAGTTCCTAATGCGTAGTATTACACTCAAGACTCTCAACACTCTAGTCCCAAATACCCCCAAGTATTCAGTCATCATCTATGTGACCTCAGGGAAGAGAGCACATTCTCTGAATTTCCATTTCTTTATCTACAAGATGGGAATAGCCCTGCTTCCCTTTCAGAACTGTGAGCCACACTTGGCATGCAGAATATGTTCCTTGGATGCCACTCATAGCTATCTTGTCACCCACATCCCCTGCCTGACTCAGAGTGTAATCTGAATCCTAGATTGCTGATGTGTTAAATGGTTAGTTTCCACATGAGCTCTGACAACTTTGATGTTGGTGGCCATTGAAATGTAGCAATGCAATGGTTGTAGTCGTGTTCTATCATAAAGGAATATTAATATTCATATTCTAAAAAAAGAGAATGTAAAGTTATACTCCTTTTTACCTTCATGCAACTTTACTGTTAAAATGTGAATCTCTAAATGTGTTTTGGAATTAACCTATAGTTTATTTTCAGATTTGTAATTTCAAATTTTTTATTTATTTTTGTATGTGTATGAGTGTACTGTCTGCATGTAGGTTTGTGCGCCCGTGTTGTGCAATGCCGCAGAGGTCAGAAGAGGGTCTCGGATTGTCCTGGAACTGGAGTTCTCCTGGAATTGGAGTTACATGTGGTTCTTAGCCACCATGTGGGTGCTGGGGATCGAACCTGGGTCCTCTGCAAGAGCAGTCGGTGCTCTTAACCGCTAGGCTATTTCTCCAGACCCCAGATTTTGTAATTTTGATTTATGTGCAGAGTATATATATGCATATTTTGGAATAATATATAATCAAAGGGAACAAAAAAAGAGAGAGAGAGAAACCTATTCAAAGAACTGACCAAAACAGTAAACTTGTGCATAATAAAGGTTATAAACGACTGAGAAAAAGATGAAGACAGGACTTAATGTGTATGACAGAATCCATGAACTCTGGTGGGGGGGCATGAGGTGGGCATGGATGGAGGAATGAGTCTACATTTCATTAAGAAATGTTGTATGAAATGCACTCAATAAAAATTAAAAAGTTAAAAAAAGAAACATGTTAGATTCAAGTTTGAAGATTTACAATATTCCTCCTGAGATTGGCCATGTCGTTTTGTGTTTGTGTGCATGTATGTGTGTAGTTCTTCAGGAGTCATCTACCTTTTTCTCTCTCTCTCTCTTTCTCTCTCTTTCTCTCTCTTTCGACATGATTTCTCACTGGCCTACGAGATCCATGGATCTACTTGTATCTTCCTTTTCAGTGCTGAAAATTACTACCCCCAGATTTTTAAAAATTTTTTTATTTATTTCGGTATGTGTGTGAATGTACTGTCTGCATGCACGTGTGTGCACCCATGTCGTGCAATGCCGCGGAGGTCAGAAGAGGGTCTCGGATTCCCCTGGAACTGGAGTTCTCCTGGAACTGGAGTTTCAGACGGTTCTCGGCCGCCATGTGGGTGCTGGGGATCGAACCCGGGTCCTCTGTAAGAGCAGTCGGCGCTCTTAACCGCTAGGCCATCTCTCCAGCCCCCTACCCCCAGATTTTTTTACATGCACTCTGGGGATCAAGTTCAGGTCTCTGTACTTGCAAGACAAGCACTTTTCCAACTTACCTATGTCTGTAGCCTTTGTCATACTGTCATGACATTTTGCTCTTCTTTCTCTCTTATTTTTTCTTTCTCTTTTTTGTCTTTTTGAGATAGGGTCTCCCTGTAGGCCCAGCTGGCCTGGATCTTGCTATGGAGACCATACTGACCTTGATCTCACAGAGATCCACTTGCCTGTGCCTCCTGTGTGCTGGGATTAAAGGTGTGAGAATCATCTGGCTTCTTTTTCCTTTTTAAAGCAAGTAGGGTAGCTGGGTGTGGTGGCGCACGCATTTAATCCTAGCGCTCAGGAGGCAGAGGCAGGTGGATCTTTATGAGTTCACAGCCAGCCTGGTCGCAAGAGTGAGTTTCAGGCTACAGGGAGACCCTGTCATGAAAAGACTAAAAAAAAGCAGGTAGGGTATTGGGTGTATAGTTCATCTGTAATCTCTTCTTGAGTTATTGGAAAATATTTCTCTATAGTCAGGTGCTCTGTGCAGATGTGGTTTTTACCTCCATGGTGAAGAATCTTGGGGGGGGAGCCTGCATGATAGCCTCAGGGATAGTTGTTTGGTTGGCTTCTTTAGGCAAAGGGGCAGATATAGACCTCATGTGACTTAATGTGCATAGAAAACTGAGACACTGCATTAGAGAGAAAAAATAAAAGTGATATGACCCCTATTCTGAGCACACACTCAGGAATTCCTGCCATGGGGTTGGCATCTGAATAGAAAAAGATGCAAGGTTAACCCTTGCCCTCTGAGCAGTCACATGGCTGTGGGAAGAAATTTGCAATGAGATAGCCACATCCAGATATTCTATGGGGTAGCCAAAGAGCAACATGTGAAGGCCAGTGTGGGCCTCACAAGGCCTCCTGGGTTGTGATGTCTAGGGGCTTACAAGAGGAGCATGCATTTGAAAGATGAATGAAGGCAGAAGGGCACTGCGGGTGAGTGGGAGGGATGTGCTTCTGGTTGAGGGTGATGAACTGTTTTGGAAATGAAAGGTTCAAGGTGGTCAGAGTAGGACCAGGGGAAGTAAAGTGGCTCATCCAGGCTTCATCCCAAGACCGTCAAAGTGTAAGGGTTCCAGTGTGGGCCAGCGCAGTCTGTTCTGGGTTCTAGTAGAAGTAGATGACCTTTTCAGAAGGTTCTGCTGCACTTCCTGTGAGGGAAGGTAATGCTCAAGGAGAAGGCTCTGGAGTTTGTTGGGGAAGAATGAGGTCCCGGGTGACACAGCTGGAGGTACTGAGTGGCCTAGAGCCGCATGGGCAGACTAGCTGAGGAGCACAGGCCAGGGGAGATTCATGGGTTAGGTTTCCATGTGGCTGTCACCTCAGTGTGAAATACTTATGTTTATTATTCTCTAGGCCAGCTTTTCACGTTGCTATTCCATCTTCTGAGGGATAATTTACAACAGCAACTAAACCGAGAAAAATGAATTGCTGACTTTCCCCTCTTCCATTACTGTTGGGTAGCTACATGCTTTCAGTTTTCAACCTTTACATACAGGTCTTCACTCTGCTTTCTCTCCACATCATCTCTGTTAACACAGGGTGTTAGTATGCATATTTGTATGCTCTCTTCTTTTAGATTATTTAAGATTATTTCCTTAGGTACAATATGAAGGTATCAGTTCTGTCATGACTCCTTAATACATTTTGTCCAGTCATTTTCCAAAAGGACTGTGCCAGTTTGTAGTTGCCAGGGGCATGGGTAGTTGCCACGGGCACTTGCTCTTTCAGTTTGCTGATGGTAACTATTATGAGACTTTTCCTACCTTGAAGTCCTGAGAAAAAATGACCAACAAAAACATGCAGCTTAATGGTTCACTTTATGCTGAGCACTTTGCTTGTCTCCTGCCACCAGCTCTCTCAGGAGGTCTGCACATGAGGGACAGGTACTGTGACAGTTAATCCTGGGTGTCAACTTCACTGGACTAAGGAACAAATAAGAAAGGATCTTTGGATTGGACCACCTCAACCCGGATGGCCCACCCCAAATGTGGGCATTACCTTCTGCTGGCAGGCAGTATTAAAGGCCATGGCAGAGGGAGCTGGTCCCTTTTTTCCTGCAGCTTGCCTCTCTCTCACTGGTGAGTTTGTCTTGCTGCTGTGATCAACCCTTCGGATCCCAGCGTGTACTGAGACCAGCAGATCTCCTGGAATCCATCAGGCCTTCAGCACCAGATTGGGACTACTGAGACATCCAGCCTTGCGGTCTGAGCAGTTCCCTGGATTCTCAACCTCTCCAGTGTGGCGTGGCTACTGTTGGACTCCTTTAACTCTGTCATGTGAGCAAATCAATAAATTGCATATAGCTATATATTCATCCTGTTGCTTCTGTTTCTTTAGAGAACCCTGACTAATACAGATTTTGGTACCAGAAGTGGTTCTAGAGAAACAGAATTGAAAGGATGAATTTCTTTAGTGGGCTTGGTAGTCTCTGGAGCCAGCTCTCCAACCCAATGAAGCCTAGAGTTACTGAAGGCTCTCCTGGTGGCATGAAGAGGAATGATAATCCTTGGTGCAGACTATTTGATGTAATTATGAAGATAGATCCATTTGACTCACCTAACTC
>VZQC01006864.1:1377202-1471208 GCA_009823505.1 Rhizomys pruinosus
ACCAAATGCTAGAGAGGTTGTGGGGAAAAGGGAACACTCATCTACTGCTGGTGGGAATGTAAACTTGTGCAACCCCTATGGAAAGCAGTGTGGAGAACCCTTAAAAGACTCAAAATGAGCCTACCACCTGACCAGTCATACTATTCCTGGGTATATACCCACAAGACCCATCCTATCCCAGAGATACATGCACATCCATGTTTACTGCAGCTCTCTTCACAATAGCAAAGAGCTGGAAGGAACCCAAGTGTCCCTCAAGTGAAGAGTAGATAGCAAAAAAAATCTACACAGTGGAGTTCTGTGCAGCGGTAAAGAACTGGAGAGATAGCTCAGTGGTTCAAATCACTGACTGCTCTTGCAGAGGACCTGGGTTCTATTCCCAGCACCCACATGTTGGCTAAGGACTGTCTTTAACTCCAGTTCCAGAGGAATCTGACACTCTTTTCTGACTTCCGTAGCACTGCATTACACGGGTGCACCTACCTGCAGACAGTACACTCAGGCACATAAAATAATAAATAAAAGATTAAAAAAAAGAAAGATGACATTGTGAACTTTGCAGGTAAATGGATGGAACTCGAAGCCATTATGCTAAGTGAAGTGACACAGTCCCAGAAAAGCAAATGACATATGGTGTCCCTCATGTGTGGATCCTAGCACCAAATCTCTATTTGTAAGGCAAACTGAATAATTCTCTTTTTTTTTTTTTCTGATATAATACCTGATGTTACTCATTAACTTGCTATGTAATGTAGCAATGTAAAGTAACATTTTTCTTTACTTGAATACAACTCTACTGTTAAAACTATAGATTTTGGAATTAACCTATAGCTTATTTTCAGATGTCATTATTTTGGTATATTTGTGGTATGTATATACCCATATTTTGGACCAATATGAATTGGAAGGAACAACAACAACAAAAAGACTGGCTCAAAGAACTGACTGAAACAATAAACTGCCAAAACCAGTAAATGTCTGCATTGAAAAATTTAAAAAAAGACTGAGAAAAAGATTCAAGACATATATGACAGGATGCATGGGCTCTGGTGGGGGGGCAAGGAAGGGGGAACGGGTCTCGATTTGATTGGGAAGTGTTGTAGGAAATGCACAAAGCTTCAATTAAAAAAAAGAAGAAAAAGAGTGAGGGATGCTTGTGCTCAGCTACTTTCTTCTTTTTTATATAGCCTGGGACCCAAGCCCAGTGTCGTTTCTCTCCTCTAGGGTGAATCTTCCCACCTCAATCAACTGACAATCCCTCATAGGCATGCCAGAGGCTAACGTAATCAAAGTGTGCCTCCAGGCTTGTCTTCTAAGTGATTCGAGAGACTAAGTTGGTAGTCAGTACTAACCATCACACTAAACTCTTCACACTCCATCCCCACCCCAACATGGAGTACAGTGTATTCCAGTGTCATCGGGATCCAGGCAGGTGGTGGGGGTCTGGCCTTTGTAGGGCAGTTAGACCTATTCTCAGGCCTCAGAATGAGGTGGTATCTTTTAGTCAAGAAAGCAGAGCTTGATTCTGGCTTGAGGGGGATAGGAGTGAGGAGCAGAAGTAAAATTGTTATATTTTTCAGTAGTTTGGGGTCTAAGAACTTAAAAACAGCTGTTTTCTGAGGTGTCTATAGACTGCACCTTAGGTTTCAGCATTAGTTACACATTAACTATCATTGATTTCAAAACTGTCTTTCATATTAACTTTTGAAAGTTTCAGATGAATTTCTAGGTTTCTGAGATGTTGGGGGAAAGCCTACATATTACACATGTATGTCTCTTCCTGAATGTAACTGTGGTATTTTCTTTCATTTTTCTAAAACTTTAACTTCCAGGAATCAAATTAAGGATAAGAATCATAAAATAAACTCAGTAATGAAAAAAAATGTGTTGCTACTTTTCTTTCTTCTACCTCTCTTGCTGTACTTTTCCCCCTTGGGTAGGAATGATAGAAAGGAGAAAGGAGCCTCAGGCCCTGTGGCTCTTCATGTGGCTCTTGCCCTTGCTTTGATGAAGCTGGCCCCATACTTTATCAACAAATGAGACTACCTCTCCCTGATGCCTGCCACATCACTAAATTCACAGTGACTTCTGTTTTGAAGTTGAATTTAGGACACTGAAATCCATTTAAAGGACATAGATGAGAGATGTTTCTTTCTTTCTTTTTTTTTTTTCTTTTTTGATCTTTCCGAGACAGGGTCTCCCTATAGCCCCAGTTGTCCTGGAACTCACTCTGTAGACCAGGCTGGCCTTGAACTCACAAAGATCCGCCTGCCTCTGCCTCCAGAATGCTAGGATTAAAGGAATGTGCCACCACGCCCAGCATGAGAGATGTTTCTTTTTGAGCTGTAACATTGGTACCATTTCCATCGCCACGCAATCCGGCAGTCAACGCACGCTTCATCAGTACTGAGCATGTGGCCCAGTTCTTTGTATACATCATCCTGTCATTGCTTCTCAAACTTCACCTTCAGAGGATGAGCAAAAACACCAGAGTGTCTGATTCTCTAGGTTGGGACTTAAGAATTTGCATTTCTCAAAAAAAAGAATTTGCATTTCTCATGCAAAGTAAAACCACTTTAAGATATCTTGAAGAGTAGGGGTGGGATCTCTTCCGTGTGATGTCAAGGCCAGCCGGGACTACTAGACCCGGTCTCAAAAACACAAAAAAAAAAAAAAAAAAAAAAAATGGTGGTACATGCCTTTAATCCGAGCACTGTGGAGGCGAGGCAGGCAGATCTCTCGGAGTTTCAAGCCAGCCTTGGTCTACAGAGCGAGTTACAGACCAGCTGGGGGGCTACAGGGAGACTCCGTCTCAAAAGACCCAAAAAAAAAAAAAAAAAAATGATATCATCTCACTACGATAAAACTAGCTAGGGTCAAGAAAACAAATGATACCAAATGCTGGAGAGGTTATGGGGAAAGGGGAACACTCATCCACTGCTGGTGGGAATGTAAACTCATACAACCCTATGGAAAGCAGTGTGGAGAACCCTTAAAAGACTCAAAATGAGCCTACCACCTGACCTAGTCATACCACTCATGGGTATATACCTACAAGACTCATCCTACCCCAGGGATACATGCACTTCCATGTTTATTCAAACTCTCTTCACAATAGCAAAGAGTTGGAGCCAACCCAAGTGCCCTCAACCAACAAGGGGATAGAGAAAATGTGATAATACATTGACACAATAGAGTTCTATGCAGCAGTAAAGAAAGATGACATCATGAACTTTGAGGGTAAATGGATGGAACTACAAGATATTATGCTAAATGAAGTAACACAGTCCCAGGAAAACAAATGGCAAATGGTATCCCTCATTTGTGGATGCTAGCAACAAATACCTAGTTGTAAGGCAAACTAAGCAATGTTAATGTTATATTTCTTTTTATCTGAAAGCAACTGTGCTCTTATAATGTGAATCCCTTAACAGGCTCTAGAATTAACTTACCACTTATTTTGTAATCTTGATATATGGGAGGAGGGTATGTATGCATATTTTAGAGTAATATAAAATAAAAAGGGAAAATATGAATCCTGAAATATGATTTGGAAATGACATACAGTTTATTTTCAGATGACATAATTTTAGTATAGGTGTAACATATATGTTGAAGCAATACAAATTGGAGGGAACAACAACAAAAGAACTGGGACAAAGAACCCACTGAAACAGTAAAGTTTTCCCAAAAACAATAAAAAAAAAAAGAAGTTGCCTTTCTCACAAGTTCCCAGGGGAGGTTAATACTTAGGCTGAGGTCTAAGTTAATCTGCCTAAATTAGCCCATGAAGCAGGGAATGTGGTCCTCATTTCACAGTGAAGAGTCATCAGTAAAGGTCAGGGGACATGGCCCCATGGGTCTTGGCTATTCACTAGAAGCATCTCTTATCTCAGTCCAGTTGGCTTATGAAGGAAGTAGGGAGAGCCTAAGAAAGATGTGGGGGCAGAGGTCTGATGAGCTGTGAGGACTAAGACGCAGGGTTTGAAGAGCCAAGTAGCCTGTGTGGAGGACCAACCTGAGAGGGTTCTGAGGAGCAGCCTGGAGGGCCTGGCCTATCAGAAGAGAGTAGCTAGGAGATCAGGAAGGCATCCAAGAAGTCTGTTCCTTGGATCATTTTCTCCCTGCCTATCCATCTTTGCTATTAACATGTCCTGGCTTTCTATGTGAAGCCTGTCTACACGGGTTGTTTGTGTGAGACTCTGTCTACCCCACCACTATTTGTGGTATCCCTTCATGCCATGGCTCTGTTCATAAGAGAGTTTTTCCATGTCATGATTCTGTGTGATGGGACACTGCCCAGATTGTAGTTCAGTGTGAGCGGTACTTTGTCCGTGCCATGACTGTGCGTGAATGGGTACTCTGCCCACACTGTAGCTCTGTGCAAGAGGTGTGATGTCATGGTTCAGCGTGAGCAGTATTTTGGCCATGTCTATGTCATGACTGTGTGTGAGCAGTACTCTGTCTGTGCTGTGGCTTTGTGTGAGTTGCATCCTGCCCATGCTGTATGACTGGTACTCGGCTCACATCATGGTTCTGCATGAGTGGCATTTTTGTCCATGTATGTTCTCTTTTAGTGATATTCTCTGTCCTGCTTCTCCTCTTTTCATGTTTCTTTTCCATATTTCCTATAAAAGGCAGAACAAACACTTTAAAATGTACAGAAGGAAAACAAACAAAAGACTCCTTTTTGAGTTTGTTATATGATTAGTTATAATATTTAGGCTCTTGAAATAAAGTCAAGAGAAAGTTCCATGTAAGTGTAGGAATGAGAGAGACGTCTCACAAGCAGCAGGCTCTTTCCAGATTTATCATGAACAGGCGAGTTTAGATTTGGAGCTTTGGAACCCGTTGGGGAGTATTGGCTCTGTGGAGATGTGGCTAGTGGGATCACAGATGGGTGGTTCCTTTAGCCCAATCCTACTGACACATTAATTTTTTGGCTCATATAGTATTTGGAATATATTCACGTTAGTTGAAAACATAGGAGTTTTCATAGTAAATTCCTTGGTGTCATCATTTCTTAAGAAATCCGGCTGGGCGTGGTGGCGCACACCTTTAATCCTAGTACTTGGGAGGCAGAGGCAGGTGAGTTCAAGGCCCGCCTGGTCTACATAGTGAGCTCTAGGCCAGCTGGGACTAAAGGAGACCCTGTCTCAAAAAGACAGAAAAAAAAAAAAAAAAAAAAAAAGAAAAAAAGAAAAAAAGAAAAAAAGAAATCGGGAGTGCTAGTGTTGGCATTGTGGCAGTGAGGTGGTTGCTCCTGGTCAAGGCCTTTTCAAAAAGTCACAGGTCCAAGGGCCCTGGAATGTGCTGGCCCTGGTCTAATAGTTCTGAACCTGGAGCACCATGCACAGTTGGGTGACTTTGGGGCTTATTTGGGTGTTACTTTCCCCTGTCCACATTAGCGCTCTCTCTCTCATTCTCTCTCTCTCTCTCTCTCTCTCTCTCTCTCTCTCTCTCTCTCTCTCTCTCTGTGTATAATTCTCAAGTACACGGGAACCTGTGATAGAGTGGACCTTCAGGACCAAGTGCATCCTGGTAATCCATAGATGCAGAAGGGACTATCCCTACCACTTTCTGTGATAGCTTAAACCATTTCTTTCTTTTAAAAAATTATAATGTGTTTAAAAATGTGGTTTTATAAATTATTATTATTTTACAAGATCTATGCTCTCTGTATGGTGCTTTATAGGGTGTATCTGGCTACAGCTGGAGCACTTCTGGGTGTTTTATGGCAAATTATTCTCAGATTACCCTTTAATGCAGGAAGGGCTGCCTGTTGTCTGAGCTCCCCAGGTCATACAGAAACCCTCAGCCTTGATACAAAACAGCTGCCTGTGTTCCAAAAAGGAAAATTTCAGGCAGGAGCAGCAGGGAAAAGATTTTTGTAGCTGATGGAGGTTTTGAAAAATGTTAACTTACTCTTTCCTTGCCATTAAAATATGATTTAATTTTGTTACTAACAAATTGTGTAAATCTAAGAAATAAGTACTCAGAAGGGGAATTTGTTAAGCGTCTCTGGCAATACTTACAGTATGTCCTGAGGGGCCAGTCCCTAGGGAAGCCAGCACAATACTCCCACTGACCTCCACATCCCTGGGCCTCAGACCGGCTGGGCCAGGGTCAGGGGGCCAACCCACAGGCCTCCCTCCTCTCTCTCTGCTGGGTCCCTGCTGAGACCAGCAACAAAGGGATCAATTGTCTCAGGCCTCCCCTTGTCTAAGGGGCTCCATGAGCCTCTCTGAATGTATTCATGATGTAGGTGTATTCACATCTTTGATTATGTATATGTGTACACATGTGATGGTTCATGTCCACATTGCCTATAATCTTTATGCAAGCACATAAATATACATATGAGCAAGCATGTGTGTACACATGTACTGTGAGAATCTGTACATGCCTGAGTATGTATATATGTGTGTGCATGCATACATGTGCACACATGCATCAATGTGTCCAGGTTGCATACAAGTGTGTGTATGTATAGATGTACACATTTATTTGTGTGTGTGTGTGTGTGTGTTTGATGCATGAAATTGCTTACAGAATTTCTAAGTTGCTGGTGGATCTTAGCAGTGGGAGAATCTCAAGAATCAAAAGTGGCCAGTGGTGGCTTCTAAGGCTGAGGGGAAAAGCATCTGGTTCACCTCAAGCAGGTCACACAGTTGCCTTTACCTGGTGTTTGCCATGGGACGGAAAGTGGAGGCATTCCCTTCCCTTGCTTTACCTGAAGGAAGAAGGCAGAGCAGGCATGAGCAGCCTCCTCACACTCCTCTTAGCAGACTTTGCTTCATTGGCCTGTTCGAACCTTGGCTTTCAAAGCTTGATCCCCCAGAACTTTTCTACACTGAACCTTTCCAGGGCTGCCTGATTGGATCCAGTACATTCTGTATATAGTTTCAGTCATGTTTCTAGGACAACTGTGAGATGCTCCCTTCTCACTCACACCATAACTTAGTCCCCATGGAGCCACAGGACATTTGTCCCAACGTCATCCTGGTCCTTAGCCTGGTCTGTTCACAAGAGGTCTGTAGGAAGCTGTGGCTGGTCTGGCATTGTGTAGGATTTAGGCCTGTGTCCTGGAGTCTCCACGCTTCATATTTTCTTCTCTAACAGAGTTGTCCTTTTTAAAATGATAACAAAACAGATTTGACCCAGAAGTTGGGGAAAGACAAATAAAAATGCTTTCTTTGATTTCCCTTTGCAGTCGTTCTTTCTTAGCTGCTTTAACCAGCACAGCTGCCACTGAATAACTTTTTCCGCTTTCTTTCCGTTCTTGACCCTCCCACCCCATTTCCTCTCTGCTCCCCAGCAAGGGCTTATCTTTCAACTGTGGAAAAGCCACCAATTAAACTTTACTCCAAAGCTTATCAAAATATTCAGTCGGTAAAATTATCTTATAATTAGCCAAACTGTAAGCCAGAACTTTTTAACCGCAGGAAATGTAAAGTGCCCCAGCATGTGGAGTGTGTAAAGTGCCCAGCATGTGGAGTGTGTAAAGTGCCCAGCATGTAGAGTGTATAAAGTGCCCCAGCATGTGGAGTGTGTAAAGTGCCCAGCATGTGGAATGTGTAAAGTGCCCCAGCATGTGGAGTGTGTAAAGTGCCCCAGCATGTGGAGTGTGTAAAGTGTCCAGCATGTGGAGTGTGTAAAGTACCCAGCATGTGGAGTGTGTAAAGTGTCCAGCATGTGGAGTGTGTAAAGTACCCAGCATGTGGAGTGTGTAAAGTGCCCAGCATGTGGAGTGTGTAAAGTGCCCCAGCATGTGGAATGTGTAAAGTGCCAAGCATGTGCAGGGTATAAAGTGCCCAGAATGGGCAGGGTGTAAAGTGCCCAGAATGTGGAGTGTGTAAAGTGCCCACGATGTGGGGTGTGTAAAGAGCCCAGCATGTGAAGTGTGTAAAGTGCCCAGCATGTGGAGTGTGTAAAGTGCCCAGCATGTGGAGTGTGTAAATCGCTCATCCTGACCCTCTTGGCTCCAGTTTCTGCTTTTCTTTCCTTCCCAAAGTCATTTCCTCCTTGTTCTGCATAGTCTTGACAAGGCATCTTTGCTTTCTGTTTGCTTAAGCCTTGAAGAAAATACACTACCAGTTTAGTTGAGGTAGATAACTGAATAAATCCAGTTGAATGTAATATAAAATCAAGTTGATTTTTAACATTTTGCGAATGTACATTTACATGTTCCTTTGTTTTGTATGTGTATGTGTGGGTGCATATGCGTTGGGTGGTTAGAGGCCAGGGAACAGCCTCAGGTGCTGTTCATCTTTTGTTGTTGTTGTTGTTAATCCAGGGTCTCTCACTGGCCTGAAATTCACTGAGAAGGCTAGGCGGCCATTGCGCCCCAGGGATCTGCCAATCTCCTCTTCCCCTGTGCTGGGATTACAAGCACATGCTACCACAGCCTGTTTTTTTTTTTTTTTTTTTTTAATGTGTGTATTAGTCAGGGTCTCTAAAGAAACAGAAGCAACAGGATGAGTATATATAAAACTATATACAATTATTGATTTGCTCACGTGACGGAGCTCACACAGTAGCGCCGAACTGGAGAGGCCGGGAATCCAGGGAACCAGCTCAGTCCTCAAGGCTGGATGTCCAGGAGTCCCAGTCTAGTGCTGAAGGCCCGAATGGATTTCACAGAGATCTGCCGTCTCGAGTACAACGCTGGGATTCAAAGTTGATCACAGCAGAAACAAACTCACCAGATAAGAGAAGCAAGCCGCAGGAGGAAAAAAAGGGACCAGCTCCCGCTGCTGTGGCCTTAAATACTGCCTGCCGGCAGAAGGTAACACCCACATTTGGGGTGGGCCATCCGGGTTGAGGTGGTCCAATCAGAAGACCCTTTTCTCTTATTTGTTCCTTAGTCCAGTCAAGTTGACACCCAGGATTAACCATCACAATGTGGTTTCAAATAGGTTATTGAATTCAAGTCCTTATGCTTACACGCCAAGAACTTTATTAACTGAACTATCTTTCCAGCCCATTTTTTTTTGGTTCTTTTTGTAAACTTCTGCCCACTTGCCTTGATTCCTGATGTCTCATCATCATTGGTTCTGTATTTTGGATGTCTGCAGTGGTAACACAGAGATGAATTATTCTGGAGCTGAGCTGTTCCAGCAACATCAAGGGATTCTGCAGCATGGCCAACTGGACAGAGGCACTGGGCTTTCTTGTCTCAGTGATCTCACTTTGCAGTTTGCCTTCCTCTTCACCGTCCCCACTCATTTTACATTCCCACTGTCTCAGACCCTTCTGGCATCTTGCATTGATTAAACAGCATCCACACCAACTCTCCTGGGGAATATCAAGGAAACCATGGATGATGTTTGGGGGTCTTAAAGTGCAACTTAGACATTTCATACAGAATATTATAGGTAGCTTAAGTTCTTAATTGCTGTGGGCTTCTTAAATTGGTAATGTTATAGCTGGGTTCCCAAGACTGACATAGGCTACATTAGACACCGATGATCACGTTTTCCATGATGAAGTATTTCATACATTCTAAAAAAAAAAACTGAAAAATTAAATTTTAGAATTCTCTAACACCTTTATAAATGGGGTATTACTACATATAGTGCTAGTATTGGTTGTTAATATTTGTATAATTCTGTATTTGTCAGGGGGTAGATACACACATTTATACAGATATACACACAAATAGAGAAAAACTGCTTCATCCTTACATTATTCCTTTGAGAAAAAAATTATTTTGCTCATTTTAAAGTTGGGAAACTGTGGCTCTGAGGCCCTCAGTAACTTGGATGAACTTGCTGTCTATCCTGAATCTTTAATAATCCACTATTCACCTTGCATGAATTCACCACGGATCAGGACTTATGATTTTGACTGTGTATATAGTTAAGTTGCCACCACACCCCTGCAGACAAAAGAGGAAATCACAGTTCCACCTCAACCTCCTGCTGCCACTGTGACCAGTCTCTAGAAGTCACATTTGTATCTTGGGCTTGATTTCTTTGGGTCTTCAGAGTGAGGTTTTGCTAGCTTTGAGCTGATGGGGTCCATATGAAGGCTAAGCTGATTCCCAGGAGGCCCCTGGCCCAGATGGCCAGTTCCTTGGTGGATTGGGTTCCATTTGATTCTTCTGGGGTAGGGCCATAAGCAGACTGTTTACAGCTTTGCTGTCCTAATGCAAACCTTGGTACCAAGAACATGCTGGCACACTACCTGTCCATTGATGTCCAAGAGCCAAAAGAGCCCTGCTCTACAAGTTCCTTTTGACTAAGGTTGCCTTCTGTCTGATCCACAATGAAATGTTCTAGGCCTTTTAAAGACCTTTTCAAAATATGACAATCCTTTAAAAGTAAAGTTGAAATCAAAGAACTATTGTTGTTAAGCTTCAGTAACAGGTACATTAGGAAATGTTTCTAAAAAATTGACAACAAGGAGCTGGAGAGATAGCCTAGCGGTTAAGAGCACCGACTGCTCTTGCAGAGTACCCGGGTTCGAACCCCAGCACCCACATGGCGGCTGAGAACCGTCTGTAACTCCAATTCCAGGAGAACTCCAGTTCCAGGGGAATCCGACACCCTCTTCTGACCTCCGCGGCATTGCACGACATGGGTGCACAAACCTACATGCAGAGAGTACATTCATACACATAGAAAATAAATTAAAAAAAAAAATTGACAACAAAATTTTCTTGTGCTTTCAGCTTGTTCTTGATGTTACTTAATGTTTTCTCTCACTCTTTTTAATTATAGCTTGGATTGATGATTGCCATTTGCTACAGCCACAGGTAAAGCTTTACAATCTTTTTTATTTATTATATTTTATTTTATGTGTATGAGTGTACTGCCTGCATGTGTGTAAGTGCACTTGCATTGTAAAATGGCCATGGAGTCAGAAGAAGGTATTGGATTCTCCTAGAAATGGAGTTATAGATGGTTATTAACCACTGTGTGAGTGCTGGGAATTGAACCCAGGTCTTCTGCAAGAGCAACCGATGCTCTTAACTGCTGAGCCATCTCTCCAGCCCCTACAACTTTTTTTTTTTTGAAAAGAAATGTGCTAGGGGTTTAGAGCTTTTGGCTTTCTTGGGTCTTGAAGCCTTTTGAATTTTTTTGGTGGCTGCTTTTCCATGATGTTGATGGCACAGAAGGAACTGTCCTGGTGGCTTGGTTACTAAGAGAAAATTGCTATTTGGAAGAATGGGTGGTGGTAGGTGGAACGTTTTTATTTTTTTGTTTGTTTTCAGAGAGAATCTCACTATGTTGTCCAGGCTGGCCGCAGTCTAGCAATCATCTTGTCTCAGCCTCCCAGATGCTGTGGTTATAGGAGTGTGCTACCACACCCAGTTCTGCTTTTAATGTTGTTGTTTAGAGACAGCATCTCAATTGTGGTGCAACTTGACTTCAGACTTGTCATCCTCCTGCCTCAGCTTTCAAAATGCTAAGGTCAGAAATGTGTACCACCATGTTCACCAACATGTTAAAGATGCCTTGCATGCGGGCTGGGCCAGGCCTTATGGGAAGCCCTTGCCCAGTCCATATAAGGCCTTCCCTTCCTTATTACATTTGGTAGTGGCAAAATGCCCTTATTTTTGTCATCCTTCATGATTTCCATATTGGCGTTGACTTTGTCATGTATATGAAAAATGCTTTTTCTAGTGCCATCAATGCAATCTTGTTTTATGAATGCATGTTTCCAGAATCATCTTTCCTGTTAGTGTACATCAAAATGTATTATGTTGAATAAACTAGACCTAGTCCCATTGGAGTGGTGGTCAGCTGTATCCTCTTGTCCTTACACAAACTGTGCTCATAGCTTCCCCAAACTACCATCTTTGGAGCAAAAGCTTGTTGCTCAGGTTTCGTCAGCTCTCCACAAGCCCCTCAATGAGTATTTGATTTCAAAACATTTTCTTCCCCTAAAAATATCTGTAACAAGTTGTGTGTACGGTTTTGATTTAAGTGTGAGACCCAGAAAGCTACTAAGGTATGAACAGGACTAGAACAGGGGTGGGTTTGAACCTCTTGGGATTAGTGTGTGAGAAGAACGGTGTTATACGAGACATTTCTGGGGTGTGCGGAAGAAGGCTGCTTCAGATAGGCTCATGGTTGTGCAAAGGTAAAGAACTATCTCCTCCTTCTCTATTGATTAGGCTCATGGCTGAGGCCCCATAACAGAAGGCAAATGAGAAACAGTATGCACGTTTATTTAATATGTTTTACACAACCCAGAAGGCTTAATATGGAAATGAAGACCTGAAGTGGAGAAGTATGACGGGAGTGGAGAAGCATGACGGGAGTGGAGAAGTATGACGGGAGTGGAGAAGCATGACGGGAGTGGAGAACCATGACGGGAGTGGAGAAGTATGACGGGAGTGGAGAAGTATGACGGGAGTGGAGAAGTATGACGGGAGTGGAGAACCATGACGGGAGTGGAGAAGTATGACGGGACCTTTATGCTCAGCTTCTTCTCCATGCTCTCATGTCTTCAGAGAGCAGGATGTTCCTTTGGGAGCCAGGAGAGCACAGGTCCAATAGGAGTTTTATGATCTATTTTGATGCCCTTCTCCTTCTGTTATTTTCACAATTGCCAAGGTGCCATATTTTGGATTTATATGTCCTAAACTCCATCCATTGTCTGTATGTTTCTGAGTCCTGTTTGTGTATGGTGCATGCATGGGACATGCATACATGGAAGCAGTGTTCTGCAGAAGCATGCCATTCCCTGATCAATACAGCCAAGTAGATGCAGGTGATGGGACATGCTCCACAGTGTCTTTGAAAGGCATGGTGTACATACTAAACTTCGTCAGATTTGAAACTTGGGAACATGGACAGCTCATCTGTCTATCAACTTTCAGTTCTTATAATGTGCTCTCCAATTTATCTCAGGAAAGTTTTTTACCCTCTGCTCTCCTCTCTTCCTTTCTTTCTCTTTCTTTCTTTCTTTCTTTCTTTCTTTCTTTCTTTCTTTCTTTCTTTCTTTCTTTCTTTCTTTCTTCTTTTTTAGGGTCTTTTTATTTATTTATTTTTTATTTCTGTATGTGTATCAATGTACTGTCTGCATGCAAGTTTGTGCACCCGTGTCATGCAATGCCGCGGAGGTCAGAAGAGGGTGTCGGATTCCCCTGGAACTGGTTTGAGACAGGGTCTCCCTTTACTCCCAGCTGGCCTGGAACTCACTAAGTAGACCAGGCTGGCCATGAACTCACAGAGATTCGCCTGCCTCTGCCTCCTGAGTGCTGGGATTAAAGGCATGATCCACCATGCCCAGCTCCTCTCTTGTTTCTTAAATACAACGAACCACCATGAATGTTACCTTGAAGAATAGATACAATATCTATTTCTGTTTATAATAAACAGAAATCTCTAAGCTATGTCAAGTACTGACTAGGTCTATGGTAAAGACGGCATGACTTTCAAAGTACTGGTCATCCTAATGGCAAGAACTAGGGGAAGAGTTGCCTGAGAATACATCCATGCCAAATCTTGGTCCTTAGCAAATGAATTGGAAGCAATTGACATGTCTTCTTTGGAGAGTTTGGGACTTTAGAATTGATCATCCTGTGGCCACACTTATGGAGTCTATTCCAATTCCTATGGCTGACCCCCGTCGCTTATTTATCACTTATTTGCCTTGTATATTCTGTAGATCTTGGATACAAAACAGGCAGTGGCAATGTGTTATCTCTGCTTCACAGTCTGGAGCCTCTTCTAGAAGACTTGGGGGCTAGGAGCCCTGTTTTCTGAAAGCTGAGATTTTCTTCTCTGCTGAGAGATGCTGGCTGCTGGCTGGAGGCCTCTGTTCTCTACAAGAGCTAGTTTGGGCTTCCTCATAGTGTGGTGGTTGGCTTTCTCAGAGTGACTGTCCCCAAAAGACAGATGCAGATGGAAACTGTTCCTTTCTGTGACCCAGCCTGAGAAGCCAAATACTATCACTTTCCCCTTATTCCAGGATGGAGCAGCTACAAGCTTCCACGTTTATTCAAAGGGAAGCAGTAGAGACCCTGCTTCTCAGCATGGGAAGTAAGTGCTAGGTAACCAGAGCACATGGGGCAAAAGATCTCAGAGTGGCCTTCTGTGACAGTTAGTTTTCATTGTTCACTTGACATATCTAGAATCACCTGGGAAGAGAGTGTCAATGAGAGATTGCCTAGTGGCCTGAGGGCATTCCTGTGAGGGATTTGTTTTTCTTGATTGCTGTCATTACTATGGGGAGACCCATTTTGAAAGTGTGTGGCATCATTCCCTGGTTTTGAGTCCTGGACTGTTTAAGAGTAGAAAAGGCGGGCTGAGCACGGAGCATGCGTGTGCTCGTTTCTCTCCGCACTTGACTGTGGATGTGATGTGACTAGCTTCTGTACGTTCCTGCCTCCTTAACTTCCCAATAATAGAATGTAACCTGGAATTGTGAGCTTTCTTCCCTGAGTTGTTTTCTGTCAGGATATTTTTAATCACAGCAACAGAAATGAAACTGAAGTGGCTTCCTTGGAATATTCAGTCTTCCACAGAGTCCAACTGAATGTGGGAGTATTTGTGAGAGACTTGTTTGCAACCACAAAAGGCTGGTCAAGCATCTGGTATCGCCTGTCCAGGAATCACACTATAACTGTACTGATTAAATAGTAAATCCTTTCTCCCATCTTTCTCCCTTCCCAGCACAGGTAGCCATGCATTACTTTCTGTCTCCATGAATTTAACTACTTGAAATACCTCATATTAGTGCCTTGTTGTGACTAGCTTGTTTTGCTGAGCATAGTGTCTTCAAGATTCATCCTTCTTTGTTATGGTCATTATATTCCATTGTATGTGCTTATCCATGCATCCGTCAATGGGCTCTCTCCACCCTTTAGCCCCTATGGATAGCGCTGCTGTGAACATGGTGCACAAATGTCTGAGTCCCTACTTTCACTTATTTTGGGCATATACATGGAAGCAGAATTACTGAATCATATGGTAATCCTAGATTTAATCATTCTGAGGAATGTTCAAACTATTTGCTTTTGATTGCTACTGAAAATAGGCTTGTATCATGTCCATGAAGTTCTGGTTACTTCAGAGCCTTACAGTTGCTACTGAAAAATTATTTCCATTTCTTTGTCATTTTTACTCAGAACCAGGGTGCTAGAGTGAGGGCTTCCTGGGTCTTCTTTGTGTGGCTGGGGATACTTTGGGAAGCAAGGTTTGGGAATTTGGGTTCTAATTACCTAACATATTTCCAACATTCTAAGAGAGGGGCCAGGGACAAGAATAATAATGAGGGAAACCCTAATAGACATGGGTAGAAGATGGAGATGACAGCACTGGGAGGATGGGTTCATTCTGTAGAGGAATGGATTTAGGCATCTTAAAGAGATGAGTGGGAGAGGAAGATGAAGGACCAACTGAAATCTGTAACCTTGGGGAGCATGGAGCATGCAACCTCTGTCAGGATGCTGTGGACATGGGGCAGGGGCGGAGCAGAGCTATTCCAGGGCCCTTGTGTGGCAGCTGAGGGACTTGAGGCTCTCAAATGTCCAAGCTTTGTTTTGTGCATATATAGTGGTACTTCGGCTATCAAATTTCTTTTGTTAAAATGGACAGTGTTCATGATTTGGAATACCCCTCAGCACATAGTCATGCCCATGCACATACATGTGCACATGCAAACACACACACACATGCACACACACACACACACACACACACACGCACACACAAGCACTTCATCCACTTCTACTTCTGCCCCCAGACACCTCTCATTCCCATTATGTCAGTCATTCCAGATCTGTTTGGGTGGCATAGGGGTGCATATTTGGGAGTGAGATAGCATATAGGGTTGATGCTGGGGAGTGGGGAAGTGAAGGATAATACAGTCATATCTGAAAAGAATAAGTGTACAAAGCTAGAAGAGCATCTGCCACGACGGATGGTGAGCTAACAACAAGTCTTGCCCACAGTCCATTTGTTATCACAGTGTTTTAATTTATTTTTATAAAGTCAAGGCATTTTTGCAGAGTGGAAAATTGTCTCTGATGCTCATTCCCCATTTGGCTTGAGGCTTTCGGGTAAAATCCACACAGTGTGATAACCGGGTAACCCCCAGAAATGCCCTTTGCAGATAACAGCTCTCCAGGGCCCCACTGCCCACACAGTGGGGAACAATTTCCCCAGTGTGTGGGTGTTTTGTTTTGTTCTTTCTGTGTAAGATTGAAAGAATTGCTCTGTTCTTCCTGCTCGACCCAGTGCAACAGCCTCAAGAGGTATGTTCCCTCCCGGTGAGCACCCTGGGGGAACCATGAAAGAGGAAAAGGGCTCAGAAATGGGTGTCTCACCTTTAGCTCTCCCTTTCTGACACCTGGGCAACCACGTGAGCCAACGGTGTGGCATTTTCGCATGAGCCATTTACACCCATATTTCTAAACGCAAAGGACTAGAGCAGTGAAAAAGCCCACAGTAGATTGATTTTATTTGTTTTACTACATAAAAAAGAAAGCAAAATTTCCATTTGATACAGTTACAGGGAAGTCCAAAGGGTTGTGATTTTTAGATAAAACTTAACACTGATTCTTTCCTATAGCTAGCTTATATTTACTGGTTTCCTATAGATCCTAAGAAAGGCCAACTTGAGGCCAGTGCCTAAACCAAACACTGGAGTTCCAGGCAACCAACCTTGCAAAGGGTATGACATATTCCAAGAGCTCTACATGTCTTTCAAGGGGGAGGCTGAACTGGGAGACCTGTATACAATCAGTCCCGGGGTTGCGGGGGGGGGGGGTTGGCCGCGGCTCCCCGAGGCCAGCCCCCCCGGAGTGGCTGCCGCCAGCATGGCGGACGGGTCGCCGCGGCCCCCGCTGTATCGCAGCGTCTCGTTCAAGCTTCTGGAGCGCTGGAGCGGCGGACCCGGGCCGGGCGGGGAGGACGCGGACACCCCCGGCTTAGGGCGCCGCGCCTCGTGCCGGCCGGCCACGGCCATCCCGGGCCAGCCCTCCCGGCGCGTGTCCAAGCTGGCGTCGGGGCCCCCGGCCGCCCCCGCGCAGCCGCGCCCGCTCCGCAGCCTCTCGCCCTCGGTGCGCCAGCTCTCCCGGCGCTTCGACGCGGCGCGTCTGGACTACGACGCGGCGGGGGCCCGGGACGGGGGCGTCTCGCCCGGGGGCGCCGAGGACGCGGCCGAGGGCGGCCCGCGCGGGGCCTGGCCCAGCGTCACCGAGATGCGCAAGCTCTTCGGCGGCCCCAGCTCCAGGAGACCCGGCGCGGACTCCGAGGGCCCCGACGGAGCTTCGTGGGAGCGCCCGGCTCGCGATCCCCGGCAGCCCCCGACGCCACCCCCTCGGACGTGCTTCCCGCTGGCCGGTCTGCGCTCGGCGCGGCCGCTGTCCGGGCCCGGGAGCGAGGGGAGGCGGCGGCGGCAGCAGCAGCAGCAGGAGCGGGCGCAGCGTCCGGCGGATGGTTTACATTCTTGGCATAGCTTCTCCCAACCGCAGGCCGGGGCCCGGGCCTCCTGCTACTCCTCCTCCTCCTCCTCCATTGCCTCCTCCTATCCTGTCTGCCGCAGCCGAGCTGCTAGCTCCAGCGAGGAGGAAGAAGAGGGGCCGCAGCCGCAGCCTGGGGCTCAGAGTCCGGCCTACCTCGGCAGCCACTCCTCGGGCAGTGACGAGGACCAAGATGGTGAGGGCGGCCACCGCCGGAGCGGGAGTGGGCTCAGGCCTGGAGGCTCCCTGCTGGACCAGGACTGCGGCCGAGACAGTGATAGGTTAAACC
Organism: Rhizomys pruinosus; assembly: GCA_009823505.1. Taxonomy (NCBI): domain Eukaryota; kingdom Metazoa; phylum Chordata; class Mammalia; order Rodentia; family Spalacidae; genus Rhizomys; species Rhizomys pruinosus. The sequence goes on from VZQC01006864.1 coordinate 1,394,914, forward strand.
TGGGCAGCGTGGACTCTGCAGGGGGAGTCAGAAGCCCCGAACCTGAACCTCCGACGTCTCCTAGAGCCCCTATGGAGGAGGGACCCCGGGACTGGGGTACTGGCTCTCCGCCCTGCGTCTCAGGTCCCCAGGAGGGCTTGCGGCCTATGTCGGACACTGTGGGAGGAGCTTTCCGTGTGGCCAAGGTGAGCTTTCCGGCGCACCTGGCCAGCCCTGCTGGCTCCCGAGGTAGTAGCCGCTATTCCAGCACCGAGACCCTCAAGGACGATGATCTGTGGTCTAGCCGGAGTTCTGGGAGCTGGGGTGTGTATCGCTCGCCAAGTTTTGGAACTGGAGAAGGGCTCCTTCTGCGGCCCCAGACTCGTCCCCGCACCAAGGGACCTGCTGGCACCACCAGGGCACTGAGGGATGGAGGATTGGAGCTGGACAAAAACCAACAGCGCAAGTCCTTATCGAATCCAGATATCGCCTCTGAGACACTGACGCTCCTTAGTTTCCTGCGCTCAGACCTTTCAGAGCTGAGGGTCCGAAAGCCCAGTGGGGGCCCTGGGAGCAGCCCTCTAGATGGCAGAGACTCGCCATCAGCAGATAGCCCAGTGGAACAACTTGAATCCATGCCTTCCCAAAGTCCAGCATCACCAACCACCCGACCCACACTCAAGGACCTGACAGCTACTCTGCGCAGGGCAAAGTCGTTCAGTTGCTCCGAGAAGCCCATGGCCCGTCGCCTACTTCGCACCAGTGCCTTGAAGCCCAGCTTCTCCGAGCTTCTACTGGCAGGCGCTGGGGCAGAGGAGGATCCGTTACCACTCGTGGTCCAGGACCAGTACGTGCAGGAGGCCCGTCAGGTTTTTGAGAAGATCCAGCGCATGGGTGCACAGCAGGATGATGGGAGTGATGCTCCCCTTAGAAGCCCTGACTGGGCAGGGGATGTGGCCCAAGGACAGCGGTCTCAGGAGGAGCTCTCTGGCCCTGAGTCCAGCCTGACAGATGAGGGCATTGGGGCAGACCCTGAACCTCTTGGGACTGCTTTTTGCAGCTTAGATTCTGCAGGGGTATGGCAACCTCTTTCCTCCACCTCAGCTCAGATGAACCACCGTGGTGCTGGGACAGAGGACGGTCTGGGTGGCTGGTCCCTAGTGTCTCCTGAGACCCCTCCCACACCAGGTGCCCTCCGTAGGAGGCGTAAAGCCCCACCCTCAGGCCCTGGTGGGGCTGAACTGAGCAATGGGGAGGCAAGTGAGGCCTACAGATCCCTAAGTGACCCCATTCCACAGCGGCATCGGGCTGCCACCTCTGAGGAGCCCTCTGGGTTCTCAGTGGACAGCAATTTTCTGGGCTCTCTGAACTCCAAGATGGGGCTTCCAGTGACCCCGGCTATGGATGAGTGCTTGACCAGTGGCCATAGTGACTGGTCTGTGGTCAGTGAAGAGAGCAAGGACTATCAGGAGGTCATGGAGAGTATTGTTCAGGGGCCTGGTGCCTTGGGTCGTGTGGGAGAAGACAGGGCTGCTGGCAAGGTCCCCAAGAAGAAATCTCTGAGTGACCCCAGTCGCCGTGGGGAGGTGGCTGGACCCGAATTTGAGGGCCCGGGGCGGGAGCCCATCCGAGAAGTCGAGCCTTTGCTGCCTCCGTCCAGCAGTGAACCCATCCTTGCAGAGCAGTGGGCAGAGCCAGAAGGACCTGGTCCTGCCAGGGGCCGTGCTCAGTCTGAGAGGGCCCTACCTGCCCCAGCTGCCTCTTCCACTGCCCACCGTGACTTCCACCTTGACCCCAAGCTGGCTGATATTCTGTCCCCTCGGCTCACTCGCCGAGGGTCCAAGAAGCGCCCAGCCAGGAGCAGTCACCAGGAGCTTCGGAGAGAGGAGGGCAACCAGGACCAGACTGGTAGCCCATCACAGGCCCAGTCCTCCTCCAAACACGTTCGCCATGCTAGCGTGCCTGCCACCTTCACGCCTATTGTGGTGCCCGAGCCTAGAACTTCTATGGGACCTGTGGCTGTGCCAGAGCCTGTGGCCTTCCCTGCTCCAGCCCACCCAACGTTGCAGACACCATCACTTGAGGATGTCACCAAGCAGTACATGCTGACCCTTCATTCCAGTGAGGCCCCTGCTCCAGGGCCTGTGGACCTATCCTGCTTACCTCTCTCTGCACCACCTTGTGCTGAGACCAAGCCCCCTGAGGCTGCCAGGGCTCCAGATGAGTCTGCCCCAGCCAGCAAGTGCTGTAGCAAGCCACGAGTGGTGAGTCTTTGGGGGAGGAAATTTGTGGGGGGAGGGGGCACAGGAGAACCACAGACCCCATCCTAGCAGGAAGGAACCTTTTGCATGTACTCATTGGGAAGGTGCCCAGGTCCGAAAGTGCTTATCTGTGCCTGAAATAGCCCAGGCAGTTTTAAGAGTGTGAATGCTACAGGTTCCTGTCTGCTCTGGCCCCAAAAGAGACTTCAGACGGCTGCTGGTGTCAAAGGTTCTGTCTGCCCCAAGGTGTTCTGGTGGTGATTACAAAGGTCCTTGGGATGTTTCTCAGGGACTTGTTTTTGAGATTCCCATGGTCTTTTGCTGTAAACGCCCTGGAAATGTGAGGGTCATGGCATCCCGGACAGACTCCTCGTCTCTCTCTTTGGGTTTCCCTGGCCAGCTCTGCACCAGTCTCATGTAGGGTCACAGTTAACCTGTACCTGGCTCCCTTTAAGTCTGTTCCGAGGCCTGAGAGATTTGGAGACCCTTGCTTTATGGGGCAGCAGAGAAGCTCAGGATTCTGAACTCAGCCTTATTCTAGGTGTTTGACATTGACGGGTTTTTTGTTTTGTTTTGTTTTTAATTTTATTTATTTTTTATGCGTAAGAATGTACTGTCTGCATGTAGGTTGGTGTGCCTGTGTCATGCAATGCCTGGGTCAGAAGAGGGTGTCAAATTCCCCTGGAACTGGAGTTAAAGATGGTTCTCAGCCGCCATGTGGGTGCTGGGGATCGAACCTGGGTCCTCTGCAAGAGCAGTTGGTGCTCTTAACCGCTAGGCCATCTCTCCAGCCCGACATTGACGTTTTTTGTGATTGAATCTCCTCCTCTGGGTCAGGAAGGATGTAGACAGAGCAGTGCATATGTTTCCGACCAGGTTGTTCTGTGAAGAACCGGGGGACTCTGTATTGTGAATGTTCTTGCTAGAACCCTNGGAGGGGTGCAGAGAGAGAGAGAGAGAGAAGGAGAGACAGAGAGCGGAGAGAGAGAGAGAGCTTGTACAGTGTGACTGCCCTTATGATGAATAGGCAGACCTGTTCTCGCTTTTGTTTTGAATGGCCTGGCAAGAAGGGAAGGAGTCATGTACTTTTGTGTTCTGACTTGGATTAGAAGCAGAGTCTGAAGTTTGTAGATGAACCAGAAAGCTTATTGAATGGGCAGGTGACACCAAGGAACTAATGAAGTTATCATCTCGAAATACAAAAGAGGAAAGAAGACAAGAAACAGGGTGATCAGGGCCATGGGATTTTGATTTCAAGCGTTGGCAAATACCTAGTGACTCCCATTTGGAGCTGGTTTGATCCTGTAGGGTCAGCTGAGGGAGACTGTTGTTCTCCAATTAAAAAAATAAACAAAGTGCCTTTCTGCCCTTTTTTCCCTTTCCAGGGAATAGTTGTTTCTGTCACCAGGGCTCTGGCCAACTGCTTCATCTGCCTCTTTGTCAAACTTCACACTGAGGCTCTGACCAGATTTATACACAGATTTGCCAAGAATTATTTAACTCTGATGGTAGAATCTTAAAAGCCAAGCCATCTTTTAAAAGCTTGCATTTTTCAGATAACCTTTACACAAAATATTGGTTCCAAAGGGCAGACCATAGATCTTCATGGAGTGTCCAAGTCATGTGTTTTTATTTAGTGTTTTAAAGGCTGAAGGTTACATTGTTCACACCTCAAGGCAGAACTCAGAATAGGCCTGAGGATGTACTGGAGCATGATAGAAGCTCTCCAGGGTCTATATATGTCTTTCAGTGCCTACCCTATCCCCCGCCATCTCTCTCCCCTTTCAGCTGCTTGGTGGCCCTATCTTTTAGGACTTTCTCAATTACTCTCAAACTTGCTCCTTGAATACTATTGCCAGACCTTCAGGCCTGACTCCAGGAAATCTATTGCCTGCTGATAAGGGGATCTTCCTCAAATACAGATCTAATCATGCTCTTCTGCTCAGAAACCTCCATGAGCTTCCATGCCCAAAACACAGAATTCTGAGCCTTAGCATGGGGTCCAGCACTCATGCCTAGCCAGTCTCTTCTCATGGAGTCTCTTGTTCCCTTTTACCCTTGATCCTGCTGCCTTTTTTTAAAGAATTGGCTCCCCTCCTCTCTTCTACATCACTGAATTCCTATGTAACTCTGGTAGCCCCTTTTGAAGATTTGTCAAGGACCCATGCTCCTTTCACTTAGGCTTAAGACAGATCCTGACTCTGTTGACTTTCAGTCTTTAGTAATAGCTGGGAAAGACAATTTGAATTCCTGTTCTTCAACATCGGACCCTCTCAAGAGTGTCTCCCCACATTAAATAAGGCCATTGACAGCTGTGTCATTTTGGTGGGTCTTTTATAAACACTCCCTGAAAAAATAACTCTTCCCTTACTTTCCAAAGACTAAGATTCTTGTATTACTTTTCTCACCACACTGATAAAATACCTGAAAGAAGCAAATTGAAGATTTATTTTGGATAATCATTTGGGAGTGTAGACATCATACAGGAGGGAATGTTGGTTGAGGAAGGCATGGTGGCGGGAGTGCAGGGCTGCTTACTAAAACATCAGCAGATAAGGAAGCAGGGACACGGAATGCTGCTATAAATATACCTTTTCTTCTTTCTTTTTCTTTTTTCTTCAGCCCAGAACTCCAGCCACAGGACAGTACCATCTACATTCAGGACAGGACTTACTCCCTCAGTTAATCCTTTCAAAGACATAGCCAAAGATGTGCCTCACCAATTTCCTAGGCATTTAAAAATATAACCAACTTGCCAATCAAAATTAACCATTACAAGTCCACCCATGTCAACTTAAGACTCAAACTCAGTTTAAAACATAACATTTGATCCCCAGGCCTTAAAGTCCATGTTCATCTGATAATGCAAAATGCATTTAGTCCATCTTTAAGAGTCCTCAAAGTCATAAAAGTTCTAATATTGTTCAAAAGCCCAAGTTCAGTGTCTGCCCTGAGGCTCACGGTAATCTTTTAACTGTGAGCTCCTATAAATAAAAATGAAAATCGCATCCTTCCAATAAACAGAGTAGATAGTCCTATTCCAACAGGGAAGAACAAGAAGCTAGAGAGAGATTAGGATAAAGCAAAATCCAAGCCAAACAAAGAAAACACCAAACCCTGCAGGCATGCCCAGCGTCTGGGGCTGGTGAGAGCATCATCTGGGCTCCGGTGAGCCTTGGTAGCCGCCCCACCCCAGCTCTGTTGCCTGTGGCTATTGTGGCTGGTCTTCTGGGCTGATTCTACTTGGTACTGGCAGCTTTTCTCAGCAAACACTCCACATTTCTGGTATTCCTAATATAGCAATGTAGGCTTCACCTTCATAGCTTCACGCTACACTTAAGAGCTTTTTTCGGAGAATCTGACCCTGACACACATTGCCTACCTCAGAGGTTTTCTGGCACCTTGATGCAAGCTTCTGTGACCTCCTCACTTCTTCATGTTGTATGCCTGTGAAACCAGGAAAATACAGCTGTCACCTTCAAGTTCTGTTGACCCTCTACTGTGATGGCTTCTGTACACCTCGATGGCTGGTCACTCTTGAAAACCACTTCCCTAGATAGTTGTCAAGCAAGCAAACCCTTCGTGGCATTATTAATCCCCTTTTTCACATGGATTTGAATTGTTATAAGCAGAAGCCTTTGATGGATGGACTCTGGCCCTCAGGTCACGTTTTATTACTGTTCTAGTGCATTCAGTGTTGTTGGAGACTGAGACACAGTCCCACCTGGACAGGCCCGAACACGCCCTGCTCACCCAGCATGGATCCCATCTTAGGGCTATGCCAATGTTTGCTGAAGATAAGCCTCAGGATGTTCCAGCCCACAGGACATTCCAAGCTTATCTTAAACACGTTTTGCATGTCCTGCCCTTCCCCTCCTTACTTCCTACCTTTCTGCAAAGTATAAATGTAACTGCTTATTTCATTAAAATAGACTTTGACAACCTTTGCAAAGTCTTGCTCTTTTCTCTCGCCCATTATATTTCAGGTTTGGGGTCTCCCCTCGAAACCCACTAGTAACTGAGTCCCGCAGGATACGGGACACAGTGTAGTACGGATAAACGGATAGACATAGTTAAAGTGTATATAAAGCCTTTACCACACATTATACCTAAATGTAAAATTGAAAACTACATCTTCTAGAAAAAAAAGACAGAGAAAACCTTTGTCAGTTCATGTAAGACACGCTTTCTTCAGACATAGAAAATATGCAGTACATAGGAAAGACTGTAAAAGTAGATTTTATTAAAATTAAAAACATTTGTTCCTTGAAAAGCACTGCTTAAAGATGAAAAGACAAGCCACAAACTGGGAGAAAAATATTTACATAATGTATATCTGAGAAGAGGGTTGTATCCAGAATGTGTACACACACACATACACACATGCACACACACACACACACACACACAAGAAAACAAAAGAATCCAGTTAAATACATAAACAAAAGTCTTTGAACTGATATTTCATCAACAAGATATACACATGGTAAATAAAACCATGAGGAGATGTGTTAGATGGCTTCAGCTATCAACTTGGCACACCCAGGAAGAGGGAACCTCAACTGGGGAATTTCCTTGATCAGATTAGCCTGTGGGGATGCCTGTGGGGATGCCTGTGGGGATGCCTGTGAAGCATTTCCTTGATTATCGAGTGATGTGGGGGGACCCAGCCCACGTGGGTGATGCCACCCCCGGGCAGGTGGTCCTGAGTTGTATAAGAAAGCAGGCTGAGTATGGGCAGAGGACAAGCTAATAATGAGTATTCTTCTGTGGTCTGTGCTTCAGCTCCTGCCTTTTGGTTCCTGCCCTGCTAAGTTCCTGCCTTGGCTTTTCTCGGTGATGGACTGTCACTTGGAAGAGTAAGATGCAATAAACCCTGTCCTCCTCAAGATGGCGTTCACCATGGTGTTTTACCACAGCAGTAGAAAGCCAACCAGGACAGAGCTTCATACCATTCGTTGTTACGGAAATGCAAATATACTGAATGTATATTACCGTGGCTTAAAGTGCCCAATATTCCCCTCACTCCCCCAGACCCAAACCAGAAATTCCTGACAATATAAAGGGCTGATGAGATGTGGATGACCCCAGTGCAGGAGAGAAGGCAAAATAGTATGGCCGCTTTGGGAAAAGATTTTGGCAGCTTCTTGTTACATTAAACACTTAATGAATTTAGTCATTCTACTTCCAGGTTTTTACACTAGAAAAGTGATATTTCTCCACACAAAGACTTGTGTGTAGACGTTTTCAGCACTTCCATGTATATTAACCTCAAAGTTAAAACCATCCTGAACATGCTTCAACCGGGAAATGGGTAGAGAGTGCCCCAGCTACTTAGTGAAGTACACTCAGAAATAGAAGGCAGTGTGAGTGAAAGACTCCAAGCTCAAAAGTACACATACCATGTGATTCTGTCTGTATGCTCTTCTGACAAAGGACAGCGACATATTATCAGTGCTACTCAGGAGAAGGTGAAAGGATCAAGCAGAAACAGATCTGGGGAGTTTGGAGTGAAGTGAGATGCATTCCAAATACTGATACAATATGGTCACACTGTGTTTGTGCTTTCCAGAACTCAGAGCTGTGAGACCTAAACAAAGAGTTTATAAGGAGCTTTTCTGTTCAGGAACTTGGATTAAAGCGATCCATGGTAGGGAAGCCCTGTCCTGCTTTCCTCTGGTGCATTCTATGAGGCTGTCTTTCCAGTTCTGTCTTCCAAGGGCTCCTGCGACGGGTTGAAGGGGACCCTGCATCTGGAACTGTGCTGTCTTACATGCCTGAGGTGAGGCCTGGAGTTCATGTTTTGGCTCACTTTATCACTTTCAATGAAGGCCGGCTGCTAACTGCTGAACTGCACTCAGCTCGCTCCCTTGTCTTTCTAAGACTTTCCACATAAACACAGGTGCAGTCAGGTCTTTTGTCAGCTGTGGCCATTCCAGATGGAATGGAGCCTGAGTGAGGCCCTCTCACTGGGGCAGTTCAGCCTGAGGTGATTGGATTTGACCTTGTCCTTCACTCACAAGGCTGCTGCCAGGGGAGAGTCTGGGGTCCCCCGAGCCCTCGGGGGCCCTGGGCCAACAGCGCTGGGCTTCGCTTAACTTCCCTCTGTGAAGCGGGTGCAGGTGCCTGGGGTCACATTCCAGGAGGCGTGGCTCATCTCATCCGTCTTGGAAAACTCACCCGCAGCAGACCTCTCCCTGGAGACAGGGAATGGGGTGCAGCTGTTTGCTGCTCTAGCCAGTGAGAAAGCAGCCTCGTGTTCTGCTCCAGCGAAAGTGGCAGGTGTCACCTCAGTTTCCACTTGGTTGACTGCCACTGAGTTCTGGGCAGAGGGCGGAGCAGGGGGCACCTGGCCAAAGGCAGAGAGAGAAATGAGCCTAAATGAAGCCCCGCCTCATGTTTGGTATTGCGCTGAGAGGGGCAATGTTGCTGTCATTCTGCCAGGGCCAGGGCACCCTGCCAGGCCCAGCTTCATCCACGCCAGTGCTCCTGACTGCCGGCCGGACAGGGGAAGCAGAACCTGATGTTGGGTTCTGCTTGCTCCTGTGACTGCTGTGCCATTTCCCTGGCCCAGGATGGCACAGCAGAGCCTGTGATTGGTGGGGGAGGCAGTTTACCAAGGTCCTGTTTATGCTTCTATTGACAGGACATAGAGAGGATTTCTAGACAGGTTGATGGATAGTGGGGGTCTGATGTACCACAGCCTTACCTGCAAAACTTGTTTTGGTTCTAGATTCTTTCTTGAAAGAGGTTATAGGCTGTAGCAGAAAACCTACTAAGATTTTTTTTCTGCCAAATGGACTTAATATTAAACTGATTCCCAAACACTTATTATTATTATATCCAAAGATAGTGCTTTCTGAAATTTTAATGCACAGTTAAATTGGCAAGTCACGCTTTGAAGGTTCTGTGAAGGTAACCATAGAAATATCTAGATTTACCTCTTACTAGACTGGATGCATTATCTGGAGGCATTTTTTTTTTTTTTCTGTGTGAATCACACTTTGGCCTTTCTGTTCCTTAAAAGTCTGGTAAATCTTCTTTAAATCACATGGAGGGCGGCCTGTGGGGGCCCTAAGACTTACACATGCTGCAGGCTCATGCAAAGGAGTGGTGCTGAGGCAGCTCTTTTCCATCTTTCCTGAGATCTCTTATGCACACTTTGCTTTCCGTTGAGGTTGGTAGCTCTCATATGTTTATCTATATATATCTATATTTATATATACATTTATATATATCTGCACTCCCTACGCTTTCCCAAGATGGATGTGCCTCCTTGTGTGCACCTGCTTCTGCTGTATGAGGCCAACTCTGCCTTCCCTAGAGTTCATGGTAGGGACTGATGGTGAGTAGGTACTTGAGGGGTGAAGGAGCTTCATCTGTGCACTCCATGTCATGTGCACGGAGTCCTCTCTAGGAAACAAGTGTTCCCTCTTCCCCATTCACACCATTGTTCACACATACTGGGTCAGTGTGCTAGGCTTCGTATACAGTGCCATGTGATGTGGTTTATTGATTTATATATTTATTGCACTGTGTATGCTGTGTACGTGTTCATGTGTGCACACGTGTTTACAGATGATGCATGCTCCCATGTATGCATGTGGAAGCTAGAAGTTGATGGCAAGTGTCTTTCTCTATCACTCTCTACCTTGTTTCAGGGGGACAATGTGTTTTATGAACCTATAGCTTAGTTATCTGGCAAGAATAACCGGCCAGCCGACAAGCTCTGGAGATCCACTGGTCTCCTCCTGGCACTAGGACTGCAGATATTTGCTACCGTCCTGGACTTCTTATGAGGGGGCTGGGGATCTGAACTCAAGTCCTTCTTCCTCTGTGGCAGACACTTTACTGACTGAGTCATCTTCCTGGTCCTAGTGTGATTAATTGCTGATGTTCCTCATAGACTTTTGATTCCAAACCAGAGTGATTATGACCCTCAGGAATGTTTATTGATCTTTTTGGCTATCCCAACTTGGGGGAGATTACTACAGGCATAGTGGGCAGAAGCCAGTGATGCCAGCATATGGGACAACTGCTTAGAACAGATGATCATCTCCCCCAAATGTGAACAGACCCCCAGTTGAAATCCTGCTCTAGGCAGAGAGCCCCAGGAGGAGGCCAGCACAGAGCTCACCCCTCTTTTAATTGTCCAGGCTTGAAAGGTTTCATGTGCTCAGTCAGCACAGACTGAGTCAATCTGTTATTCAGTGGCTCAGGAGCTGGGCTGTCTTTTGTATTGATAAAATATTCTCCATTATTCACTTAAAATGTTTTTGTTGATTTGTCAGAGTTTTAATTGTTTAGCATAAGAATTAAATTACCCTTCAATTAATCATGCCCACAGGTAGGAAAGAACACTAGTCCCTTCAAAATGTAGCTCACTCTGAATCGGCCTATGGCCACCTGTGCAGTGAGGGAGACAAATCGGCAGCCCTCTTTCCTCCTGTTTGGCTTTCAATGGCCACACACAGGAAGGTCCTTTCAGTGGTGTGCATGGGAAAGTGAAGTGCTTTTGTGCTAGTTAGCTTTTTTTGTCTCTGTGACAGAATGCTTGACATTAATGACTTAAAGAGAGGACTGGTTTCTTCTGCTCGTGGTTTCAGAGGGCTCCAGTCCTCTCTAGGGAACACCTATTCCTTCCTCCACATTTGCATTGTCGAAATTGTTGCAAATTCCATCCTAATTTTAAACAAAACCTCAGTTGATTTTTGAAGTGAAACTAAAGTCAGCAGCTCGAATAGCAGTTTTTAATATCAAATGTCCTACCACAATATAATCTAAAGATTTATTAATGTGATACAAGCAGAGAGTACAGAAGAATGGTAGCGAAACAGTAAAAGTCTTTGTTTAATAAACCATTGTGTTTCTGTAAGAGAAGAAAACTGCATGTACAGTAAAACCACTGTAGTGAATTCTAACATGCAGTGGGCTAGAATCAAGCTGAGGTGTTTCAGACAGCTTGTTGGCTTTGGACAGGGCCACACAGCAAAGTGTGCGTGTGGGTTCAGAACCAAGGCTGCAATGAGGTCGTGCAATATAGCACAGGGGAGCGCTGCCAGCACCACCTCAGATCCTTAGACATTTGATTTTGAGTTCATTCTTAGATTTTGAGAAACCCTTTACTTTTGCCAATTTTTTTTGCAGCCTTCATATTCAATTATGTGATCCACAATTTAAGGACCTGAATACTCAGGTAACAGCTATTTGCTTAGTTACTTCTCTATTAGCTACCTCAACCCCTAATGGGGTAACTAATGGGTATAACTAATTCTGTTTTGGAGTTAAAGACATCCATTCCCAGAGGCTGAGGAATCTATCCATGGCTACATAGATACTTTCATTAATACTAGTAATCTCTGTGAAGCTGGGAATATAAACTGTCATTTGACAAAATGTCCCTAGAAAATCAAAGAGCTACTTTACAGGAGAAGATACAGAGATGTATCTGGTTGTTTGACAAAGAAATAAAATACACACTATAAGTGATGAAATCAAAGACATATTCTCTAAGGGGAGGTATAATGGAAATCTCAACTCTTCGGCAGAACTACAGTGACTTTGATTTTGTTAAGACTTCTGGTGTTGCTAGAGTACCTACTAAGTTTTGCTGTGCTTCAGAGTCTTCCATCATTGTTTCTTTCATTTTTTTCAAGTTATTTTGTATCAGGTAGCATGTACTTATACACTTAGCAACTAGTAACAGGAAACTCTATCTCTACCACTGTAAACAGTATGGGACTATTTTCTCACTTACGGATTCCTGAAGCGAGGCAGTTTCAGGGTGGTTATTTTGTGGCTCAGCAACATCCTCAAGGACCAGGGCTGCTTTGATCTTTCTTTTCTGCAACCCTCAGCCTGTCAGTTTTGTCTTGACTGACTCCCTTGTGGTCACAAAATGGCTTCTGGGTTCTTGATGTCATGCAGATGTATTATGGTTTAGCAACAGAGGAAGACATGTGTTATTCCTCTGTTTCTTTTTAGAAGCATGGGAACTTTTCCCAGAAGCCCTTCAGAGATTTCACTTCACATCTAAGTGGCCAGATGAACCTATCTGTTCATTTCTAAGGCCATCACTGGCGAGGAATTGGGGTGATCCTGACTGGATTAGTGAAGCGCAGTTATCTACAGAGAAAGGTGGATTATGGGAACATAACTGGGGTTCTGTTCCTCCAATGGAGGAAGGGAAGAAGGTGGGTCAACAACAGAAATATTGCTACATATTTAAATATAGTTTTATTAAAGAAAATTTCAAATATAAGAGAAAATAACCACAGATTTCTAATTACTTACCTCCCAATTCCTGTAGTTATCACAATCTTGACAATTTTCCTTCACCTCTGTCCTATCCTTCTTCATCTGCTAGAGTATTTAAAACATCCCAGACATACACATTTTTTAATGTTCTCTGTATATAGTAAAGATCTCCCATATACCTGGTCACAGATCCAAAGAAGAAAGCTACTGAACAGGCAAGAAATTGGGGAAGGCTGACTACTTTTTGCTAGAGAAAAGATAAAATTCCAACCAGGTGTGGTGGCAAACTCCTGGAAGGTTGAAGAGGGGGATCGTGAGTTTAAGGCCACCCTGGTTACATACTAAGATTGCGTCCAGAAAACCAAACCAAACCAAAACAAAAGACAAAAATTCTTAAAACAAAAGAAAATTCAATACCCAGGGAAGAGGGCTTTCTCTGTCTTTGTTCTGTCTGCATCTGGACTCTTGGAGAAGTGGGGTAACAGGTACCCTGGAAACTTTAAGAGGGGGACATGAGGTCTTCCTGCCTCCTAGCAGTGGCAGACAAGTGTAAGCTTAGCCTCCTGTCTGTTCTTTCTATTCTAGTGCTGATGAGGTGAATGCTTTCTAAGAGTGGGTTTTGGTTTGGTGACACCTGCTTCTGCATGTTAATAGACTTCTGGGGTAAGATAGAGCTGGTGATGTCACCTGCAGGTGTGTGAGCCTGTGGTGGCGTCTGCTGCTTGGCATTTGTTTCAGGAGGCCTGTGGCCACATCTGTCCTCAGATGTGAGGGGCTGCACTGTAGCAGCCTGCAAAGTGAGATGCTTCCTGGCAGAAAAGAAAGTCAGAGGCAGCAAGCAGACTGTGAGCTGCGCTGCAAACACGTGGATGTCTCTGAAGCTTTGACTAATTTCATTTAGCTGTGGAACAAAATACAAATGTTGTTTCTTTAAAATACCATGATGCAGTCAGAGTATATTTCCATGCACTCTATTCTCAGTTTCCTAAGGCCACCTGTCTTATTACACATTTGAAAGCTTCCTCTTCCTCTTCCTGAAACAGGAAGCTTGCCTTCTTATTTTCCTTCAGCTTTAAAACATTTCCTCCTTTGAAGAGAGTTCGCACGCTTTCTGTGGGGCGGCACCTTTGTTTATAACATAAAAATATTGCCATTTCTCTAAACGTGCTCCTCTATTTCTATATGACAATTAAAGGTCAAATTGCAGAGCTCTGTGCTCAAGATATATTCCACCTGAGCTGATTTTATCTGTGTGCGCTTTGTAAAATGCTCGTATTTGCACAAGACGTTAAGATAGAGAAGCGCTTTGCATTACTGTATCTGCAAATTCTAAAGAGAGACAGAGACAGAGGGAAACAGAGAGAGAGAGAGAGAGAGAGAGAGAGAGAGAGAGAGAGAGAGAGAGGAGTCACAACATAATTATTGCCATGAACTACGCTTGTGCAATCCCAGTGGTTTGCTTAGCAGTTTACACCGTTCCTTAGCGTAGCTTTCTAGAACATGTGTGTTGTGGTTAGGTGTTCTTTGTCTTGCATGCTGTGCCTTTCAGTGCCATGTGAGAATCCATCTGACCCCAATACATTTTATTTGACATGCACAGCTGGGTCACTGGAGGATAGTCCCGGCCATTAAGAAGAATGCAAAAAGAAAACACAGGCAATCTATTTGTCAGGACTATGAAAGGGAGACTTATTGGTCCTGGAGCACACCAGGAGGAAGGGAGAAGAGGAAAACCAACTGGGCACCCAGGGAGAAGGGCGGGGAAGCACAGCTGCTGTGCTGTGCTGTGCTGTGCGATAAGCAGTTTTCCCAACGGTGCAAACTGATGCCCTGTCTAACTTAGAGCATTACTTTAGGGCTCTGTGCAATCAGGAGGGTTGGAGGGCAGATGAGAAGTTCTATTTGCCCTTGGCATCCCAGGGACACCCAGTCTAAGGGGTGTTTGAAGCTCACCTGGCATCCAAAGTGGCTCCTAAGTTTCCTGGCCTGTGAAGTCCTGCTAAGCCACCTCAGGCATCCCTCAGTCTCACCTAGAGGCAGAGATGAATCCTCGGGAAGCCATTCCTTCACCCTTCCTCAGCCGCAAGGATGCTGTGATGAGCCCAGCTCTAGTTCCCATGGCCTGACTGTTCTCTCTCCATCTTCTCCTTCCTGTGTCCTCTTTGTGATCTTGCAGTACTGACTGGTTTCACACTTTGTTCTCTGATTGCTGTGTGTGCATGCACATGCAGCTGTGTGTGGTGGCACCTGAACACCCATGCTGCAGATGTGTATGCAGATAGACCTGGGGAAAGGTCCCTGGCCAAGTCAGCTGCAGTCAGAGGCTGAGACTTAGCCACTTAGCTTTTAGACTTTTAGCCACTTAGACTTTTCAGAGTGACAGCTCTGAGCCTTGTCTGCACTTGGTTGGGCATGGCTCACTGTCGGTCATTTGTTCACTGGTCCTCTGAAGAAGAGCTTCAGTGTGTATTTAGCCCCCATGATGAATCTTGGTGAGGATGAAGACTGACAAGAATCTTCTGCCCGGGTCTTTGGTACAGAGGTTAGGGGCTTGGAAGACCCAAAGATAGTCTTGGTGTCATTTCTAGGTGAGTCTGCACTGGGCGAGAATACCTAGGGAGTTTTAACTGGCTTATCAGCCTCTTGAGCATCAGAAATTGAGCTGGGATGATTAAAATGCCTCCCTTTTATCCCTAGGGTCCTTTGTCCTCCCATCAGGGAATCGTGCTGCAACTGAGTATAATGGCAGAGCCAGAACAAACAGTGCATCCCACCAGGGCTTCTGGGACTGAGAAGGCATTTTGGGTTTAAAAATGGTTTCATTTCAGCGTTGAGTTTTACAAATTTTCAGTGTCTCCCAAACCAAACCAGGTCCCAGATTTATTAGGTATTTTCAGAAAACTTGTACTTTCTTTTTGATTGCTTATGAAATTCATTGGAAGTCCAGTGCCATATTAACAAAACAACACTCAAACAGTAACACCTTGACCAATATGGTTTGGCAAGAATGACGTTAAAAGAACCATCATGAAAGATCCCAAACCAATGGAAAATGTGTGTGGCTTTTTTCTTGGGGGCAAAAGTTGAAGGTGCCCATTTGGTCGGTGAGCTCTGGAGAGTACAGAAGGGGAGCTTGCCCTCTGGCTGCTTTCGGGGCTTGCTGCATGCTCCCCACTTCTCCCTCACATGCACTCTGCTTCTTGACCTGGAACGGAGACACTCAAAATCTAACCCTGGGTACGTTAGTAAATGGTAAACTTTTCAATTCACACAGGGCAGTTGATGGGAATTTCAAAACAGTTAAATTCTGTTTTTACAAAGACAGAACAAAAGCTCTCTGTCTTTCTGAGGTCACTAATCCGGTGTTTGCACCTTATTGTCACTACGTAATGTCTGAACAACTTGGAATTATTTCCAATTAGTGGGTTTTGGAGCATCTCACTCTCTGAGCCACTGACCCCTTGTGTTTGTTCAGCAGGATTTTCTCACCGGTCTTTACCTTGCCAAGCATTGTTTGGCTGTCAGAGTGTCTGAACTGCTCTGTGTGACCTCCACAGAAATGTCCGTGTCCTGAGACTGGGTAGCTCTTGTGAATTTTGTGATGACAGATGGCAGAAGCATAAAGGCATTTCCATGGTCTTTGTGAGAGGGGATTTGCGGTGTTGGGATCTTTCTTCTTGCTTCTGTGATTGCTGTCAGAGTTGCAATGGTGTCCATTCAGCATGGGGAGGCCATGGGGTGTCTGCACACACCTGCTTGCTGACATAGTCCCTCCTGGTCCCCACAGCTTTGCTTCACATAACCCTAAGGTCTCTGCCACATGTGCTGTTGGAAAAATGGGTGCTCTTTTCAAGTTAAGCAACTGGAGCTCTGGAGCTCTGGGGTTTAATCTGATAAGACTGCCACCTGATTTCTTGAGATTAGTATGCCAGAGAAGAGAGCCCATAAGGGTTCTTTTTGGTTTTGCTTATAAAATGGGCATTTCTTTTTTGAAAAAAATATTTTATTTATTATTATTATTATTATTATTATTATTATTATTTGTCTTTTTGAGATAGGGTCTCCCTTTAGTCCCAGCCGGCTTGGAGCTCACTATTTAGACCAGGCAGGCCTTGAACTCACAAAGATCTACCTGCTTCTGCCTCCCAAGTGCTAGGATTAAAGGCGTGCACCACCATGCCTGGCTATTTATTATTTTTATGTGTATGAATGTATTGCCTGCATGTATGTGAGTGCACTCATGTCATGCAATGCCACAGAAGTCAGAAAAGGATGTTGGATTCCCCTGGAACTACAGTTAAGGATGGTTCTTAGTCTCCACGTGGGTGCTGAGAATCAAACCTGGGTCCTCTGCAAGAGCAGTCAGGGCTTTTAACTGCTGAGCTATCTCTCCAACCCCGTAAAATGGGCATTTCAAACAAGTGGATTCTAGATACTGGCTAGGACTTAGCTGTTGACTGTTAGGGAGTTTGGATATGTTGGGCAAAAGCCCAGTAGGATACAAAAAGAGGAAACATTGGCAATTGATAGCCTCTTCGAAAAGGAAATTAAGTTTTCTTTAAGGGTGTGACCAGGCTCCAAAGGATGGATCCATTTAGGGACACAAATTGGACTTGATAGATCTTTAAAAAATAATAAGGTTGTAATGTAAACTTGTACAACCACTATGGAAAGCAGTGTGGAGAACCCTTAAAAGACTCAAAATGAACCTACCACTTGACCCAGTCATACCACTCCTGGGTATATACCCAAAAGACTCATCCTACTGCAAAGATACATGCACATCCATGTTTATTGAAGCTCTCTTCACAATAGTGAAGAGCTGGAACCAACCCAAGTGTCCCTCAACAGACAAGTGGATGACAAAAATGTGGTACATTCAGCAGTAAAGAAAGATGACATTATGAACTTTGCAGGTAAATGGATGGAGCTTGAAGCCAGTATGCTAAGTGAAGTAACACAGTCCCAGAAAAACAAATGGTGAATGGTTTCCCTCATTTGTGGATGCTAACACCAAATCCCCCCAGATTAAAGGCAAGCTGAACAACATTATTGTTATATTTCTGCTTATCTGAAAGCAACTATGTTGTTACAATGTAAATCTCTCAAGGGGCTCTAGAATCCACTCACCACTTAGTTTCAGACTCTGTAATTACTGTATATGGGTGGGGAGCATGTATCCATATTTTAGAGTAATATAAAATTAATGGAGGAAAATATGAATTTCTAAACATAAAAAAAGACTGGGAGAAAGATGCAGGACAGTTATGGCAGAATGCATGATCTGGGGTGGGGTGGGGGAAGGGAAAAGGGAATATGCCTAAACTGAACCGAAAAATGATGTCTGAATGATGTCTGAAATACACAAAACATCAATAAAAGCACAAAAAGGGGGAAGGGAATATGCTTCCCTCTGGCATGCATTAAAAAAAAGAATAAAAAAAGAATAAGGTTGCATATGTTCTTACATATTTAAAAATATTTTTATTAATTCTTGGAGAATCTCATACAATGTATTTAGAACATCTTTAGAACCCCACTCTACCTTGCAACTGCCTGAGTTCATGACTTCTATTTTTATCTTTTCTAAGGGCGATTGCTTCTAATTTGTGTCCTCAGTTGCTCTTGGGTGTGGGTCCATCCCCTTGAGCCTGATCAATGAACCAGGTGTTATATCCTTAAAGAAAACTGATTCTCCCTCTTCCAGCAGCTATCTGTTGCCAGGAGTTCCTTAGCTAGGGTTGGTGCTTCTTTCCTCTTTCCCTAACTCTATGCTGGGAATTTCTCTGGCTTGAGCCTGCAGAGGTCTTGTGCATGCTGTCATGATTGGTCTGAGTTCATATGTGCAATTGCCCTGCTGTCTGGAAAACACTGTTTCCTTGTAGTCATCTATCCCATTTGCCTCTTACAATCTTCCTGCTTCCTCTTTTGCAATGATCCCTGGGCCTTGGGAGGAGAGGGTGTGATATAGGTGTCCCATTTAGGGCTGTGCAGTTGCTTATTCTCTGCACATTGACCAGCTGTGGGTTAAATGCCATCTGCTGAAAGAAGAGGCTTCTCTGGTGAGAGTTAGGAGATGTTTTAATCTCTGAGTACAACAGCAAGTCATTAGGAATCGATTTAATACTATGTACATTTAGAAGAATAATAGTAGTAGGTTCTCCCTTATGGCCTGTGACCTGTCTGGCCACAGGCTCTTGGCCCTGACAACAATGTCAGGTATGGGTTCTATCTTGTGAAGTAGACCTTAAATCCAATCCGAAAGTGATTGATAACTCCCTTAACATTCATGCCACTATTACTGTACCAGTGGGTATATCTTTCTGGGCCATTTGTTATTGTAGCTTTCAGGGTTCATAGCCAGGTAAGGTTAAGGATTACTGTTATTTTCTGGTAGCATGCATAGCACCTTCCCATACCATGAAAGCCAGCCAGTAGAGATGAGGCTTCAAGGTTTGCACCAGCTGGAGTTCTTGTTTGTTCTACAACTCAAATATGTAGTGTCTTCAGCAATAGGGTCATACAGTCAAGTTCTGGTGGGCAACTAAGAGCAGTGGCTATAACCAGTATTGTTTGAAAGTCTATTGGATCCTTCTGGTCAACAACTCCAAAAGGAGTCCATTCCCTTCATTGGGCTTTTTATTTGCTACCCTGTGGTGTCTGGGAGGGGCACTGTCCCCTCATTATAGTGTAAATTTAAACTCCATTTAAATTATTTTTAGATTGTATATATCTATATATCTATATATCTATATATCTATATATTATATGCCAACTATATTTCAAGTCGTCATGGCGGGATATTGGGAAAAGTTTTCAATTAGCAATAATCGCGCCTTGGATAAATCTCATTGGCTACAATACTGCCACTGCGCAAAACTATATGTATATATTTTAAGAAGTTTTATAGTAGTAAGTTTCCATGTAACTTTTTTTTCACATAAATTTATTTATTTATTTATTTTTAACAAATCTAGACCCGTGTTCCCGCCCATTCCCCGACTCCGCCAGAGCTCATGCATTCTGCCAAACATGCTTTTCATCTCTTAGTCTTTCTCAATATTTTCCATGGGGAAGTTGACTGTTTTGAGCAGAAGTTCACTGTTTCAGTCAGTTCTTTGATGCAGTCTTTTCTGTTGTTGTTGTTGTTTCCAAAATGCATTACGCCCAACTGCTTTGTACAAAAGCTCAGGGGGCCCCACACAAGAAATACTTACAACTGGGTAATTGGCACTAGCATCCACAGATGAGGGATACCATTCGTCCTTTGTTTTTCTGGGACTGTGTTACTTCACTCAGCATGATGTCCTCTAGCTCCAGCCATTTTCCTGCAAAGCTCGTGATGTCGTCTTTCTTTACTGCTGCATAGAACTCCATTGTGTAGATGTACCACATTTTCTCTATCCACTCGTCAGTTGAGGGGCATTTAGGTTGGTTCCAGCTCCTTGCTATTGTGAAGAGAGCTGCAATAAACATGGCTGTGCATGTATCTCTGTGGTGGCGTAAGTCTTGAGGGTACATGGCCAGGAGTGGTATGGCTGGGTCGGGTGGCAAGTTCGTTCCAAGTCTTCCAAGGGTTCTCCACACTGCTTTCCATAGTGGTTGTACGAGTTTACATTCCCACCAGCAGTGGATGAGTGTTCCCCTTTCCCCACAACCTCTCTAGCACTTGGTATCATTTGTTTTCTTGATCCTAGCCAGTCTTATTGGAGTAAGATGATATCTTAAAGTGGTTTTCATTTGCATTTTCTTAATGATTAGTGATGTTGAACAGTTCTTGAGGTGTTTCTCAGACATCTCTAATTCCTCACTTGTGAAGTCTCTGTTCAGTTCTTTGCTCCATCTATTAAGTGGGTCATTTGTTTTCTTTTTTCTTTCCATGTAACTTTTTCAAAAGGTTTCCTGTTAGTTATCCCTCCCCACCTTCCTCAACCCTTCCCTCTTGTCCCTCACCCTGATTAACTCTTCCTATTCCATTATTCTCCTTTCCTTCTTCATCTCATTACATTTTATCTTCCGTCCTATGAAGCCTTTCCCCTCCATGAACTCTTATTTGTTTCATTATCCCTATGGAATTCGTAATTGAAGCACACAGATCTAAGGATTCAAAGCTAGCATTCACTTATGAGAGAGAACATGTGATGTTTGTCTTTCTGGGTTTGGGATATCACACTCAGGATGGTTGTTTCCAGTTTCATCTGTATACCTACAAATTCCATAATTTCATTTTACTTAACAGCTGAATAATATTTCATTGTATAAATTGTACCATGCTTTCATTGTTCATCAGTTGATAGACTTCTAGCTTGTTTCTATTTCCAGGCTATTGTAAATGGAACAGCAATGAACATGGATGAGCAGGTTTCTCTGTGGTAGGATATAGAGTCATTTAGGTATGTGCCCAGAAGTGGTATAGCTGGCTCATGTGGTAGATCTATTCTAGCTTTTAGAGAAACTTTACACTGATTCCCATATAAGTCTACATTCCTACAGCCACCTAAATTTTTTAAAAAGAGGCCAACAATACACATTAGATAAAAGACAGCACCTTCGACAAATGTTGCTTGTTAAATTGGATAGCTACATGAAGAAGAATGAAACTACATCCTTTTCTTTCACCCTGAACAAAACAACTCCAAATGGGTCAGGTACATCAGCATAAGACCTGGCACAGTGAATCTGATAAAGGAGAACATAGGAATTATGATTTGACTTGTAGGCACAAGAAAGGATTTTCTGAACATAATAATGATTACTAAAAAGTTTGAACATTAAAAAATATTTCTCAGCCATTTGCGTTTCATCCTTTGAGAACTCTCTTTGTTTAGTACCATGCTCTAATTTGTAATTGGGTTTTGATAATGTTTAGCTTTAAAAATTTTTTTGTATACTCTAAATATTAACCTTCTGTCAGACATGTGTGTAGCTGATAAAGATTTTTATGGCTTTAGAGTTCCTGAAAATTCTGTTCCTGGGATTTTTTTAGATTTAGCATTTTTCTGATGGAATGATCTAACGCCTCTAACTTGTCTTCAGGGCTTGATAGTCTTTCTTCCACTTGATCCATTCCATTGGTGAGGCTTTCCACTGAGTTTTATTTTTTTATTTCACTAATTGAAGTTCTCATTTCAAATTTGATCTCAGTTTGGCTTTTCACCAGAAATTTTGTTTCTATATTAAATTCTATGTTCATATCTTGAATTGTTTTCTTTAGTTAGCTCAACTCTTTATGCTTTCATGGTTCTCATTCTGAAATTTATGCAAATCTTCTTTGAGTTCATTAAGCATATTTAGAATAGCTACTTAGACGTCATTGCACTGTGTCCACTAAGTTGCTTTTCTCTGAGGGCATTGTGGTAGTTGCGCTGATTTCTGGAGGAGACCTATTGTCTTGGTTGTTCATATTGTTTGTATTTTTATGATTGAACCTAAGATACTGGTGTTAGGTTGTTGGTTTTTCTTGGTATGGATACCTGTTCTCACCTTTGTTGAGCAGGTGTTTGAACCTTTGTTTTCTGTTGCCTCAACTTTTCAAGTTGTAGACAGCCTAATGGTGCTTGGTGTTCAATCTTGGGGTAACTGTGTTGATGTGCAAATGGGATGTCAGATGTGTTCCCTGCACAGCTGGGGATATGTGAACTTCTGAGCCCAGGAGCAAAGCTTCTGTAGAGTTAGCAGATTCTCACTGCTAATCTTTAGAATTCTGTGGAAGGCAAAGGCTGGGGTCACACTGGGAGTGAGTAGTGCTCCCCTGGGGCCAGGGGAAAGATGCCACACTGACTTCAGGCAGAGGTGGGTAGGGTTGGGGACAGGTTAGAGGTCTGTACCTGGGTTCAAGGTCTCAGGACCCTTTGTGGTCTCTGGGTGCCTTGGTAGGTAGGGGACATTAGTAAATGCCAGAGAGGGAGAGATAGGTTCTGATCATTGCACTCTGGTTGGGGAGGTATCTAGGGATGCCAGCCTGGAGTTAAGGTTGAAGGGAGCCATGCACTTATGATCCCAGGGGTGGTGTGGAGGAAGGAGATGCTGTCTGGGCTTGGGGAAGGCTCTAGGCCTGCATATCTACCCATGGCTTGGGGCTCAGGTGGAGTTACACAGGAAGTTTCAAAACCAGGTGAGGCGCAGGAGGGGTTGCTGTCTGGGCTTAGGGCAGGGTTCTGGGGCTGAGTACCTACTTGTGGTTCAGGGTTGAGGGTTCCTATGGAGCTATGTACAAAGTCCTGATGGTGGCATGGAGAGAGAGGTTACTGTCTGAGCTTGGGGTGGGACTCTGAGGCTAAGTTTCTACATGTGGTTTAGAGTCTGGGGTTCAGATGGAGTTATATATATGGTCCTAGTGGTGGTGTTTGTATGTCAAGTTTTTACATTTTAAAGTTTTTTTTTTCTCTACTAACCTACTGAACCAGTTTTCCTGCTTAATTCTAGGAATCACTTGAATTTGAAGATCTAGATAAACTGAAATATAAATATATAACAAGACCATTACAATCCATCCTGGGGCTGGGGAGATGACTCAGCAGTTAAGAGTGCTTCCTGCTTTTTCAGAGGACCTGAATTCTGTTACCAGCACCCACATTGGGCAGCTCACAACTGCCTGTAACTCCTGCTCCATGGGATCTGATGCTCTTTTCTGGCTTCTACAGGCACCTACACACATGTGGCACACACACACACATACATACAGAGACACATGGAGACACATAGACATGTAGAATCCATCTTAATAAAAACCCCAATAAAATAACCAACATACCAGAAAGACGTTTAACTTCTCCATTGTTCATAACATGCAAAACTGGAAACAGCATCACCATAGGAGAAGGATCACTAAAGTATAATATAGCCCTATAGTAGAATATTATATTATATTATATTATATTGCCATAAAAGCATTGCTCATATAGCGTACTTTTTTCCTTTGGGAAAATAAACTTGATAGTTCATTTAAAAATTAATAGTTGGAAAGAAAAATAGGCTAGGTTTACAAANTGAAATGAGGGTAAGGCCTAGAAAATGGAGAGTTGTTCAATTTGGTCCGTGCAGCTGCTTCCTGTTTGTGCTACTTTGGTGGTAACAAGGTAACCGATTGCCAAATGTTCTTTCTCTGTCTGTCTATCTGTCTGTCTGTCTCTGTTTTTTGTTTTTGAGATAGAGTCCCCCTGGAGCCCAAGAACTTGCTATATAGACCAAGCTGGCCTTGAACTCACAAAGATCCACCTGCCTCTGCCTCCAAATGCTAGGATTAAAGGTGTATGCCACCACACCCAGCTCCAAATATTCTTTCTTGATCAAAACAGAACAGCTTCTTACATATGAAAGTGTCTATGTGAAGCTTTTTTTTTTAATTTTTTTAATTATTATTTATTTTTATATGTGTATGAATGTATTGTCTGCATGCAGGTCTGTGCACCCATGTCGTGCAATGCCGCGGAGGTCAGAAGAGGGTCTCAGATTCCCCTGGAACTGGAGTTCTCCTGGAATTGGAGTTACAGACGGTTATTAGCCGTCATGTGGGTGCTGGGGATCGAACCTGGGTCCTCTGCAAGAGCGTCGGCACTCTTAACCGCTAGGCCATCTCTCCAGCCCCGGAATATAGCATTCTTAATCATTTGTAAAGATGGTTATTGTCAGGATGAGTTCCAGAGGCATTGAAATGCAGAGACACCTAAGACCGGTGGTGCCCAGGATCCTGCTCTACCAGGCCAGCCTTTAGCTATGCTAAAACGGGCCATCACCGATTATTCAGAAATCTTCTGCCTTTTTGGAAGCCAGACTCCAGACTCCTACAGAGTGCACTACCCACCCCCACTCCCACTGAATCCCGCTCCCACCTCCCTTAAATTTCCAAGTGAGATGCCATTCTGGGCTTGGCTTTACCTCTCCCCTGAGCCTAGCCCCGGCTACCCTGAATTAAACTTTGCTCTGAAGAGCTTAGACCTCGTGGCTTTTCATTCTGGCGGGGGGAGCGTTCCATAACCTTACATTCTGGTGCCGGTGACTCGGATTGCCTTTTTTCCCCACCCCCCCTCCCCTCGGGGCAGCTTCAGAGTAGCCGGTAAGCCAGATACCGAGCGCAGGCTATGACAGCATCCACCAGAATTCGGCCACAGGTACCTTCTCTCCTCTCCTTATCCTACCCTACTCTATTCCCATGTGACTGTGAGTGAGAGTTAAGAGTGTGTGTTATGGTTCCACAGCTCTCGGGCTACGGAATCTGATTGGGCCCTAACCCGCGGTTCCGCTGAAGTCGTTTCACCTCATCGGGCACTCATCACACTTGTGATGACCGAGCACGGGGTTTATATGTGTGGCCCTCATGGTAAGACTTCCTAAATCGCCTCGCAGGCGGCCGGCTGGATGAGCACCTGAGTGAGGGGAGATTGTGTAACCCTGTGTATGTTCTGCCCCCTCTAGCTGCCCCCTCTGCCTCGACACTTCCTGTTCTAACTACTGCTTTCTCCGATCCTCTTTTCCATTCTTTTTAGTCTCCCGTTCCGTTCCGTTTTGGATCCCCGAGTGCCGGCTAAATCAGGATCCCCTCTGATTTTCCCTGTCCAGTTTGCTGTCTATTACCAGGATGCTGGGGACAGACTCTGGACCTGAATTTTGGCCTCCTCTGTGATTTTCGGGATGCTGACTTCCCCTGTGCCCCGATTTCAGAGACTCCTACACTGGTCACACAGACCTGGGGTCTCTGAGTGCCTACTTAGAACTAGGGCAGATACACCTTAGCACTCAGTGGGTGATTTCTGAGACTAAAAAGAATCTATTTTCCTTCCTGCAGACCTCTTTTCTCTCTATCTCTCTCTCTTCCTCTCTCCCTCTCTTCTCCCCTCTTCCTCATCCTCTAACTCCTAATATGGGAGCCTCACACTCTAAAAGAGAGGCCCTGGCCCTCACACCCTTGGAGTGTCTCCTACACTCTTTAAGGAAACTAAACCTCTCCAAGGACATCAACCCTAAGGTCCTTGAGACACTCTGCTCCACTATCTGGCCAGGATACCAATTAGCTAACAATACTGTCTGGCCTGAGACAGGTACCTTAGATCTCCAAATTCTCACAGCATTGAGAGACCTCTGCCAGCGCTCCGGTAAATGGTCAGAATGCTTGTATGTACAGGCATTCTTTGCCCTTCGCTCTCGTCCCTCTCTCTACTCCTCTTGCCACCCTCATCAGGTTCTCCTTGCCAAATCAGCGATACCCAAGTCTGGGTTACAGACAACTAAGGAGGCCTCCCGTCCCCCTCCCTAGACACTAGACCAGAACTCCACCTCTGCTTTTGACCTTGATGTGGTCGACCTGGGCGCTCCGCTGAACCCTACCCCTCCTCCCACGGCTCCAGCTATGGCTCCCTCAGCAACTCTCTCTCCTTTGCCTACCCCTCCTCCCATGGCTCCAGCAACCGCTTACCCTTTGCCTACCCTTCCCACTGCTCTTTCTCCTTTGCCAACCACAGTTTCCTCTGCTCCAGACCCCTCACCCATCTCCCACCACACCCGTTCCTGTACTGATCCAGGCAGACTTTTCCCCCTCCGACAAGTAGCAGGGGCGCGAGGCTTAGTGAGGGTGCAGGTCCCTTTTCCCCATGTATTAAAGCTGGCCCTCAGTCTAGAACTCTGTGTACTAAAACTTTTTCCAATTTCTCAAACCAGGGTACACATCCTTTTTCTCTCTACATTCCCTAGACTGGGACCCTCCAATTGCTAATGCACCCTGTAGCCCCTGTTGGTCCCTGCACTGGTATACTCATGTAAGACTCAACCAGCTTGTCCTTTCAGTTGCAGAGAAAACATCCACTAAGTACTGGCCACTATTGATCTGGACCAAACCCACCGGGCAGAGCACCCCAAGCAGCCAAAATGGGAAACTCCAGCCTGACAGCTATTCCCCCAGGACTTCGCCCCTGATCAGCTCTGAAGCAGATACAGAAGACAGAGCACTGCCCTTGTTCCCATAGAAACAAAAGGCTGGAATGTCAGGATGAGTTCCAGAGGCATTGAAATGCAGAGACACCTAAGACTGGTTGTGCCTAGGATCCTGCTCTACCAGGCCAGCCTTTAGCTATGCTAAAACGGGCCATCACCAATTATTCAGAAATCTTCTGCCTTTTTGGAAGCCAGACTCCAGACTCCTGCAGAGTGCGCTACCCACCCTCACTCCCACTGAATCCCGCTCCCACCTCCCTTAAATTTCCAAGCGAGATGCCATTCTGGGCTTGGCTTTACCTCTCCCCTGAGCCTAGCCCTGGCTACCCTGAATTAAACTTTGCTCCGAAGAGCTTAGACCTCATGGCTTTTCATTCCGGGGGGAGCGTGCCATAACCTTACAGTTATCATGTAACATTGGAATGAGAAGAAAAGCTTGACTCTAAATTATAGTGTATTTGCAACTATCTTCCAAAATGTAGAAGCAGTATGCTTAGAATAATACTTGGATGGAATTTGCCAAAATAGTAACAACAGTTATTTTTTGGTAAAGAAATTATCCAAAATCATTTCTGGTTTTCTTTCTTTTCTTCAATGAATATGCATGATTTTAATACTCAGGAAAAAACTACCAGAAGTAACCCACAGTTTCAGTATAATCCCCTTATGAATTCTAATTTCATTTTTCATAGAAATAGGAAAATTCTTAAAGTTCATATGGAAGCACAAAAGATCTCAGATAGTCACAGCAATCCTGAGCCAAAGAAGAGATGATCACAGTACCTGGAGTCACAGCAGCATGTTACTGACTTAAAAACACACATGTTAGTGTCATAAAATCGGTGGAATAAGATAATATATACTCTGTTAACAGCAAAGGAAGTAGTTACCTGAGTGAAGAGACCAGCCCATAGAATGGGAGGAAAATCTTTGCTACCAGTATGTCTGACAGAGGATTAATATCTAGAATATACAAATAATTTTAAAAATGAAATGACAAGAAATCAAATAGCCCAATTAGTAAATGGGCTAATGAAATGAGCAGATAGTTCTTGAAAGATAAAGTTCAAATGACCAATAAACACATGAAAAATGTTCTACTTCACTAGTCACCAGAGAAATGAAATTAAAATTAAAATTACATTGTAATTAAAATTACATTGAGATTCCATATCACCCCAGTCAGAATGTCAGTCACCAAGAAAGCAAGGTCTGTGTGTGGAGAGTAGGGAAGGGATTGGAGGGAAGGATATGAAGGGTGGGGAGATAGTTGATAATTTCTTTTTAAAACATAATAAATTAAGAGAATAAACTAAAAAAATAGAAAACAGTTGCTGGGGACAAAAGCAATCCTTATACAGCATGGCAATAGTATGGAGTGTTCTTGAAAAGGCAAAATAAATCACCCATATAACCCAGCTCTACCACTCCTGAGGATTTACCCAAAGGACTCTAAGTCAACATATTACAGAGATACTTACATATCAATGTTTAGTACAACATTAGTTATAATAACCAAGTTAATATGAGCATATATGCACTATGGGATTCTTTTCAGCTTCTGAGAATGAAGGTATGTTGTTGATAGGAACATGGATCTAACTGTAGATAATTAAGTGGATTAAATAAGTCTTCAGAAAAACAACTATTGCATGCTTTATCTCATTTGCAGCGCCTAGGGTTTATATAGATACATAAAACCATATATAATATGTATATACATGTCATATCTTCATTCTCAGAAGCTGAAAAGAATCACATGTCAGTAGACAATGATACCAGAAGTTGTGGCCACAGCTAGGAACCTAGGTATAGAGTTTCCACTTGGCTCTGGGGAAACAGGGTGGTAGGTATGGTACACAGGATGCTGTGAGCTCCAGGAGCAGTACAGTTATTGAGGCTGTCCTCCAAAGATTCTCTGAGTATTTTCTCCCTTATGCCTTCTAGCCACCCTATGGAAAAGTTGCAAGAGTTATCCTGGTCTCTCTTTAGGGTGCATGAGGGGTAGATGAATGGGGGGTGCTGGGGTTTGACCCTGGTGCTTCCTGAACTGCTAGCTCCCCTGCCTGGCCTGTCTCCTGAGATCCTCTGCTCGCTTTCACATTGCCCTGGCTCCTGCTGTGGGAGGAAGAGGAAAGGCCTCTGCTGGGGTGTGGCAGGAAAGATGTGGGTCTCCTGGTGTGATCTGTTCAAACATTTTTATCTGTGCATCAAGTCACTTATACACAAGGAGTCCCGCAACAGGAAACAGCTAGGCCACCCCAAATTTAGGGCTGTTGCCTGAGTTAATCTGAGGCTAGACAGGACGCAGGCTAGCAATGTGGTTGTGGCAGCCATGGCAGGCAGAGCGAGAGGCCTGATACCCAGGGCGGTGGGCCGCCTGTGGGAGAGGCTCTGTGCTGGGGATTCCCCTACTAGAGCACAAGGCTGGGGGAGTTTTACATTCCTTCTGCAGAAGGAGCAACTTGAGAGAAATGGCTGTAAGAGAGAGGACCCCTTCCCCCAGGGCACTGTGGGATGCTTCGGTACAGCAGGAGGGATGGAAACTGAGCTCAGGGATTATGGGGCTGCCTCACAGCAGGACAAGGGCTGTGGCATTTGTGAGCTCCATATCAGCTGGCACTGGCAAGAAAAAAGATTTCTGCTTTGTGGCTTCAGGATTTCTGTAAAAAGCCTCTTTCCCACTCCGGCCTCTGGCCCTCCACTCCTTGCAAGTAGTGCCTGAGACTCTCAGTCAGGGCTGAGTGGAGACAATGGCAGGCACAACAAGGGAGCTGAGCGCAGTTGACAGTGTCAGCTCTGGGAATAGGATCAAGCAGGGAAGTTGGGGCGGAGGCTCCAAGAGCCCATTTTCTACCCCTCGGACCTGACCCTGAACAAACCCATGAGTACCCTATTAGAAAATAAGGATCTCTCTCTCTCTCTCTCTCTCTCTCCCTCCCTCCCTCCCTCCCTCCCTCCCTCCTTCCCTCTGTCTGTTAAAATGGCTCAGTTGGATCCATGAGCCCTACCCTGGGCCTTCCAAATCCCCATCCTTGCAGGTGGAAGCCAGGAATTTGCCTTTCAGAAACAGGTGCTTCAAGTGTGAGAGCCAAGGTCTCTCCAGGGTTCTCTGGGAGCAGGCTTCTCACCAGCTTAGTCCCCTTGTCCAGCTCCCACAGGATTACAAATTGTAAGAAAGCACAGGTCTAATGTCAGCTACTGCCACCAGTGTGCCAATAACCCAAAAGAGACCCTGAGCTGGTATCTGTTGGACAAGCTCTGCTTGCCACCTGGGTCCTTCAGCCAGGATGTAAACTCCATTTGCTAAGGACAGAGAGTTGGCCACAACACACGCATGTAGCCAGTTGAAGTCATTCTTAAGGAGATTTTTCTTGACTCTTTACATGGGAAGATCTACCATGGAGGGCATTATTCAAGGTCTATGAGTAATGCCACACTCTTTATTAACTATATTTCTTTTGGGAAGAGGATATTTTTTGTTTTATTTTATATTATTCCAAAATATGCAAATATACACTCCACAAATAAGTCAAAATTACAAATTCTGAAAATAAACTATAGGTCAATTCCTAAACACATTTAGAGATTCACATTTTAACAGTAAAGTTGCATGCAGCTATAAAGATGTGTAAGTTTACATTCTTTCTTTTTTAGAATATGATTACATATTTTCCATCCATATATGGTAATTACAATATGTGAATATAAGTGGTAGGACAATTCTAGAGCCCGTTTAGAGATTCACATTGGAATAGCACAGTTGCTTTCAGATATAATGAAATATAATAATAAAATTGCTCAGTTTGCCTGCCAACTGGGGATTTGGTGTTAGCATCCACAAATGAGGGAAACCATTTACTTTTTTTTTTCTGGGACTGTGTTACTTCACTTAGTATAATTGCTTCGAGTTCTATCCATTTACTAGCAAAGCTCATGATGTCGTCTTTCTTTACTGCTGCATAGAACTCCGTTGTGTACATGTACCACATTTTTCTTATCTAGTTATCAGTTGAGGGGCATTTGAGTTGGTTCCAGCTCTTTGCTATTGTGAAGAGAGCTGCAATAAACATAGCTGTGCATGTATCTTTGTGGTAGGATGCGTCTTGTGGGTATATACCCAGGAGTGGTATGGCTGGGTCAGGTGGCAGGCTCATTTTGAGTTTTTTAAGTGTTCTCCACACTGCTTTCCACAGTGGTTGTACCAGTTTACATTCCCGCCAGCAATGGATGAGTGTTCCCCTTTCCCCACAACCTTTCCAGCATTTGGTATCTTTTGTTTTCTTGATCTTGGCTATCTTATTGGAGTGAGATGATATCTTAGTGTGGTTTTAATTTGCATTTCCTTAATTATTAATGATGTTGAACACTTTTCAAGATGTTTCTCAGCCATCTTTACTTCCTTACTGGTGAAGTCTCTGTTCAGCTCCTTTACTTCATCTTTTGAGCAGGTCATTTGTTTAAGAAGAATATTATTTTAATCAGGAGGTTACCACAAGCCATGCAAGAATGACACTTATAGATGCAGGACAGGGGATCTCCAAGAGTGGAGCCTGAAAGAGGTTCAGACCATGCACATGGCTGGATGAGGTGTGTATGCACATGTGTGCCTGTGTGTGTGTGTATGTGTGTACACATGTGAACTCCATGTGTTCATAAGTAGTTCCTATCTTCTGCTGTCCTCTTCCTTCCAGCAATACCCATATTCTTCCCGGGAGAACCTGCTTTTCTCAGTAGCCCAGACAGAACTGCATGTTGCAGCAGGCTCAGCATTGCCAAGGCTCATAGCCACATCCAGGCCTGGCTTGAGGCCAGGTGGAGTTTCTTTCTGATCCTGGTGCTGTGTGATTTAAGAAGGATCACCTGCCCTCTTTGACTCAAGTGCCTCATTTGAAAACTACAGACAATAAACTCTACATGTAGGTACCAAAATCGGACCCTTAAAGACATTCTTCCCCTCTACAAAGAATGGGAAGACTAGAGCAGGTTGCTGGTGGTGTGAGAACAAGCAGGAAAGAGAGGCAGAACAGTGTCTGGGGCAATCTGGCATAAACCTGTTCTCCTGTATTTTGTAAAGTGCCAGCATGGATTCTTCAGGAAAAGCAGGAGCTACAAGAACCTCTGCTTCCAAAGGGACTAGCCTCAGCACTGTTCCGTGTTTCTGTCTGCTGATGTCAAGGTGCTATTTAAGAAAGAGGCCAGGCACGGTGGTGCACGCCTTTAATCCTAGCACTCAGGAGGCAGAGGCAGGCAGATCTTTGTGAGTTCAAGGCCAGCCTGGTCTACAGAGTGAGTTCCAAGACAGCTGGGGCTACAGGGAGACCCTGTCTCAAAAAGACCAAAAAAAAGAAAGAGGGGATGGTGAGAGAGCTTAATGGGTAAAGGTGCTTGCTATGCACCTGAGTTTGTCTCCAGAACTCATGTAAAAGTAGAAGGAGAGAAGTGACTCCACAATGTCCTCCTCTCATCTCCACATGTATGGTGTGCCCACATGCAATATATACATATGCAATAATAAATAAACAATTAAAAATAGTCTAAAAGACAGAGAGTCCTAGGGCTATCCTCTGTGACACTTGGTGCTTTTCACTGGGCACTGAGGGGCGTCTGCAGCCAAACATTCTAAATAACATTCAGTGTCTGGTTCTCCCCTGCGTCTGCTCAGTGATATAATACAGAGGCAGAAATAAGTCAGAATCAATGAAATGTTACTAAAAATATTTTTTCCGGACTAGCCATTCATTTGGCAATTTTTGTTGAAGGCTAACCAAGTGCTCTAGTCGCTGGTCTGGACCCTGGGAGGAAAGCTGATGGACACTGCCCCTTTGGAGCTGATCTTCTTGTGGGGGGACAGAAAGAAGATAAGTAAAGTACAAATTAAGCCAGTGATGTTTAGACTGAGACAGACAGGTTGGAACTCAGTCCTCCTCAGTGCTCCATGCTCTAGCAGCCCCTTGCCTTCTACCTGACAGCAGTGACCATCTTCATTTGTAGCGGCTGGTATCCTTGGGCTCCGACATCTTAGAACTCAGGGGTTATCCAACAGATGAAGACAGAGGAATGAGGGACAGAAAGTGAGTCTAGTGGTTCTCTCCATAGGGCCTTCCCACCTTGGCAGGGCCAGCAGTGGTGAGTATGGTGCTCTCCCTGTCCTTGCCATCTCCAAATTGTGACACCAAGCATGCAGAGGGACTAAAATGACCATGTAGGCTGTCTGAGACTTTGCCTCAGAGACAGAGCTCAGGCTCCTGCAGGGAGCTGGTCATCTCTTCATCATATTCAAGCTATTCTCAACTCCCTAGCAGGTCTAGGATCACTAGTTTCAGGCCAGGATTCTGTAGGTTCACTGTCTAGGCCTTTTTTAGGAAGATCTATAAATTCTGTCCTTTTTATAGTTGGAGAAATAAGGAATCATAGTTCTATAGGAACTGTTCAAATGGGGTTGTTGTTTTTCTATCACAGTATATCTAGCTGAAACGGGCAGAACTTTATCTTTTGGTGATAACTATAAGGTTAACACATCCCATAAACACATGGGATTTCCTTTCCGGACAGACTCATGAATAATGTGGACCAGAACCACAGAAAGTGGATGTGGTCACGTTGCCCTTTATTTATGAAAGTCAGCTTCTTTAACTAATACTGATGCTGCATGTTGCTTTGGTAAAATGTTGGAGGCCAGAAAGGCCCACTGGAACAGGATGGGTCACTGGGATGGCGATGAGAGAGGAAGGGAGGGACAGCATGCCTGGCTGCTGGGGTCTCACCCATCAGTAATAATGACTTTGTACCTGAGTGCTGGGATGCTCTTGGGTAGTTCTGCATCTCCTAACTATGCAGCTGCTCTTCTTGAGCAGGTATTACTGGCCCTCCATCTTTAGGGCTCTTTCACCAAGCCATACCTCTGGGACTGAAAGACTGGATCTGGAAAAGTCATGAGTGGCTAGCTGAGCAGTTCCACTCTTTGGATTTATTTCTTCAAGTTTTAAACAAAGCTCATTCTGACCATGGCATCAACCTCCTATCAAAAGTTAAAACGTGATACTTTCTGAAAATTATGAGACCTTCCTGAGTTTCTGTTTTAAATAAACAATGACGGACCCAGAGCTTTAGAAATTGTTTTAGCTTCGATTTAAGAAAAATCATGCTAGTACCATCATAATTATTCTTCATGGTAAAAATGGAGAAGGCAGAAAGGATTGATAATAAGCTCATGTCATACACTGAGAAAACAAATACACAACTCAGGAAGTGTTTCCAGTGCTTCTCAGATCAGATATCGACAACTTTTTGTGCAAAGGACCAGATGGCAAATTTTTTTTTTTTTTTTTTTTTTTTTTTTTGAGACTCCCTTTTTAGTCCGAGCTGTCCTGGGACCAGGCTGGCCTTGAACTCACAGAGATCCTCCTGCCTCTGCCTCCTGAGTGCTGAGATTAAAGGTGTGCACCACCATGCCTGGCATATTTTAGTCTTTAAAGGGTAAAGAGTTTCTGTTATAGCTTCTCAACTTTGCTCTTGTAACTTAGGAGCCACAGAGAGTGTGTTATTAAATGGCATGTATGGTTTCAGTAAAGCATTGTGTACATAAACAGGCAAGCAGCTTATAGGTTGTCCTACAGTTGATAGATAAATGAAAGCTCGTTTCCAGACCTTGTGAATACCCAGACTTAAATGATCACTTTGTAGGCTGTTTGACTTATGTACAGATGCCTTTGTCCCAAGCTTGGTCACACCCACTTGCCTAGGATCATTACAGCCAAGCTTGTAGACTGTTATGCTCTGCAAGAAAGGAGGGGCAGAGAGAGTCAGTCACACCTCCAACCAACCAGTCAGCCCTAGTTCCACAAGGAGAGGGGCTAGGGGCATGTAAGCTGAGGAAGTCAAGGGGGCGGTCTCTTGCCATTTTGTGCAGCTGTAGAAAGTCACCATCCATGCTTGGATGAAGACTTTACAGTTGCAGCCTTCCTGGTAGAAACTACATTTCTGTCAGTAAGCCTTCACTCATTGTTCTGTTAGTAAGTCCGATAAATTCACTGGTTTTCTAGACCATAGTGTGGCAAAATCAAGCCTAAGTTTGTCATAGGGACCAAGGAGGGGGAGGGGTAATGTTGTTTACACCTCTCAGAAGAAATTTTAGCTACAATACAAATAGGCTGAAAGAATTCATGTCCACCAAAGCAGCCCTACAGAGAATACTCAAAGCAATACAAAGGACTGAAGAAAGGCCTGGCCATATCCAGGAGGCTACAGAAAGAAAACAAATGAAAGTTTAATTATAGAAACATAAAATAGGACTAAGAACACAAGATATTACCTAAATGTCCCTCAACTATAGACTGGATAATGAAAGTGTAGTATATTTACACAATGGAGTTCTACTCAGAGGTAAAGAAAATTGAAATCATGAAGTTTGCAGGTAAATGAAGGGAACTAGAAATTGTTATACTAAGTGAAGTAACACAGACTCAGAAAAACAAGAGAAATTTTCTCTCTTATTTGTAGATCCTAGCTCCAAATTATTAGGTACAAGTGTTCCTCTCACTACTAGATGAGCAATAGATAAAGAACATTATAATGTTCTATGACTGGTCAAATGGAGAGAATAAGTATCTATGATGTGCCCAGCTCTAAGTGGCATACTTATAATGTAACCTTTATACCTAAGGGTCAAGGATCATATAGTTGAACAGGACACAGAAACAATATTAATGCACCTCTCAGTTCTCACCAGGGAAGCTTCCTCAGGCAGAGAAAACCACAACTAGCAAAGTACAGAGAATAAGAGAGTGCAGAGTACCTATTCCTAAATAGGACACCCATATAAAACTTCTGCCCTTCAAGACTCAGGGACCATTGCAGAGAGGGGGTGGAAAGATTATAAGAGCCAGAGGTGGTTGATGACCACAAGGAAACGAGTTTCCCAGAGATGTGGGAAGTTTCTCATATGAACTGGCAACAATGGTAAGAGCACGCATAAGATTCATACAAGCTCGAGCCAGACAAAATCCCAGTATAGAAGTGGGGCAGTGGAGAAGAAGCCTGTGCTGGTTTGAATGGGAGTGTCCCCTTAGGGCCCAAGTATTTGGGTAGGTTTTTCTCCAGTTGGTGTCACTGTTTTGGGACGTTTTAGGAGGTAAGGCTTTGCCCAAGGAAGCATGTCCCTGGGAGTGGGCTTTCAGAGTTCTTAAGTCTTGCCAGATTTCCTGTTGCTCTTTGTTTTCTCTGTCTGCTTGAAGATGTGAGCTTTTCAGTTTCTACTTTGCTACCTTTTGCTGCAATACCTCCCTACCATGACGGATTCTAATTCTGGAGCTGTAAGCTCAAATAAATTCCTCTGTCTATAAGTTTCCCTGGATATGGTGTTTCAACACAGCATCAGAAATGTAACTAATATAGAAGTTGATACCAGGAGTGGGGTGTTGGCTGTGAAGAACCTGACCATGTGGGTTTTTGGAGAAATGTGGAAAACTTTGGAACTTTGGACTAGAAAAGCAGTTGAATGCTGTAAGAAGATCTTAACAGACTGTTCTAGTAGGAGCCTGGAAGAAAGTAGTGGTGAGAACAATGTGGTTCCTGAGGGAAGGAAGGACTTAAGCAACTGGGATATTTTGACAGAGTCTCTGGCTGAAGTCTGCTTACAGCCCAATAGTTTGCCTGAGACTAAGTTGAAAAGCAATGCAATAATTTCTTTGGCAGTGGAAATTTCAAGGCAGCCTAATATAGAAATGGCAACATGTCTATTAATGGTGAATATTATGCACATCTACAGTAAAAAGAGCAAATAGAGCAGAAAGAAATGGAAATGTACACTTTGGGTTGAAAAAGAGCACTATGAAGATTAATGTTGGAACCAGACATAAGCTGAAGGAGAGAAAGGTTTCCTTTGATAAGGAGAATATAGCTATTGAAGAGAGGCCTAGAGATTTTCAGTTAAACAAAGGACAGAGTACCTTCAGAGCAAGCCCACACCCAGCTAAGCCTTCAACTTGTGAAAGGAAATAGCTTAAGGAGGTTCCTCCTCCTAGAAACCTACTATGGACAAAAGCTGCTAATAATATAGATGGAGCAGGCCAAGCTGCCTATCAGACTGGGTAGCTGGGCAGACCTGTCAACATTTGGCAGTGTTGTTCACATGCTGGCTTTAAAGCCTGAAAGGTTCAAGAGTGAAGGGGTTATTTTGGTTTCAAAGAAGCTGCCTAGGCCAGGTAGCTTGCAGCAGGGGCATCCTTGCATAAAGAAGGCTCTGACAGGCCATTACATGAAGGTGTAAAGGTGAAGCCTGGTTGACAGTAGAGACCCCAAGAAGATATGGGAGATGCTAGAGCCATAAGGCATCTGTCAAGAAGAGCTGCATATAGGGAATTATACCATCCAGAGAGAGATGTATGTTTCATGCAGCAAAACTGGAGAGGCTAACCCATGTAAGCTCTTTGGAAGTAAAGTCCTATAAATCAGGCCTAGAGCTACTAGATCTAGTGATTGCCCTGCTGGTTTTGGTCTTGTTTTGATCTGCTATTTCCTCACTATGCCCCCATTCCTCCCTTTGGGATGGGAATGTGTATTTGGGTCCATTGTATATTGGCAGTATGCAATTTGTCTTTTTATTTTGCAGGGGCTTTCCGTTAAGAGATTGCCTTGAGTCTCAGAAGAGACTTTAGACTCTGGACTTTGAATAGTATTGAAATTGGTAAAAGACTACGGGGACTTTTGAAGGTGGACTAAATACATTTTATATTTTATATGGTCATGAGCCTATGGGAGTCAGACAGTGGAATGTAATGGTTTGAATGAGAATGTCCCCCGTAGGCTCCAAGAATTTAGACAGTTTGCCTTTAGTTGATGGTGCTGTTTTGGGAAGCTTTAGGAGGTGTGGCCATGTGAAAGAAGCTTGTAACTGGGTGGGCTTTGAGAGTTCTTAAGCCTTGAAAGATTTTCTGTCACTCTGTTTTCTCTGCTTGCTTGAAGATACGAACGCTCTGCTTTCTACCCTGGCCACCCCCTGCCACTATGCCTTCCTGCCAGACAGATTTCAATCCCTCTGGAATTGTAAACTCAAATATCTCCTCCTGTAAGTTGCTGTGGCTGTGGTTTCTCATCACAGCATCAAAGAAGTAACTAATGCAAAGCCTCAACCTTAGCTGAGAAACTATTGGCAACTGATAATTACTGGGAGAGGGAGAGTTGGTTTTCTTTAACCAGGCTCCAGTGGATAGATGCACACTGAAGGACATTCAAGGACACAAGCTTGACTCAATAGACCTTAATATATGTGATTGAGTACAGGAGCTATGATGGGAGCCTGGGGTGGACTATAAGAGGAGTGCAGATAGGGGAGGGGGCCTAAATATGACCAAATATATTATAGGAAAATTTTTTTAAAATACAGAATTTTTATTTTATATTTTCCACAGGCTTTTTTATTTTTTATTTATTATTTTTTATGTGTATAAGTATACTGTCTGCATGTAGGTTGGTGCACCCATGTTGTGCAATGCCTTGGAGCCAGAAGAGGGCGTTGGATTCCCCTGGAACTGGAGTCAAAGACAGTTCTCAGCCGCCATGTGGGTGCTGGGGATTGAACCTGGGTCCTCTGCAAGAGCAGTCCGTGCTCTTAACCACTGAGCCATCTCTCTCTCCAGCCCCCAAAATACAGAATTTTTAAAGGAACACGAATACAAAGAAAATTAATAAAGGAACTCCATATCTAATCCCCTTGTGCTGATCTGAAGAGCAGGCTGCCTTCAGAAGGGGTGGACTTCCCCACTGTAGTTTTCTCATCAGCACATCCCAAGCAAGTAGGCCATAAAATGGTGCCTTTGAATGGCTGAGGGCAAAGTAACTTACCTGGAATTCTCGACTTATATAAACTGTCTTTTTAGGAATAAAAGTGAAGACAGTGAAACAGAACATTTGCTACCAATAGTCCCCACTCCTAGAAGTTTTTAAGTGTATGATGTCTAAGGAAAATCATCTGAGATGGAGATGAGTTGTAAGGAATGAACAGAGAAATTGGTTTACAAGAGAGCAAACTTACACTCCATTAAGCATTCAATCACAAAAACTCAGATGCTCCAGAGCACTAGTGGGAGTGGGTGGGTGTCAGGGTCAGCTTTAACCAGGTGTATTGGTGTATTATAAACTCTTTGAAGTGTTCAAGAGGTGAGCTTTGACATACGTATACATTCATAGAAACATTGTCACAAAGAAGGCAATGAACACCCACCCTCTGAGCAGCTTCCTTTTGCCCTTTTATAATCCCCGTCTTTTACTTTTTCCACTCCTCTTCCAGGGAAACACTAGCCTGAGTAAGTGAGAGTTACTGTGCATTTTCTAGAGTTTTATAAGTAGAATCATACATGTTGTCTTCCTTCTCATGGACTTTTGGTTGTTTATCGCTGTCTCCTGGGCTCTAGGAAGAACATGACACATGGTAGCTTCTCTCTTACTCCCCAAATACTGTTAATGGAGCAAATGACTGAATAGTAAATGTTCCTCTCTCCAGTGAGGTAAAAGGTAAGAAGACATAAAAGTTTTCAAGTCCTGGGGGCTGGAGAGATGGCTTGACGGTTAAGTCTCTTACAGAGCTTGTCTTGGCTTTTAGCTTTCATGTCGCATCTTCATCTTCTTCCTGCACACACAGCATCTGTGTTGTGTTATTGGAAGAGGGTGATAAAATTCAGGGTAACTCTAAGTTAGCAGGCCCTGGGGTCATGGGGTTATGTCCCTGGAGGGAAGATAGAATCTCAATTCTACCTTCTTAAAGGTTGCTGCATATCCTCCTTACAGTGAGGGACTATAGGAATTACTTTTATAAAGTGGACATAATCTGGACTAATGACTTTTAATTAACCCCAGCAAAACCATGTGCTCTTGTATCTAGTGACCTGGGCACCTGATCTTGTTTCCTGGGAACTTCAATTTTGTGCTCCACCCAAAATGATAATAAATGAATGAAGCTGAGTGTGGTGTGGTGCATGCCTTTAATCCTAGCACTCGGGAGGCAGAGGCAGGTGGATCTCTGTGAGTTCAAGGCCAGCCTGGTCTACAGAGCAAGTTCCAGGACAGCAGTGGGAATGCTTGAGAATTAATATGTCTAAGTGTTGAAAGCAGGTACACCTGTTTCCATTGCACACAATGAAAACTGGTAAGGACATGTGACCTGGGTGAATGAGACAGCCTAAAAGAAGGGAAGAAAAGACAGGATGGTATGTTGAGGTTAAGGTGGAGCCAAACTTGAACGTCTCCAATTGAAGCTAGGGACACTATTTTGAATAAAATTATGGGTGGGGGCCTGACTTGAGGACACAGTTCCATAGAAAAGAATTCAAGGACAGTTTCATCAATACAGTTCCAGGAGACAGTTCCAAAAGATATCTGGATAAACAAGTGTCCTCCGAGTTTGGGCCCATTCTTAAAAACTAAATTTGTGAGTCAGGGGTTTTGTTCAAGTAACTGTAAAAAAAGGCATAGTAATGCTGCAGGACTGCAACCTTAAACTGTGAGCAAAGTGAACCCTGCTCTCCTGAAGTTACCTTTGCCAGGTATTTTGTCACAACAACTAGAAAAGTGACTATGGTGATTTGAATGAAAATGGTCCCCATACGCACCAAGTATTTGGACATTATGTCCCTTGTTGGTGGCGCTGTTTTGGGAGGTTTGAGGAGGTGTGGCCTTGCTGATGGAAGTGTGTCACTGAGAGCAGGCTTTGAGAGTTCTTAAGCCTTGCCGGATTTCCAGTCACTTTCCACTTCCTGTGCCTGCTTGAAGATGTGAAAACTCTGCTTTCTGCTCTGGACGCCTCTTGCCACCATGCCCTACCCTGTCCCCCTGCCGTGATGGACTCTTGATTCCTCTGGAACTGTAGGCTCAAATAAACTCTCTTTTTATAAGTTTCCTTGGTCATGGTGTTTTACCACAGCATTAGAAAAGGAACTAATACAGTCACTAACATACCAGCTTTGCAGAAAACTGAATTTGTTGCTATCTCAGATTTAGGACCCTTTCTCTGGACCCAGGTCATCTTTCTGCTCAGGGTCCTCTCCCCACATGGCTTCCTGTTCAGCTTTCACTTGGTCTATGTTGCATTCCTATGGTAGGCAATGACTGTTTCTTGAAGACTGACTTTTGTTCCTGAAATCTACCAGTTACTTCTATTGACTTCCCTTCTGACACAGCCATACAGGCCAGTCCATGAACTACCCCAAATAGTCATCAGTGTTTTCTGACCATGATCCTTAGAATAGCATTGCTTTATGAAGGTCTGTAGAATGCCATTTAAGGCATGCTGGCATGATCTTCCCACATCCCATGCATGTCTCTTTGGGGAGATGGCCTGCCTCTGTGTAATAAAGGTGATCCTCGATGGGTGATCTTTGATTTAAAAGTGAAACTGTTGAATTTGTGAGTATGTTCTGAATTTTCAGATCTTCTTGTTGCAGTGTAGAAACTGGCTTCTTAAAAAAAGACCAAAAAAGAAATATACACACAATACTTCTGAATGGTCTACATTATCCATGATAGATGTTCTAATTTATTTTCTTTTTTTTCAATTTTATTTATTTTTTATGTGTATGAATGTACTGTCTGCATGTAGGTTTGTGTACCCGTGTCATGCAATGCCAAGGAGGTCAGAAGAGGGCGTCAGATTCCCCTGGAACTGGAGTTAAAGACGGTTCTCAGCCTCCATGTGGGTGCTGGGGATTGAACCCGGGTCCTCTGCAAGAGCAGTCGGTGCTCTTAACTGCTAGGCCAGCTCTCCAGCCCCCTAATCTACTTTCTATTGCTGTGATAAAATACTCTGACCAAAACCAAGTTCGGGAGGAAATATGCATTGGTATACAGGTCCTGATCACAGTTCATCCTTTTAGAAGTCAGGGCTAGAACTTGGACACCAGAATGGAACCACAGGCCTCAGAGCAATGCTGCTTACTGGCTTGTTCTTCTGGCCTGTGTTCAGACTACTTTCTTATTCAACCTGGACCACCTGCCCAGGTTGGCACCACCCATATTGGACTGGTCCCTTCCATATCACTCAGTAGTCAAGAAAATGTCTCACAGACACACGACCACAGGCCAGTCTGAGAGAGGAAATTCCCCAGTTGAGGTTCCCTCTTTCTAGGTGTGTCAAGTTGACAACTGAAACTATCCAGCATAGCAGGGCACTGGCTTGCAGTTCATCTGCACCCTTCAGCCAGGTTCTCATGTTTCCGTGGACTATAGCCAACGCCGTAGTTCTGGATCCTGCCTTGAACTCATCTCCCAAGACAGGCACTATACAGCTGCTCAGCATTATGTAGTCAGCGACTTAATTAACGAATGAATTTTTTTTGCTGTCTTTCTGCTTTGTTAGGAAGTCCAACATTCTCTTTTTAGATAATATCCAGGTTTCACTTTTGCTTTTTCACAACACAAAGCTGGCTAGCAATGAAAGTATTTATCTCTCCTTATGGGCACACAAAATTCCCACCATTCATTTAGAAAGTCAAGTATTCAAATAATTTGAATAAATAAATATCTTAAATGATTCCCAAAACACTTTACTTGCTGATAAATATGTAGAGGGCTTTTAATGATTAGGCTGCATCTGCTTTCTCTCTTTTGTTGCCTGGGCTTTTGAGGTCAATGAAGTGATAGGCATTCGTTTTCTCTCAGAAGAGCTGACTTCCCTCAACCCCAATCTCTGAGCATGAGTCAAGGGAGGGTCTCATGTCTCATAAAACATAAAACCAAGCTGGGCGTGGTAGCGCACACCTTTAATGCCAGCA
This sequence comes from Rhizomys pruinosus, assembly GCA_009823505.1. Classification (NCBI taxonomy): domain Eukaryota; kingdom Metazoa; phylum Chordata; class Mammalia; order Rodentia; family Spalacidae; genus Rhizomys; species Rhizomys pruinosus. Next base: position 1,437,101 of record VZQC01006864.1, read on the forward strand.
CTCGAGAGGTAGAGGCAGGCAGATCTTTGTGAGTTCAAGGCTAGCCTGGTCTACATAGTGAGTTCCAGGATAGCTGGAACTGTCTAAAACAAAACAAAACAACCCATAAAACCATTCCAGCATAGGACTAGAGGGGAAGGGATGTGTTGAGGGTCAAGTTCCAGTATGACCTTGGCTTGATCTGGGACTTCAAGCAAGTGCGCGCGCTCGTGTGTGTGTGTGTGTGTGTGTGTGTGTGTGGTGTGTGTCTGTGTGTGTCTGTGTGTGTGTGTTTTGTGTGTGTGTGTGTGTGTGTGTATTACTATCATTATTATTTACCTTCTTTTTTTGAGACATGATCTCCGTCTATAACCAAGGTTGGCCTGGAACTCTCTGTGCAGCCCAGGCTGACCTTGAACACATGGCAATCTTCCTGCCTCAGCCTCTCAAGTGCTGAATTTACAAGTATGAGTCAACATACACAGCTATATTAGCTTTATTGGAATTTTGTTTCTTCTAGAAATTTGACTTTGACAATATTTCTGTCACAAGATTATTTTGTGGATTAATTTCGCTAACTCATGTGAAGCTTCTTGGCAGAGTGCCTCCATGGCCAGTTAAGACAGTTGTTCCATAAATTCTTCCTTCTTTTCTTTATCCTAAATGCACTTACATGAAACAGCCCAATAACAACCCTAATATCTTCTACATACTCTTTTTGCCCCAAGAAAATGTCAGTGTACCACAGACTATTGAGGCCAAGATTCTTAGAGGGCCTCAATGAATATCCTCATGATTTACTTCACCATGTCTTGTTAGTAGTAGCCAAAGTTGTTTGTGTGAATGCTAGGTCGTATGAGCATTAAATCCTCTACTTCTCCAGTATTTAAATTGGTGACCAGCTAAATAAAGTCCCTGCAGGACAGAAGAGCCACAGTCTCATTTGAGCTTAAATTCTTTTTGTTGTTTACTTATGAGGAGGAAATTACAGATTCAAATTGTAATGGAACTTGGAAGAAGTTTTTAATATCTGGGAGAAAACTGTAACAGAAGGTGGTGTTTAAAACTTATGAATAATGTACAAGCAAAAAGAAATTCATGGTTAAAGGAGCAAACTTGTCTATCTGGAGAGAATTGCCATGGGAACCCAAGATGCCAGCCTAGAAGCTTTCCCTCAACAAATCAACTTAATACTGCAGCTAAATTTAGAATACCTTCAGTGTGGAGTGCTCCTGAAGTGGGGCTTGTCTTACATTTCAGAAGTCTTCTATTTTGTCATCAAAACGAACATCTGGGGACATTTTAATTGCTGTTTTGCACTACACTCTATAGAATCTTCCTGTGCTCCATAAGTTTACCAGCCCACTGCACACACAGCCTCACAGATGTCTGAATACCTAGGATGAGATGTGGCCAGTGCTTAGCAGCAACAGCAAGCTTCTGACTGGGGATCAGATAACTTGGACTCATGATGAAGTAAAATTAACTGCCTTGACTGCTTTCAAAACAAAACAACTTTATTGAGCTAGAACCCACATATATGAAATGAGCCTATTTAACATATGCAATGATTTTTTAATCTCTTCTCCAGGTTGTACAAGCAACTGTGGTGAATCCTCCACCTATTAGTTGTCCCCCACCTCAGCCTAGGCAAGAACTAATCATTTTGCCTGTATAGATTTGCCTGTTTGAGCTCTTTCATGTTAATAAAACCACATGATAAACATTCTTTTGTGACTGGTATCATTCACTTAGCATACTGTTTTCTAGATTCCTGTATGGTGTATCATATATTGTGCCTTCATGCCTTTTCTTGTTCCAAATAATATTCTTGTGTATGGATATACTGCATTTTATTGATCCACTTATAAGTTGATAGTATTGGGTTGTTTCTGCCTTGGGCTATTGGAAGTCAAACAGCAGACATGCAGAAGCTTTTCTGGGGATGTGCTTTTGCTATTCCTTATAGGGAAGTTGCTGGGTCATACAGCAGCTCCTACATTTTGAGTTTCTACCAAGTGTTATTCAATGTGGCTGTATCATTATAGGTTACCACCAATAATACACAAAGGTTCTAGTTTCTTCATATTCTTATAGCCACATAGAGGTATGAAATAGTATTGATTAGGGTTTTGATTTGTTAATTTTAGTAACCATTTCTTATGTGCTTATTGGCCATTCATATGTCTGTTTTTTTAGATAAGCATCTCTTCAAACTATCGACTCATTTAAAAATTGGGCTACTGATCTTTTTGTTAGCGAGCTGCCTTATTTCTTTCTGTATCTAGGCATTATTCCCTTATTCCATTCCCTTAATTTTGATGAGCTCCAGTTTCTAAAATTCTTTTCTGTTTTTACTTGTGGTTCCATATTTAAGAAAGCACTGCTCCTCCAAAGCCATGAACGTTTTAATGTCTGTTTTCTTCTAAGTGCATAATAGTTTTGGCATCTAGGTTTAAGCATGTAACCTATTTTGTGTTAACTTTTGTTTATGGTGTGAGAATAGTTTCAGACTTCATTCTTTTGCATGCGTTATATGAACACCATTTGTCAAAAACATTATTCTTTCATTACTGATTTGTCTTGACACCATTTTTGAAAAAACTCAATAGATCATAAATATGAAGATTGGCTTTTAGCCTATGAAAACTATTTCACTGAATTATGTGTCTATTCCAAGACACACTCTCTCTTGATTCTTGTAACTATGTAGCAAGTTTTAAATTGGGAAGTATGTCTTATAACATTCCCTTTCAAGATTGTTTTAGCCATTCTGGGTCTCCATTTGAGACTCTTCTGTGTATATTATTAATATTGTAGATTATTTTGACTTTTGGATGTTGGTTTTGAATCCCTGTAATAAAGCTCACTTGGCCACAATATGTAATTCTTATGCTGCTAAATTCTAACGCTTAATATTTTATCACACTTCTATGTCTACATTAATGAGATATTGTTTTGTAGCTTCCTTGTACTATACTGCCTTTATGGAGTTTGGGGATTATCTCTGACTAGTTTTCATAAAAATTGTTGAAATGTGTTCCTTCCACTTCTGTATTCTCAGAGTTGTTTAAGATTGTTGTTAACTCTTCTTTAAATGTTTAGTAGAGAAGGGAAATCATTTAGGCTGAAGAATAGTTTTTGTTTGTTTGTTTGCTTGCTTGGTTTTTTAAGATTTTTTTTAGACAGGATCTCTGAGGCTTAAGCTGGCCTAGAACTCCTGAGCCTCCTGTCTGTACCTCCCAAGTACTGGAAGCAAAGGCCTGCACCACACTCAACTTGTTTACTAGTCTTTAAAATATGAATTCAATTTTATTAGTAGTTATAGAATTATTCTAATTATCATGCATATTGGGTAAGTTACATTTTGAGGCTTCTGAGGAACTTACCCATTTCCTGGTCTACTTGTCAGTAGTCATGGCCCCTGGGTCGTTTGTCACATTGGTAATTCCTGGTTTTTGCTTTGACAGTTTACTAGAGATTTGTCACTTTTATTATTTCAAGGAGCCAGGTCTTTGTTAATATTTCCTATACTGTTTTCAACCTCATTGATTTCTGCTTATTGTTTTATTCTTTCTAATTCCTTTTCATCTATTTTTTTAAGGTTCTTAAGATATTAATTTGAGATTTTCCCCTTTTCTAACATATGTAAGCATTTGCTGTTACAAATTACCTTCTGAGTCTGTAGTTGCCTTCTCAGTCCCAGAAGCCCTGGTGGGATGCACTGTTTGTTCTGGCTCTGCCATTATACTCAGTTGCAGCACGATTCCCTGATGGGAGGACANCTTTTTTTTCAATTTTATTTATTTTTTATGTTGTATGATTGTACTGTCTGCATGTAGGTTTGTGTACCCGTGTTCTGCAAGCCACGGCGGTCCGAAGAGGGCGTCAGATTCCCCTGAAAACTTGAGTTCTCCTGGAACCAGAGATATGGACAGTCATTAGCTACCATGTGGGTGCTGGGGCTTTAACCCGGGTCCTCTGCAAGAGCAGTCGGTTTGCCTCTTAACTGCTAGGCAGCTCTCCAGCCCCTAATCTACTTATGATGTGATTAAAATACTTCGGACCAAAACAAAGCTTCGGGGAGGAATATGCATTGGTATACAGGTCCTGATCACAGTTCATCCTTTGAGAAGCCAGAGGCAGAATGACACCAGAATGGAGACACAGGCTCAGGAAGCTGCTTACTGGCTGTTCTTCTCACCGTCAGGACTCACCTTTCTTATACAACACTGAGACCACTGCCCATGGTGGCACCACCCATATTGGACTGGTCCCTTCCATATCACTCATAGTCAAGAAAATGTCTCACAGACACACGACCACAGGCCAGTCTGAGTAGAGGAAATTCCCCATTGAGGTTCCCCTATTTCTAGGTGTGTCAGTTGACAACTGAAACTATCCAGTGATAGCGGGCACTGGCTTGCAGTTCAGTCGGCACCCTCAGCCAGTGTGTCGCAGGGGTTTCCGGTGGACTTGAAGCCAACGGCCGAGTTCGGAGTCCGCCTGAAGTCAGTCGCACCAAGACAGGCACAGTACAGGCCGCTCAGCAAGTGAGGTCAGCGGAGCTTAAATAACGAATGAATTTTTTTTGCTGTCTTTCTGCTTTGTTAGGAAGTCCAACATTCTCTTTTTAGATAATATCCAGGTTTCACTTTTGCTTTTTCACAACACAAAGCTGGCTAGCAATGAAAGTATTTATCTCTCCTTATGGGCACACAAAATTCCCACCATTCATTTAGAAAGTCAAGTATTCAAATAATTTGAATAAATAATATCTTAAGTGATCCCAATAACACTTTACGTTACTTGCTGATAAATATGTAGAGGGCTTTTAATGATTAGGCTGCATCTGCTTTCTCTCTTTTGTTGCCTGGGCTTTTGAGGTCAATGAAGGTGAATAGCATTCGTTTTACTCTCATAAGAGCTGACTTCCCTCAACCCCAATCTCTGAGCATGAGTCACGGGGAGGGTATCAGTCTCATAAAACATAAACCAGCTGGGGCGTGGTAGCGCCACCATTAATGCCAGCACTACGAGATAGAGGCAGGCCGAGATCTTTGTGAGGCAAAGGCAGCCTCTGGGTCTACATAGTGAGTTCCAGGATAGCATGACTGGTCTAAAAACAAAACAAAACAACCCATCAAAACCATTTCCAGCATAGGACTAGAGGGGAAGGGATGTGTTGAGGGTCAAGTTCCAGTATGACCTGGCTTATCTGGGACTTCAAGCATGTGTGCGCGCGTGTGTGTGTGGTGTTGTGTGTGTGTGTGTGTGTGGGTGTGGTCTGTGTGTGTCTGTGTTGTGTTTTTTGTGTGTGGTGTGTGTGTGTGTGTCTTCTATGCATTCATTATTTACCTTTCTTTTTTGAGACATGATCTCCGTCTATAACCAAGGTTGGCCTGGAACTCTTCTGTGCAGCCCGCTTACCTTGACACCCTGCAAATCCTTCCTGACCTCAGCCTTCACAGTGCTGGAATTTACAAAGTATGAGTCAACATACACAGCTATATTAGCTTTATTGGAATTTTGTTTCTTCTAGAAATTTGACTTTGACAATATTTCTGTCACAAGATTATTTTGTGGATTAATTTCGCTAACTCATGTGAAGCTTCTTGGCAGAGTGCCTCCATGGCCAGTTAAGACAGTTGTTCCATAAATTCTTCCTTCTTTTCTTTACCTAAAGGCCGTACAGGAAAAGGCCCAGTAACAACCCTAAGATGTCGACAGACTCTGTTTTGCCCTCAAGAACAATGTCAGTGTACCACCAGACTTTTGAGGCAAGATCTTGAGGGCCTCATGAATCCTCATGATTTACTTCACCATGTTTGTTAGTAGTAGCCAAAAGTTGTTTGTGTGAATGCTAGGTCGTATGAGCATTAAATCCTCTACTTCTCCAGTATTTAAATTGGTGACCAGCTAAATAAAGTCCCTGCAGGACAGAAGAGCCACAGTCTCATTTGAGCTTAAATTCTTTTTGTTGTTTACTTATGAGGAGGAAATTACAGATTCAAATTGTAATGGAACTTGGAAGAAGTTTTTAATATCTGGGAGAAAACTGTAACAGAAGGTGGTGTTTAAAACTTAGAAATAATGTACAACAAAAGAAATTCATGGTTAAGGAGCAAACTTGTCTATCTGGGAGAGAAATTGCCATGGGAACCCAGATGCCAGCGCTAGAAGCTTTCCCATCACAACATCAACTTAATACTGCAGCTAGAATTTAGAATACCTTCAGTGTGGAGTGCTCCTGAAGTGGGGCTTGTCTTACATTTCAGAAGTCTTCTATTTTGTCATCAAAACGAACATCTGGGGACATTTTAATTGCTGTTTTGCACTACACTCTATAGAATCTTCCTGTGCTCCATAAGTTTACCAGCCCACTGCACACACAGCCTCAAGATTGTCTGAATACCTAGGATGAAGATGTGGCCAGTGCCTTAGCAGCAACAGCAAGCTTCTGTAACCTTTTGGAGGATCAGATAACTTGGACTCATGGAATGAAGTAAAATTAACTGCTATGACTGCTTCAAAAAACAAAAACAACTTTATGAGCTAGAACCCACATATATGAAATGAGCCTATTTAACATATGCAATGATTTTTTAATCTCTTCTCCAGGTTGTACAAGCAACTGTGGTGAATCCTCCACCTATTAGTTGTCCCCCACCTCAGCCTAGGCAAGAACTAATCATTTTGCCTGTATAGATTTGCCTGTTTGAGCTCTTTCATGTTAATAAAACCACATGATAAACATTCTTTTGTGACTGGTATCATTCACTTAGCATACGGTTTCTGAGATTCCTGTATGGTGTATCATGATATTGTGCCTTCATGCCCTTTTTCTTGTGCCAAATAATATTCTTGTGATCGGATATACTGCATTTTATTGATCCACTTGATAAGTATGATAGTAGCAGGTTTGCCTTTCTGCCTTGCTATTGGAAGTCAAAACAGCAGACATGCAGAAGCTTTTCTGGGGATGTGCTTTTGCTATTCCTTATAGGGAAGTTGCTGGGTCATACAGCAGCTCCTACATTTTGAGTTTCTACCAAGTGTTATTCAATGTGGCTGTATCATTATAGGTTACCACCAATAATACACAAAGGTTTCTAGTTTCTTCATATTCTATAGCACATAGAGGTTATGAAATAGTCTTTGATTGGGTTTTGATTTGTTAATTTTAGTAACCATTTCTTATGTGCTTCATTGGCCATTCATATGTCTGTTTTTTTAGATAAGATCTCTTCAAACACTATCGACTCATTTAAAATTGGGCTACTGTCTTTTTGTTAGCGAGTGCCTTAATTCTTTCTGTATCTAGGCATCATTCCCTTATTCCATTCCCTTAATTTTGATGAGCTCCAGTTTCTAAAATTCTTTTCTGTTTTTACTTGTGGTTCCATATTTAAGCAAGCACTGCTCCTCCAAAGCCATGAACGTTTTAATGTCTGTTTTCTTCTAAGTGCATAATAGTTTTGGCATCTAGGTTTAAGCATGTAACCTATTTTGTGTTAACTTTTGTTTATGGTGTGAGAATAGTTTCAGACTTCATCCTTTTGCATGCGTTATATGAACACCATTTGTCAAAAACATTATTCTTTCATTACTGATTTGTCTTGACACCATTTTTGAAAAAACTCAATAGATCATAAATATGAAGATTGGCTTTTAGCCTATGAAAACTATTTCACTGAATTATGTGTCTATTCCAAGACACACTCTCTCTTGATTCTTGTAACTATGTAGCAAGTTTTAAATTGGGAAGTATGTCTTATAACATTCCCTTTCAAGATTGTTTTAGCCATTCTGGGTCTCCTTTGTTCGATGTGAACTTTAGGAGTTTCTTTCTAATTTCTGAAAAATTTGTTGATGGTCTAGAAGAGCTGTGAGTTCACGCAGGTGTTGTAGAGCTTGTTTTCTCATATTTTTGTCTATTTTTGCTGTGTTTTTATGTATCTGTTGCGATGGGCATGACCTTTGGTTTTTAGTTTTCCTTTTATCCAGTCTTTTTGTTTGTTTGCTGTGTTTTATTGATTCAGGTTTATGTTCCCAAATGTTATTTAGGAGAAAAATGGATTTGTGTAACAGAAATGATTTGACATCAATCCCAGGCAGTGGCCCCTCTTCAGCCACACCTACCTCTATTCTGGGGCTGAGCCACCAGAGGTTTGACCACCATGCTCATGCTCCCACCCCCACCAAAGACAAGCCCAATTTAATTGAAATACCATCTTAGATTTATAAACCACATCTCCATTACCATTTCTCATAAGTAAAATTAGCAGTAGAATCATTTTGGGTGTATTCTTGGAACTTTTTTTGCTTTTCACTGAATTTTTAATGAACAATTAACAGATTTATAAAGTTTATAATTAAATTAATGATTTCATGAAGACTTTAAAAATGCTACTGAACATTTAATATTAAATTGATTACAAATTTTCAAAAACATGAACTTTTTTCCTCTTTTTAAGTTACTATATATTCATTATATACAGTGATGGATTTCATTAAGAAAATTTATTTAAACCCTATCACCTACTTTGACTATCTTCTCTCCACATAATTTCCCCTCCCTCTCTCCATCTGCCTTTCACTGCTCCTGCTCTCTCCAGTCTCCTTTCTGCTTTTACATACAAACATGCACATACACACATACACATATACATGCACACACACACCTAGACACACACCTGTACACATACATACACAGAGATACATACACATCTATACACACATGTACATACATACACATACACATACACACATACACACATATACATGTACACACATATACATACCTATACACATACACATCTACACATTTTTACATATCTATACCCATACACATACATACCCACAGAAACACATACACATAGACACACATATATATACACAGACACACATACACTCATACACACATACACACATACACTCATACACATAAACACACATAGACACACAACACACACATATATATATATACAAATATATATATACACACCTACATACATACATAGACAGCTATACATACATATGTACATACATACACATGCATACACAAATACACACTCATAAGGACACATATATACATAAACACATATACACACATACACACATACTCACTATAGGATCCATAAAAGATAGAGCACATATGATATTTGTCTAAGTCTGGCTTATTTCACTTAATATGATGCATCTATTTTCCTATGACACTTTTATTCTGCTTTAATGGCTGAATAAAAACTACATTATATATGTATATATATACTTGGATTTGCAAGTGTCTATGGTATGTTGACCCAGAGCCCTGGGAATGGTATAGCTGAATCATAAGATTTTTTAAAATTTTATTTATTTATGTGTATGAATGTACTGTCTGCATGTAGGTTTGTGCACCCGTGTCGTGCAAAGCCGTGGAGGTCAGAAGAAGGTGTTAGATTCCCCTGGAACTGGAGTTCTCCTGGAATTGGAGTTATGGATGGTTCTCAGCCTCCATGTGGGTGCTGGGGATCAAACCCGGGTCCTCTGCAAGAGCAGTTTGTGCTCTTAACTTCTAGGCCATCTCTCCAGCCCCTATTTTTAGTTTTTAAAGAACCATGATATTTACTTCTGTAGTGGCTGTACCACTTTAAATTCTTACCAGCAGTAGATAAGTGTTTACACTTTCCCCCTTATATCCTTGTCAGCATCTATTGTTGTTCATTTTATTTAAAAAATTAAATTTATTTTTATTTCTGTGTATATGTGTGTGTATGCCTGCTTGTTGCTTTGTGTACCACATGGAGGCCAGAGAGGACATTAGATTGCCTGGAACCGATACAGGTAGTCATCAGCCACCTGATAGTGGTGCTGGGAACTGAACCTGGGTCCTCTGCAAGAGCAGCAAGCGCTCTTAACCTTGGAGCCTTCTCTCCAGCCTTACTGCATGTTTTCTTAAAGACAGCCATTCTGACCAGAATCTCAATGTGGGAACTTGCATTTCCCCAGTGGCAGAAGGATGTCATTTGATTTTCATGGTTATTTGCCGATTTACTCCATGTTTTTGAAACTGTCTTATTTCATTAGTTCATTTACTTATTTGTTTTTTCTATATTTAGTTTTCTTTTAGTTCTTTATATACTCTAGATATTACTCCCGTGTTAGCTGTATAGGCAGCAAAAGTTTTCTCTATTCTCTAAGCTGTCTCCTGGCTCTGATGTGTGTTTCCTTTGTTGTGCAGATGGCTTTAAAAAGTCATGCAATGTCATTTGTCAGTTCTTCTATTATTTCCTAGGAGTACTTTTCAGACATATCCTGCCTAACCCTATATCTTGAAGTATTTTATTTATGCTTTCTTCTAACTATTTCAGAATTTCAGGTCTTTTTGCTGAGGTATTTGATCCATTTTGAGTTGATCTGTGCATGGGATATGGTTTCATTCTTCTACATTTGGAGTTAAGAGATGCCTTCATCCTAAGTGTAGAGGTTACACTGAAGATGTGTCACTTAGGTTAAGCATCTTACAGACACTTATTCTCTGCCTTTATCCAGTTTGGGAACTCTGTAATAGTCTCCATCAGTTGCAAAAAGAAGCTTCCTAGATGAGGGGTGAAAGAAATGACATTGGTCTAGGAATGTGCCGAGGTAGGTTTTTCTCTAGGAGCTTTGAGCTCTCCAGTCAGTTTTTAGTGCCACACACGAGTTTCCTCCCATTGAATGGCCTTAGTTCCAATTAGATAGCTGTTGATCCCCCCCACCAAGATAAGAGTGCCATTACTAAACCAATAGCAATAGTTTGCTGGGCTAGTCATTATTGTTTATTAGGCTTCACAGCTAAGTAAGACCAGAGATTGTTTTCTTTCCCCTTGGAAGCTTACATGGTATCTTCTGATACCATGAGAGCTAGTCTTTAGGAGGAGGCTTCTTGGTCAGTTCCAGCTTATTTGCTTCAAGTCCTGTGTCTGAATTTTGGCCTATCTGCAGGGTCTTATTTTCAAGTTCTGGGTGGAAATCAAAGGGTATGGCCATAGTCCGTGTTATTTGGGGAGTTTCTTAGAATTCCCTGACCGATAACTCAAAGGAAGGTTTCTCTTACCTGGCACTGTGGGGTATTTGTTGTTGTTGTTGTTGTTGTTGTTGTTGTTATATACCCTTTAGCTATACACATGTACTTGTATATTTATTGTATGTGTATTTTCAATAGACTTTGTACATTTTTCTCTGGTTATTCATACCATCTAAGCATTATTTATCTCTCCTATCATTCCCCCATATATCCCTCCATATACCTGTCTCCTACTATCCCTCTCTCTGAAGCCCCTTCTTCCTCTTTATCCCCATGATTGATTTCCATTTTCCTGGGTCCTGTGGTTACATGAGTATGTACACACACATTTAGGGATTTGGAACTAAAATTGGTGGAATCAGTATATAGTGAAAATGGCCATCCTTTCCCAAAAGCAGTTTACAGATTCAATGTAATCCCAATCAAAATCCCCATGACATTCTTCACAAAAATAGAAAATCCACTTTAAAATTTATATGAAACACAAAAGACCCTGGATAACAAAAACATCCCGGGTACAAAGAATAATGGCAGAGGGATTACCCTACCAGTCCTCAAATCTATATTACAGATCCATAGTCATAAAACAGCATGCTATTGATACAAAAACAGATGTGTAGATCAATGGAACAAAATAGAAGACCAAAACATGAGTGCAGATGATTATAGCCCCCTGATAGTTGGCAAAAGATGCCAAGGACACACACTGGAGGAAGGACAGCAGCTTCAGGAAACGGCGCTGGCACCACTGGGCCTCCACATGCAGGAGAATGAAATTAGACCCTTATCTATTACCCTGCACAAAAGCCAACTTCAGATGGATCAAGGACCTCAATGTAAAGCCTGAAATGCTGAAACTGTTAGAAGAAAAAACATAGGCAGTACCCAGGAAAGGACTTTCTAAATCAGACATCAGTCACTCAGGAATTTAAATCAACTACTGACAAATTTAAATCAACTACTGACAACTACTTCATTATACTAAAAACCTTCTGTACAGCAAAAGAAACAACCAATCAAGTGAAAAAGAAGCCTATAGAGTGGGAGAAAGATCTCTACTAACTATTCAGCTGACAGAGGATTAATATCCAGAATACATAAAGAACTCAAAAAAAAGAAGCATCAAAGAACTGACTGAAGCAAGAAAACAAATACCCAGCTTAAAAAAATGGGTTATAGATCTGAACAGAGAGTTCTCAAAAGAAATAAAAATGGCTTAAAAAAAACCTTAAAAAGTGAAGTATTTACCATTGTTAGTAATTAGGGAAATGCACATCAAAACTACCTTAAGATTTCATCTTACCCTAATCAGACTGGCAAAGATCAAGAGAACAAATGACACCAAATGCTGGTGTGGATTTGGGCAACCCTCATCCAATGTTGGTTGGATTGCAAAGTCGTGCAACCACTGTGGAAATCAGTATAGAGAAATCTAACAAACTAAAAGTAAATTTATCAATTACAAATGGATCAAAGACCTTGATGTAAAACCTGAAACTCTGAAGGTGATAGAAGAAATTGCTGGCAGCAATCTACAAGACATAGGCATAGGAGAAGACTTCCTAAATCAGACAGTAGCTGCACAGGAAGCGAGGTCGACAATTGACAAATGGGACCTCATTAAATTCAAAAGCTTCTGTACAGAGAAAGAAACAATCAGTGAAGTGAAGAGAAAACCCACAGAGTGGGAGGAAACCTTCACCAGTGATACATCTGACAGAGCATTAACTTCCAGAATATATAAACTACTCAAAAACAAAGAAGTAAGAAATCAAATGACCACTCAAAAGATGGAGCAAAGAGCTGGGCAGAGACTTCACAAATGAGGAAATAAAGATGGCTGAGAAACATCTTAAAAATGTGCAACGTCACTAATAATTAAGGAAATGCAAATTAAACCCACTTTAAGATATCATCTCACTCCAATAAGACTGGCTAGGATCAAGAAAACAAATGATACCAAATGCTGGAGAGGTTGTGGGGAAAGAAGAACACTCATTCACTGATGGTGGGAATGTAAATTTGTACAACTATGGAAAGGAGTATGGGGAACCCTGAAAATACTCAAAATGAGCTTACCACCTGACCCAGCCATATCACTCCTGGGTATATGCCCACAAGACTCATCCTACTGCAGTGATACGTGCACAGCCATGTTCATTGCAGCTCTCTTCACAATAGCAAGGAGCTGGAACCCAAATGCCCCTCAGCCAATGAGTGGATAGAGAAAATGTGGTACATCTACACAATGGAGCTGTAAAGAAAGATGACATCATGAACTTTGCAGGTAAATGGATGGAACTGGAAGACATCATGCTATGTGAAGTAACACAGTCCCAGAAAAAGCAAATGACGAATGGTATTCCTCATTTGTGGATGCCAAGCACTGAACTGTAAGGCAAACTGAGCAACATCACTGTTATATACCCCTTTCTCTGAAAGCAACTGTGCTCTTATAATATAAATCACTTAACAGGCTCTAGAATTAACCCACCACTTATTTTTAGACTTTGTAATCTTGGTATATGGGTGGAAGATATGTAGGCATATTTTAGAGTAATATAAATTTAAAAAGGAAACATGTGAATCCTGAAATAAGATATGGAAATGACAGTGTGTGTACAGATGATATAATTTTAGTATAGGTGTGATGTATATGTATGCATATGTTAGAGCAATACAGATTGGAGGGAACTATGGCAGCAGAGGAACTGGGACAGGGAACAAACTGAAACAGTAAAGTTACCCCCAAACAATAATCCTCTGCTTTGAAAGACTTTGAAAAGAATTAGAAAACGATACATGGCAGGAATGGCAGGATGCATGAACTCGGGTGGGGTGGGGGCATGGAAGGGGAAATGAGTCTACACTGGAATGACAAATGATGTATGAATTGCATAAAACTTCAATAAAAATGTTAAAAAAGTAAATTTACCATATGATCCAGTCGTACCACTCCTTGGCATATACCCAACGGACTCATCGTACTACACGCACAGTCATGTTTATTGCTGCTGTTTTCATAATACCTAAGGAAAGGAAACAACCTAATTGTCCCTCAACTGATGATAGGTAGTAGAAGTGTGGTACTTTTATGCAATGGAGATCTACTTGGTAGTAATGAAAAAAATAAAATCATGAAATTTTCAAGTAAATGGATGAAACTAGAAACTGTTATACTAAGTGAAATAACACAGATTCAGAAAAACAAGTGATGTATCCCCTCTCTCATTTGTGGATCTTTGCCCCAAATCCCTAAATGGGAGTGTGTATACATCCTGATGTGACTGTAGGAGCCAGAAACATGGAAATACACCATGGGGACAAAGGGGAAGAAGGAACTTGAGAGAGGGGAATAGTAGGAGACAGGTGTTGCTTAAGAGGGAAATGGGGAAAGGGGGTACTTTAGCTGGGAGGGAGGAGGAGAAATTATATGGGTGACTGAGAGAAGAGCTAAATAATGATTACATGGTATGAAAACCCAGAGGGAAATGTTCAAAGTCCTACTGAAAAAATACACATACAATAGACATACAAGTACATGTTATAGGTGAAGGCTATATATCAAATGCTTTTTATGTATCTGTTGAAATGATCATGTTACTTTTGTCCTTTAGTCTGTTAATGTGATATGTTACATTTATTGATTTGTGTATGCTAACCATCCTTGCATCTTTGTAATGAAGCCCACTTGATCATGGTGAATGATTTTTTTTTTAATGTGTAGATGAATTCTGGGAATCATACCTGGGTCCTCTACAAGAGCAGCCAGTGCTCTTAACGAGCCATCTCTTTAGCCCCACAGATACTATTTTTAAACAAAAATGTATAACTGCATACATACATACATACATACATACATACGTACATACATATTGCTAACATAAAACAAGAAAGCCATTAGCATGGAATTATTTTTATATCTAGATCTGTTGATAACTACATAAAATCTTAACTTTGAAACATTTTTGATAGTTAGCATGATTTTAGGTCTCATTTGTCAATTGTTGGCCTTAATTATTGGTGAATGGAAAAAAGCTATTCAGAAGTCTTTGATGTACCTCTATTCTATAAGGTACTGCTTATATTTTCTTCTAGCAGTTTCAGTATTTCCAGTTTTACATTGAGGTTATTGAACCATTTGGAGTTGATTTTTGTATGGGATGACAGATATGGATCTAATTTCATTCTTCTGTATGTTGACATTCGGTTTTTCCAGCATCATTTTTATCTACAGAAAGACGCCTCCCCAGGTGGATCTTTGTGAGTTCAAGGCCAGCATGGTCTACATGGTGGAGCTACAGGCAGATCCTGTCTCAAAAAGACAAAAAAAGGAAAGAAAGAAAGAAAGAAAGAAAGCCTCCCATGGTGGCAGGCAGAGGCACCCACAAAAATCCATGCTGGTCAGAATGCAGAGAACAAGCACAGGCCCAGTGGGCTCATCTATAATGCAATCCTCCCACACAAGGCCCAAGGAACATTGCAGAGGAGGGGGCAGAAAGACCATAAGAGCCAGAGAAACAGGAGACTTGTGTCACACTAGACACTTGTGTTACACTAGACAATGTCCTCTACATATGATAGGAAAGTTGCATTTATGAAAACGTGACATTATGGCTGCCCAAACAAGACTCTTACAGTAACAACACCAGTTGACATGCCAACTCTGACAGGTGAAGTACCACAAGGCCCTCCCTTTAGACAAAGAGCCACAGGCAACCAAAGACTACTGTAAGAGGGAAAATCAGTCTTCTCCAGAGATGAGCCCTGAGTAGTCAGCTTTAAACACATACATACAAGAGCAACAGACAGACAGACACACACACACACATCTATATCTATAACTATATCTGTGTAACAACCACCACCACAGAAGGTATGGGGGGCAGGACATGGGGGGATGTGGAGGGGGAGAAGGAGAGGCAAAATGTTGCAAAACACTGTACTCATGTATGAAACTTTAAAAAGACTTTTTAAAAAAGTTTCAGTCAGAGACAATTGGTTATGTAAGTAAATAAGGACCTCCCATCGACCCATACTCCAGTAAAGCAAATGTTTCCTCACACCAAATAAGGCAGGTGCTACCTGTAGGCAGCCAGGTAGTTTCCTTCCCTTCTAAGCTTCTGTGTTTAGCCTCTACAAGCCCACTTCTACTGCAGCTGAGTAAACCCTCTGAACCTGTTCTAGCTCCAAGTACTATCTGATTCACAAATCATTCTTTTCTCAAAGAAACTCAAATTTATTTTGTCCAAAGTTTTAACAATATATATAGTACATAGTGAGATAATAAATGCTTTTTAATCTTTTTTTCTGCATTTTTCTCTTACCTCTCCCCACTCAGAAATTATACTGTCTCTATAATTAGTAAAACTTATTAAAATAAGTCGAATCAAATTCAAAAGATGAGTCTTTCCCTAATAATCTTTTAACTGACCCAAGGCAGGTTATATTCATGAAGTTCAAGGATAAGGTAAACTAAATCATGCTGGAAAAAAACCCTGGAGTGGTTCCCTTGGAGGGGTGGGGTAGATTGATAAGGAAGGTCATGAGGAAATCTGCTTGCTATGCTGACAAAAATTGAGAGCAATGATCTATAGGTGGATAGAGATTTGGGGTACATAGGTTAGAGAAGAGGCAAAACTCAGGGAATGCATGCTTAAGATTTTTGTATTTCATGTTACTTTTACATAAAATCATTTATTGAGAATTTTTTCATCTGTGTCCATTAAGAATATTGGCTTATAGTTTTCTTTCTTTATTGTGTCCTTTTCTGGTCGGAATCAGGGTGCTATTGGCTTTATAAACTGAGTTTAGCAGCATTGATTTTATATATAATACATATAATTTTATAAGCATTGGTGTTAGTTCTTTAGAGATCTGATAGAATTCAGCAGTGAATCCACCTGGCCTGGCCTTCTTTTAATTGGGAGACTTTTTATTGTTGCTTTACTCTCAATGCTTGTTATAAATCTGTTTGTGTTGTTTATATCCCTTTGGTTTAATTTTGATAGGTTGGGGGCTGGAGAGATGGCTCAGCAGTTACGAGCACTGATTGCTCTTGCAGAGGGACCCAGGTTCAAGTCCTAGCACCCACATGATGGCTAACAACCGTCTGTAACTCTAGTTCCAGGGCATCTGATCTCCTCTTCTGACCTCCATGGGCATTGATTACCATAACAAGTGTGCACCTACCTACATGCAGGGATTACATGCTAACACATAAAATACAAATAATAAATAAAATACTAAAACCAATTTATCCATTTCTTCTTGATTTTCCAGTTTATTGGAATATTGGTTTTCAAAATATTCCTTAGTGATCCTTTGGAATTCTTTGGAATCTGTCGTGATGCCATTTTTTTTTTTCATTTTTTCAGTCTCTAGATTTAGATATTTAGATTTAGATATTTTCTTTCTAAAAAGTTATTTTCATTAATTCTTTGAGTACTTCATAAAATGCATCTTGCTCATATTTTCCCCTCACCCAACTCCTCCCAGATTCATCCTCTCTTCCTTACCCAGTGAACTTCATGTTCCTTTTTTTTTCCTGACTATAACATGTGTTGCCCAAATACTCTTGGGTGTGGAACCTGCCCTGGATTGTGATCCAGAAAGAGTCCCACCCAGCCACCAAATGCCAATAGCTTTTCAGCCAGGGGAGGGATTTCCTGCTCAGATCATTCCATTCCATGCTAGGATTTTGTCTGGCTTGAGCTTGAGTAGGTTTTATGCATACTGTCATAACTTGTGAATTCATATGTACAACTGCAGTATTTTCTGGAAAGCACAGTTTCCTTGTAATTATCCACTACCTCTGGATCTTACAATCTTCTGTGTCTTCTTCCACCATGATCCTTCTGCCTTGGGAAGAGGGATATGGTTTTGATGGCCTGTTGGGGGCTGAACACTTTGGAGTCTCTTTTCTGCACTTTTATGAGTTGTGGGTCTCTGTGATAATTGCCTTATATGGCATGAAGAAGCTGCTCTGATAAGAACTGAGTGATGAATTAATTGGTAGGCATAGAGATAAATCATTAGGAGTCCTTTTTATATAATGCCATTTAGTAGAATGTTAGTAGTAGATTCTCTTCTAAGGCCTATGACCTATCTAGTCACAGATTCTTGGCTCCAATACTAGTGCCAGGTATGGGTTCCATCTTGTTGGGTGGGCTTTAAATCCAAGCAGGGGGTGATTAGTTACTTCCATAACATTCATTGCATTAGTGGGTATAGCTTGGCAGGCCAGTTGTTCATATATGTATATTATATGTATATATAATTTTTATTTTATGTGTTTGAGTTATTGCTTGCATGTATGTAAGGACCTTTGTGTCCTGCAAAGGCCATGGAGGTCAGAGAAGGTATCAGATTTCCTGGAACTGGAGTTACAGATGGTTATTAGCTGCCATGTGGGTGCTGGGAATTGAACCTGGCTCCTCTGCAAGAGTAATCAGTGCTCTTAACCACTGAGCCATTTCTCCAGTCCCCCCCCCTCCTCCAAGTTGTTCTTATAGTTTGCAGAGTTCATGGCTGGGTAGCATTGATACTTTCTTTTCTCCTCCAGTAGCATGTGTAGCACCTTCCAGTGGACATGAAGCTTCCAAGTCAGTACCAGCTTGATTTCTCCATGTTTTATTACTCAAGTATATGTTGTCTTCAGCAATAGAGCCTTATGGTCCAGTTCTGGGGGTTAACCAGGAACATTGAGCCTATATTGACTTCTTTATTTTATTCAGCTGTTATTTGTGTACTGATTGGATTAATTTGGATTAGTTTAGTCATAGCACCTTTGATGTTATTGAATAGTCTTGTAATTGTTTTTTTTTTAATTCTCTATCTGTAATTGCATCTGACTCATTCTCACTTGAATCTCTCGTGTCAATTTTTTTTGTCTTTTTTGAGACAAGGTCTCCCTGTAGCCCCAGCTGGCCTGGAACTCACTCTGTAGACCAGGCTGGGCTTGAAATCACAGAGATCTGCCTGCCTCTGCCTCCCAAGTGCTAGGATCAAAGGCATGCACCACCACTGCTTTGTGTCAATTTTTTTTTTTAGGTATTTATTTTTTTTATTTTTTTTAATTTAATTTTTATTGATGGTTTGTGCATTTCGTACATCATTTTCCAATTCAGATCAGGCATATTTCCCTTTCCCTTCCCCCCCACCCCCATCCCATCCCAGATCATGTATTCTGCCATAACTGTCCTGCATCTTTCAGGTTTTTTTTTTTTCCTTTTTTAGCTATAAGTGATAATCCATGAGTATAAGCATCCTTCGTGCAAAACCAATCTACAGACTGTTGTGCCCAAACCCCCACAGTCCCACCATTCAGTGGGGGGTGACAGGTTGTTTGTTCAATCAAGTTGATCAAATGAGTGTCCAGACTACATCGCTGTAGTTTCACCGTTCACCCCAATCGCAGCCTTTACATTCTACCACGCCCCCTCTTCCGCAGACTGCCAAAAATGTGAAAAATCAAGGCAATATAACTCTTTCAAAAATTGACACAAAGAAATGATTAAGCTTTATGTCAATTTTTGAAAGAGTTATATTGCCTTGATTTTTCACATTTTTGACATTTTTGCATTAGGACTTGGTCATTTATGATTAGCAATTGATTTGATATTTTATTAGCTATATTTTTTTCAGTTTAAATATTTTTTAAATTTTGTGTGTATGAGTGTTTTGCCTACATGTACATAAGAGTACCATATGTCTGCAGTGCCTGCAGAGGCCAGAAGATCCCCTGGATTTGGAGTTACCAGTGGTTGTTAGCCCCCATGTGGGTTCTGAGAATCAAACCTGGTCTTCTGCAAGAACAGCCAGTGCTGTTAATCTCTGAACCATCTCTCTGTCCCCAGTAAGAATATTTTCAATGTTCAAATGGGACTAGGTGGTCGTAGGATTGAGGTTTAATTCCTTCCCATTTAACTAGGGGTGTATTGCAATGGTTAAACCCAAGTCCACATGCTTGGGGCACCAGACATGATTTCTACCACCTCTTCAAGAATAGAATACTAACTTGAAAAGTAACCACAATTGATGGGTAGGCCCATTATGAAAATACAGTAATAGCCGACTAAAATAATAGCCCTTCGACTCCAGTTATTTTGTTGAAATAAAGGAACAAATATTTCATGGTATGTGCTAAATTATTAGCTATTAAGCATAAGAATGGAAACAAAATAATCTGAGTAAAGCTAACAATAAGTACTGAGCACCCAAGGAAAATAGAAGAGGATAGAGTAGGAAAGGGAGAACAACAAAGAAGAGAGGAGGAGATCAAGAAGCCCTAGGTAAAGGTAGAATGAAGAAGTGCATGAAGAATCATACTCACATAGCCTTAAATAATCTCAGCACTTGGGAAACAAAGGCAGGGAGATCCCAGTCCCAGACCAATCTGCTTTTGAGGAGAGCCTGCCTAACAAAAGGAGCCAGAGAGAACAGGGCAAAACAAAGTGGCTGTGCTGGTTTGAATGAGAATGGCCCCCATAGGTTTCAAGTATTCAGAGATTTTTGTCCCCAGTTGGTGGCGCTGTTTTAGGAGGTCTTAGAAGGTATGGCCATACTGGAGGAAGTGCGTCACTGGGGGGGCAGGCTTAGTGAGTTCAACTAGCCTTTCAGGTTCCAGTTGCTCTCTTGGCTTCCTGTGCTCATTGGAAGACATGAACATCAGCTTTCTGATCCAGCCCTGGCCACCATGCCTCCCCACCACAATGGATGGACTCTTAATTCCC
The DNA here is from genome assembly GCA_009823505.1 of Rhizomys pruinosus. Taxonomy (NCBI): domain Eukaryota; kingdom Metazoa; phylum Chordata; class Mammalia; order Rodentia; family Spalacidae; genus Rhizomys; species Rhizomys pruinosus. The sequence goes on from VZQC01006864.1 coordinate 1,457,864, forward strand.
TGGAACTGTCAATCATAAGCTCAAATAAGTTCCCTTGGTCATGGTGGTTTTATCACAGCAACAGAAAAGTGACTAATACAGTAGTCTACGGATTTAAAATTAGATACTATTTCTGTCAGTGCAGTCACTCACCTGAAGGTAGGTACAGACTGTCTCCATGGCCAGTTGCCTGAATGCAGAGCAGACTAATGCATCTGTTCAGGTGCAGACTGTTTCTGTGTGGTCACTTGCATATATGTACAGATGTGGACTGTGTGTGTTTACAGATGCAGAGTATATGTGGTTACTTTCATATGTTCATGTTCACAGAGCCTCTGTGTGATAGCTTGCATATATGCATAGATCTAGACTGTCTCTGTGTGATCACCAGCGTGTGTCCATGGGTACAGACTGTCTCTATGTGGTCACGCTCATGTATTCAGGTGCAGAATGCCTCTGTGTGATCACTTTCATGTGCACGCAGGTGCAGACTGTCTCTATGTTGTTACTCATGAATGTATAGGTACAGATTGTATGCAGCCACTCATGTGTGCCCTGGTGTAAACTACTTCTGTGTAGTTGCTTGTGTGCAGGTGCAGTCTCCATGCCCTCACTTGCCTGAGTCTTTGTTGGGTTATGTCTCCATGCCATCTTGCTCTTCCTTCTCTGGCTATTTGGGCTGTGTTTGCCAATGAGAACAGAACTTTTGTGTATGAAGCTTCTTGTATTGATTTTAGTGTTGTTTGGTCCATAACAGAGGAGGTGCTTTGTGGGTTGGGCAGGGTGTATTATTACAGTGTCTTTCAGTTTCTAGGCACTGAAAGGGCTTTTGCAAGCTTCCCACTGGTATGCGCAGTAGTACCTTGAAGTACTTGCCACTAGCCATTTCTCTTCTGGGGAACTAGTAAGTCTAGCTCCAGTCTGTGGTTCAGACCAGATTGCAACCTTATGGAACATTGCACAGTTCTGAATCAGGTTTTCTTCTCTAGCCAGAAGTAATGTACATGCCATTGAGTTTCAAAGAGGGCTGTACAAGGAAGAATCTTACCTCTAGAGTTGCCTGGCTACTCACTTAGCTGGAGTCTTTTTGCAGTGGATTTTCATAGCTACTCTAGTCAAATGTTGAGAAGACAGGATCTTCCTGGTCTCTGTATGGTATGTAGACCCCATGATTCACTAGACTGCAGATCTGCTTGGTGATGTATCCAGTGTCAGTTGTGCTTTTAGAGTCTCTGGTTTGGTTTTTTCCCCCTTTGGACTTTGCCACTTCTTCCAACATGTAGTCTTCTTTCCTTCCTTCCTTCCTTCCTTCCTTCCTTCCTTCCTTCCTTCCTTCCTTCCTTCCTTCCTTCCTTCTTTCTTTCTTTCTTTCTTTCTTTCTTTCTTTCTTTCTTTCTTTCTTTCTTTCTTTCTTTCTTTCTTTCTTTCTTTCCTCATTATCTACACTAAGAGTACCTGTATTCCTGAGCCTCTTTTCATTGTCTTATACCAAAGACTTTCTTCCATCATAGAGGTAATGATCTGAATACTTAAATGATAATTATGAGGTATTGCCTTTCATCTCTAATAAGTAACATTTTGTTTTTAAGTCTATCTTTTCTGATACTAGTATATATTCACTTCATCTCCCATGGATGCTACTTGCTATTTTTTCCATCATTTTTGCTTTAAATTTTTTGTTGCTTTGAATCTACAGTGTGTCCTGTTACATAGAGAATATAGTTGAACCTTACTTTTAACTATCGTTTAATAATCTTTGTTTTTTTTTCTTGGATGATTTATCTACTCAAGTTTAATTTATTTTTTATTTTTATTTATTCATTTTTTGTCTTTTTGAGACAGGGTCTCCCTGTAGCTCCAGCTGTCCTGGAACTCACTCTGTAGACCAGGCTGGCCTTGAACTCACAAAGATCTGTCTGCCTCTGCCTCCCAAGTGCTAGGATTAAAGGCATGCACCACCACGCCTGGCTCAAGTTTAACTTTATTTTTGATAAGGTTATATTTACACATGCCATTTATCTTTCTTTTTCTACAGCTCATGTATTTTTGTGTTTATGTGTGTGTGCATGCTTGTTTTAGGGTATGTGTACACATATAGGTACACATATGTGTAAGCCAGAGGTTGTCATCAGGTGTCTTCATCAGTCACTTTCCATCTTTATTATTATATTTTTTTTTGGTCTTTTCACGACAGGGTCTCCATGTAGCCCCACCTGGCCTGGAACTCACTCTGTAGACCAGGCTGGCCTTGAACTCACAAAGATCCCCCTGTCTCTGCCTCCCAAGTTCTAGGATCAAAGGCATGCACCACCACGCCCGGCTTCCATCTTTATTTTTGAGATAGGGTTTCTTACTATACCTGTTGGCTAGGCTGGTTGGTCAGCATGCTCCAGGAATCTTCCTCTCCACCTCCCCAGAGCTGGGATTACAGTGCACACTCCCACACTAGCCTTAGTACATGTATTTTTTAAAAAAAATATATATATATATTTATTTTATTTTATTTTTTTATGTGTATGAATGTACTGTCTGCATGTAGGTTTGTGTACCTGTGTCATGCAGTGCCGCAGAGGTCAGAAGAGGGTCTCAGATTCCCCTGGAAATGGAGTTAAAGATGGTTCTTAGCCACCATGTGGGTGCTGGGGATCGAACCCGGGTCCTCTGCAAGAGCAGTTGGCACTCTTAATTGCTAGGCCATCTCTCCAGCCCCAGTACATGTATTTTTTATTCCTCTATTTCTATTTGATTTCTTTTGCATTAAGTAAATATTTTCTAGTATAACATTAATTCCATTAACTAATTTAAAATTTCTTTGTGTGTGTGTGTGTGTGTGTGTGTGTGTGTGTGTGTGTATGTGTGTGTATGTGCTAGGCATAGATGTAGAGGTCAGAGGACAATTTTCAGGAGTTAGTTTTTTCCTTCTACCATGTAGGTCCCAACCTTAGGCCATCAGGCTTAGCAGCAAGCTCCTAAACCCATTGAGCCATTTTACTGGCTTCAATTAATTTTTAAGGCTGCATTTTTTTCTTAATGGTTGTTAAACACTTCGCATAAGTAGCTGGAATTTACTTTGGATTTATGCTAACTTAATTCCAAGGCCTCCTAATAGTACTACTCATTTTGCCCCTTTCTGTATTATTTTTGCATATACCACAGAAACTACAGATAGACACTATAGACACTACAGATAATACAGAAACTACAAATACAATCACATACAGTGTAATTATTAGTTTATATAATTTTCATATCTTTTGTAGAAATAAGAAAACAAATAATAAGTCTGTGTTTATATGGTGTGTCACAAGACATGTCTCATCTAGAGTGGTTCTTCTGACTTGTTCCTGTGGGTTTGCATTATGATCTGTTGTCAGTTCTTTATTCCAAAACGGCTTTGCTCTTTTTTGATGCAGTTATTAAAAAATATATTACATGTTTGCATTATAGCTTCTGTGATGCAATTATTTTCATATGATTCTATTTTCAAGATTTTTACTCCAGTTATGAGAGGATGTATACAATTATTCCGTCAGTATAATTGCCAACATAATTACTATACTGATGTTCCTGTTTTTAAATTTAACTCTGAGAACTCCATTTCACATTTCTTATGAGTATACTATTAATTCTGAAAAACACATTCTGTTTTTGTTCACTTGCATATGACATTATATCATCTTAATTTCTGAAAGGTAGTTTTGTTGGATATAACATTGTTACTGCCCCCGCTCCAAACCTCCCCCCAGCACTCTGAACTCTGTTGGGCTTCCATTGTTTCTGATGAGATGTTAGTGTTGATTACTGGTACGCCCTTACAAGTGATTGCTTTCTTGCTGTGTTTTCTTCTTGTCCTTGGCTTTGAGATTTGTCTCCATCTGATGAAATTTCTTTGTATTTACTATATTTGAGTTCATTAAGTATCATGGATATATAGATTGTTTTTCATCAGGTTTGATAAGTTTTCAGTAATTTGTTCTTCAATGTTTTAGACAATTTTATTACATTTATTTATATATTTATCGTGTATATACTCCCCTTCCCCCACCGTGTGCATACCTGATATGGTGCCAGTGTGCAGAGGTCAGAGGACAACTTGCAGAAGTGAGTTCTCTCTTTCCACCTTGTGGATTGAACTCAGTTTCCAGGCATGGCAGCAGACACTAAACCATCTTGCCAGCCCCAGTTCTTTTTTCTTTTTCTATTAAAGGCTTTATTGATATAGTTCATGAATTTTGTACAAAGTAGAAATAATTTTCTTACTGATTGTCTTAAATCATTTAACATTTAAATATTTTAATAACATGGTACAATTATATCTAGAACATATATATTATAACTAAATTTTCTATACTTGGATGGAAAGTAACATTTTTGAGTTATATGGCTTTACATTAAAATAACAAAAATGAAACTTGATAGTTTAAAAATCCTGTTTTCAGTCTTTTAAAAATTAAAAAACAATTATTGAGCTTTTGTACATTTCCTGTAGCTGTTCTTAATAAAATTCAGGCACTCTTCCCCATGCATACCTCCCCAAACCTCACCAGACTTCATGTATTCCACCGTACATGAGTCCCATCCAGTCCAACATTTGTACTCAGATGTCCTTCAGTGCAAGCTCATCCACTGGGGTCTAGTCAGCCTATGCAGAGATTGTAAGTAAGGCATACTGTCCCTCATCTAGTAGTAATCAGTCTAGGGCTGGCCCACCACCCATTTCTCTCAGTCCACTCTTTGGGCCCTTGTCTGGTTGAGTTAGCATAGGTCCTGTGTTCCACTTCACCATTACCATAAGTCACATTGCAAGCTTCTAGTGGCCTGAAAGCTTCTGTTTCCCTATGCTCATGAATTACCCCTGGCTCTTACAGTCTTTCCATCCCCTCTTCTGCAATGGCTCTGAGCCATGGGTGAGTGAGGTTTTATATAGGAGTTCTATCCAGGGACACAGTCTCTGCAGTCTCTTATTCTTTTTTTTTTTCTTCTTTTATTTGTTTAATTTTTTAAGGGATTCTACAATATAATAGCACAGTTGTTTTCAGATAACATTGACATTACTCAGATTGCCATACAATTAGGTAATTGGTGCATTTTTTTTGAAGTGAGCCAAATTATTAAGCATAAGCAATGAATGTAACATTCATGAAAAACCAGTTTGCAAGTATCTATGTCCAAATTTTGAACAACCCAAGGTTCCCATAGTCCAGTTGGAGAAGCTTGTATGCACAAGCATGTTGATCAAGTAGGAGTCCAGTCTATATTGCTGTAGTCTCACAGTTCACCCCAATCTCTCCACAGCCCTTACATTCTACCACGCCTCCTCTTCCACAAGTTGTTCCCTAGGCTTTGGGAAAGGGGCACAAGTGGGTGAGAAGCAAAACAGTCTATTTTCTCTGGAGATGTCATTTTGGACTCTAGTCTGTTCAGATTGTTCCCCTTCATGGGTTGACAGCTTATCCAGGGATACCTTTTTAATCCTACTAACAAAGCACAAGCAATTAGATGTACAGGCATTTAAGCAGTGCTAAGTATAATGGCAAGCTAAGCTGTGAGCATAGACACAGATGCTTGGATGGTATGCTAATCCACAAACTGTGGTTTCTCTATAAAGGGTGACAAGTTCTTATTGTGGCTTATAACATCTCCTAACCACTAGAGGACATAAGCTTGTGGCATCAGCTGTGAATTATTCCTCCAAGGAGAGAGCTAATAGCCAATTACATGGCTGCCACTGTTGCACAGTATCTCCAGGCAGTTGAGGTGTAGCTGATACTGACAGTGGAGTCTTGCTTGTCTCAAGGAGACCAATATTTTGCTATACTGCATTAGTGGCCGTTTGGTAACACTTTCTGCCATTTCAGAGGCCAATTGTACACTTGCAAGTGACTGTCTCAAAACAGTTTTTATGCTTCACACCCGGTCGTCGACAACAGGGACTTACCGCCTTCCTCCTTGCATTATATCCCATTTATAGGCAAATGGCCTTTATAATTTTGGGGCTTGGATCCTCTTAAGCCAAACTCTCCTAGGGAGAATAATCCCAATTGCTGATATCAGAGCTTTCCTGTATTAAATATTTTGCTTAAATGCACAACTTAAAAGACTTTATTTTGTTTGGTTAATAGGTTATTGTTTGTTTCATTTTGTGTTTTTGAGTTAAATGTTGTTTCGGTTTGCTTCAGTCTCATGTTTTCTTTTTTTGGAGTGGGGTTTTCTTTTGGGGTGAATTTGTTACTTATGATTAGGGGAATCATGTTGGTGTAGATTGGAGGTTTTTTTATGTGATGGTCGCCTTCTGTGGGATTTGTTTGCACAGAAGTTGTAGTTGCGTGTAGTGGTGATTTACTGGTGGAATACATTAATTGGTGTTCAGATTAATTGAAATTTTAATGGGTTGGAAGCATGAGTTCATTGTATCCAGAAGGAATCACCATCACCTCTTTGGTTTTTAATTTTATGGTTTTGACCTATAGTTAAGTTGAAATACAACGGAGCCCGGAGTTTCATTAAATTTACCCAAACCATTTATCATTACACTGAATAATATTAATTTGGGAAGTAGCTTAACTTAATTCACTCGATATTAAATTGCCACAGTAAAGAAAGTGTACAAGACCTTTGTGTACTACCCCAGGTGGAAGTTATAAATTAAATACATTACGATTTATATATAGTTATGGTATTACATTCCACCAAAACTCAACAAATTACCTATCCTACTAAGCTTAAATTATCTATATGGAAGCTTGGCGGTTGAATAACCTGCATAAATTTAACCCAAAATAATTGTCTTTAAAGATATAAGGACTAGATCAGGAATCAGTCTAACTTTAATGTTTGTTTGTATTCTGGTGTAAATCTCTACGATACTCTCTAATAATATTGTTATTTTAAGTATACTTTTAAACTGCAAACTTAAGATGAATTTTAATGTTCTTCTCTCCAGCTTGGCTTCTTTACAGCCTGGCATGAAATCTTAGACTTTCAGTATCTAGCTCCTTTTTTTATGAGTACAAGAATCCTACATGTAAAACCAATCTGCAGTCTGTTTTGCCCAACTCAAAGCCAGGCTCCCACACCCTGGTGGTCTTGTATATACAATTCAAGCCGATCAAATAGTGTCTCTACTATTGCTGTAGTTTTACATCCCATGGCAGCCCTTATTCTCCATGCTAGAGAGTCTCTAGGTAGAAAGGGGCAGTGGACACCGAAGCAGCAGTCTATTTTGGCTGGAGATGTCGTTTTGGACTCTGAATAGTTCTGGCTGTTTTTTCATGGGCTGACGTTTGTCCAGGAATAAACTCTCAATCCTACTAATGAAACAANTTAACTTGGGAAGCAAACTTAATTTATTAAGTTAAATCATCCTACAGGTAAAAGAGAATGCTACAAGATGATACTGTACAACAGAAAAATTATAGAGAACATTTGTATGTGCCAATCCCAAAGTTATTGTTATACAGATTTTAAGTAAAACAAATGTGGACGACAACAATTTATATTTCCAATTAACTAAGGTGCATTACCGTTTTTATCAGAACCTTTAAACCAATGTTGTTTAATATACACATATTTTCTTTTACTAAGTCCTAAAACACCATGTAACCTGTAGACAGAGTCTGGGCAAAATTGGATACTTGTTGAACTCACGTCAATTAAATATACATTAATGGAATATAGACCCATGTCCCTCTCCTGTCCCTCCCACCCCTCCCAATTTACCATTTCAGTCAGTTTTCTGATGCAGTCTTTCTGTTGTTGTTCTTTTAATATGCATCCCTCTCCACAAGAAATATTTACAACTGGGTTATTGATGCTAGCATCCACAGATGAGGGATACCATTCGTCGTTTGTTTTTCTGGGACTGTGTTACTTCACTTAATATAATATCTTCTAGTTCCATCCATTTACCTGCAAAGTTCATGATGTCATCTTTCTTTACTGCTGCATAGAACTCCATTGTATTGCAGTCTCTTATTCTTTAAAAGTTGTCCGGCTTTGGCCTTCTGTGTGCATCACACTTTGTTGTATATGGAAGCTTCACTAGTGAGAGTTGAGCGATGCATTAGTTTACTTTCTACCTCTTGTTCCACTAGACCCAGTTCTCTACTTTTTCCATCTTCTTTCTCCTTTCTTTTTGGTTCTTTCATTGCATGTATGCTGACAGCTCAAGGGCCTCACATCACTATGAGCCTTTGCCTACTTTTCATAATTATTTTTACTGTCTATTTTCCAGATTGCATAATCTCTATTGATTTATACAAGACATTTTATTGTTTTTCTCAGCAGCTCAAATATGAGAATACTGAGCTACTCTCATGAAAAAAAATCATTTCAGTTGCTTGTTTTTCAACTCAAGAATCTCTATTTGTCTTTTAAAAATCACTTCTATGTCTTTATTATACTAGTTAAACATTGCTATCAGAAACACTTGAAATTTTGAACATGAATTGTGTTATTAAAAATATATTTGTAATACTTGATTTGGGGATTTTGTTTCTTCAGTTCAACATCTAAATTGCCTCAAAGGTAAATTTTATTGCTTGCTTTGTTCCCCTCATATGTAGCTTACACTTGAATGTTTTATAATTCATTTTCTTTGAAAAGTAGATGCCTTAGGTTGTAGAATCTCTGGATACTGATCCGACCACCCCCAGGGCTTCTTGTTGCTTATTTATTTAGTTCATTATTTACTCATTATTTACTGGACTAGATCAGTGTACTGTGTTTCATGTTCAGTGTATTGTAATATCACTTTATAAGAGGATATAGTATTGAGATTGTGACTGTTTCCCTGAGTACTTGGGATGACTGCTTTTCACACCTTATCTCCATAAAATGGTTTGCTTTATTGGTAGCACACCATTGCTAGTTTCCATTAAGCATCAGTTTGTTGCTCTAATATTTTCAACAAGATAAGGAGCCTGTATTGTATTGTATTATATTATATTAATTATATTATATTATGCCAGTAGTATGTGCCACTTAAACTCAAGTCCTTTGGAAGGCATAGAATATTATCAGTCTTTGAGGCTGCTCTAACCACAGAAAGCTCTTCTTAGACCTTTTCCCAAATGTTTCTATTATACTTCTAGAAGATAGGCCATTTTATTGGGGATACCTTCTAGTTTGCCACTAAAAGGCTCATGAAGTTATTGGAAATTCTTAATTGCTCAGCAACAAGATATTTATTTTGTAACAATACTCATCGTCATGGTCTCTCACTTGTTTTGTTTTAAATGAAGTTAATCTCTTTAGGCCTGGTTCTAGCTTGGCATCAGTGTGTTAGAGCTGGGATGGGCCAATGGCTTGCTTTCTCAATGTCTGCTTGACAAGCAAAGGCAGCAGGGACTATAGCTCTTGGTGTTCACAGCTTATCTTTCCTAGTGTGAGACCTCTACCCTAGAAGTGAGCTGGGGTGCGATGCTCAGGGTGAAGTGTTTTTGACCTGCTGGGTGGGTAGCATGGCTTCTGCCCTGTGAATGAGGGGTTGGGTTGGGGGAAGGGAGACCCTAGTTCTCTTGGTCATAACTTCCTGGAATAAAGCATTTGTAATTTGGAGTTGGGAGGGAGGAGGAGAAATAAGATGCCAGTGACCTGTCTACTGGAGTAAAGCCACCCTTAGACTGGGAGCAAGACGGAAAGAGAATCCCATGTAGCCACACCTTCCCAGAGTAGAGCTTCTATCACACTGAGCCACTGTTGGGAAAGGAGATATGAACATATCATGTCTCAAATACCAGATTTTCACTGTTTTGCTGAAATTTAGATATTCTTGAATAGCTATTTCCTAATATGTATGTTTTAAAACATCTTCCTAAGATTTTAAGTATTGTTTTAGAAATCATTTTCATCAATTAAATAGAAGGAGCTTTGGAATCAGCACCATTGCATGTAGGCCACAAAAAGTTGTGGAGTCCATCCAGGGATGAAAATCGGGTTTCTCTTTTAAGAACACCCCAGAAGCATGCTGCTGTTTCAGGTTCAAGGTACAACCTCAGTGAACAAGGACTTCTTCCTTCCTGCCAGGATCTCTGTACTCTATCTCCCTTAGCCTTCCAGAACCTTTTGGAAATGCATCCACCCAGGCTGTCATCTTGAGTTGCATTCTTTGGCATCCCATGACTTGGATAATTTCCAGCATCCTAAGATCTTACATAAAAACTCAAATGACCTTGTAGAAGTTTATTTCCAGGCTGTATCCTTGTGAAGCAGATGGATTAATTTTGTCACAGGCATAATACATTGTTAATTTTGGAAATGCTTTTTGTAATGAAAACAAGTCAGATTATTTTCTTTTTAATTTTCAATTATGTGCAAGGATAAATCAGTATAAAGAAATGAAATGGGCTTTCTATAACCCAGATGCGAGCATTGTCCTTTGGGATGGCGCAAGAGAGGATTAGAGTCAGGAAACAGATTAGATAGACAAAGGGTGGTAGTGACTTGTGGGCGGCTAAGGAAGAATGTCTTGGAGTGAAGTTCTGGGATGTGTGCATATGTATCAGGCACCATGCAGTTCCATCTGTGTCTAAGGGTAGAAAACCAGTGGAGGGTTTTTGGCCAAGTTCAGCAGAGGGGACTTCTCATTGATGTGTTGTAGACCTTGACAACAGATGTGTTTAGCAAACACCTGACACCCAGATGCTGGACATAAATGAGGCCAACATCTGGGTAGATAGAAGCTTTTAAACGGAGGATGAAGTGTTTGGTTTTGCTGAGAGGGGTGGTTATTACAGTAGAGACCCCCTCAAAGGAAAAAAATTATAGAGAAGTATTCCCTAAAGTCTTATATTCTATTGCCAACAGAATAGCAAAGGTGCTTTTACTTACTATTTCAATTGTAGACTCAAAGATGAAAAAGGATGCTGGGGAAAAAAAACTATGTTCATGCAGACTCAGAACTGTACTAGTTTCCTGGTAGACTGGAGAATAAAGTGAGAGGGAGGTTAAAGCAAGGACTTGTCTGCCAAGCTGATTGGAAGGAAGAAGAGCAAGGGAATTGTGAAGACTAGGGAATGGCTATTTTAAGTAGGTAGAAGCAAGAGTCTGTTCACCTTCACAGATCTTTCTTGGGTTGGTCTGTGGCACTTACTGAAGACAACTAATTTGGTAGATTCATTCCTGTATCCCACTGGGGTAAACCTACATCTCTCACCTCTTTTCACCTGTAAAAGTTAAAACAAGCCACAAAATAACAAAGATGAAGGCAAAAGCATACTCTCACAGAGAAAAAACTGTCCTGGTAGAAAAAAATCCCCAACAAAAAACATCATATCAAACTGACTATATAAAAATTTAAAAGTTCATCTTCAAAACCCTAATTTTAACATACAAAATCTTCAGTAAATAATAAATAATACAAATATTACACTATGTAAATAGACAAATGATATTTAAATTTAGATGCCTTTAAATTTAAAGAAGGTACGTGCATGGCTAATACATATATAAAAAATTAAGTGAGATAACATTTTATTTTTATTAATTAGCCAAGACATTTGAAAGGATGATACTCAATTCTGGCAGGAATGCAAACAGAGCAAGCTTATGTATTGGGGAAAGAATTGAAAATGCTGTATTATGTCTAGAAAGTATGTTGGTGATGTGTCTCAAGAATTTTAAGGAAAGCTTGAAATTTATTTTATCTAATAATGTTTTTTTCTGGAAATTTATCTTAGGGAAAGAATCACTGAAAATGTAACTTCAAATATATTTAATGACACAGGAAATTTTAAACAAAGGGATTTTATGTAAAACTAAAAGTAGATATAGAACTCTCATAATATCTTCATAATTGATTATGTTAATGTATGTTGGGGATATTCATCACCTTTTGAGATAACAGATATACCTGCCTCCTTTGCTTTTTTGACATTGAGGTGCACACATTTCCATGTATTTTTTTTTTTGTTATTTCTGATGTTATATTACTAAATTAGTGGTACATTTTTAAGATGTGATACATTTTTTATCATTATTAAACTTTTTCCATAAATCTTACATTATTTTTCAATGAATTTAGAGTCACTTCCCTTTCCATGCCCCCACCTCACCCCACCTGAGTCCCTGCACTCTACCATACATGTCTTGCATCTTTTTCTGAGTCTTTCCAGAGTTTTTTCTAGTTCTTTTGTTGTTCTCTCTAACTTGTATTGCTTCAATATATATACATAGTTATATATAAATACATACACATTAATATATACATACATATATACCCATATCACCTGAATTGGAGGAATTTTTATTTCTTTTTTTAAATTTTATTTATTTCTGTATGTGTATGAATGTACTGTCTGCATGCAAGTCTGTGCACCCGTGTTGTGCAACGCCGCGGAGGTCAGAAGAGGGTGTCGGATTCCCCTGGAACTGGAGTTCTCCTGGAATTGGAGTTTCGGACGGATTTCTAAAAGATGTCATGTTTTCCTTAAGGAAGTGCTCAGAGGTTCCTCCTTGGCAAGCCCAAACATCCATCAGTCCTGCCCTTGTCTTTCACACTGGGGTCTTTTCCTCCCATGGTCCCCCAAACGAAGTCCATTAAGCATACATCCTGTCTCAATCCCCTTGCACTGGCCTCCATGATACAACCCAGGTAGTTGAACAATGGCAATCTATACTCTGAAGAGGCTGAAATCCCCTTAGCTGCTTAGTCCACAAGCTGGGTATCTCAGTAGTCCCCATCTGTCATTGAAGGTTTGGAGGATTCTTGGAGAGACATGAGTCTTCGGTCCATATTGGAAGGTTAAAAAGCTGTGTCTCATGGCTTTGATGAGTGGCAAAAGCAGTGGCAGCCACAGAGTTAATGCACTTGCCAGTAAGAATTGAAGACAGGCCAAACAACAGTGCTCTCTCTTTTTTCTTTTTGTCTTTTTACTATGATCTCAAGTTTTATATCTGAAGTACAATTTCCCTGGTTTTACTGATTGTTTATTTCTGGTTTTACTTTCCTTTTGGATGCTTAAGGCTACACGGTTAGCCCAGATTAACCAAGGTTTTTGTTTTCTTGAGGTCAGTCGAGGATCTGGTCCTCAAGGGTCTCTCAGGGGTTTTTTTGGCGGGGGGAGGAGAGTGGGAGCCCCTGGCTCCTTACAGTTTTTCATTTACCAGTTCCATCCATTCGAGGACAGAATCATGTCTTGCTAAACCAGGCTTCCTTTTCTGAAGCATGAGCAGACTTTCCTCTTTATAGACTGGACACTGGCTGAAGTCCCATTAGTGGCTCTCCAAGACCTCCCTGAACAGGAAGACTGGTGACCCACATTTGCAGGACATTTCAAGAGATGCCCCCATGCATAGTCCCCTAAGACTTGGTTGACCTCTGAGGGCAAGGAACAAAGTTATCCCTTAGGTCCCTCGGCCAAATTGG
>VZQC01006864.1:1512514-1630949 GCA_009823505.1 Rhizomys pruinosus
TTCTTTCTTTCTTTCTTTCTTTCTTTCTTTCTTTCTTTCTTTCTTTCTTTCTTTCTTTCTTTCCTTTCTTTCCTTTCTTTCCTTTCTTTCCTTTCTTTCCTTTCTTTCCTTTCTTTCCTTTTATGTGTATGAGTGTTTTGCCTGCATGTAAGTGCACCCATGCATATAATGCCCAAAGGGGCCAGAAGAGCTCCTCTGGAAGTGGAGTTACAGATAGTTCTTAGCTGCCATGTTAGTACTGGGAACTGAACCCAGGTCCTCTACAAGAGCAACTGGAGCTCTTAATGCTCAGCTTCTTCTGTTCCATACCCTTTGTCATTTTTTGTAGGAGTTTAATAGGACTATCGTCTGATAGTCCTTTAGTCATGTGTGGCTGCTATCCACACGATCTTCTTCCCTCTCTTGAACTAGATTTGGCGGTTCCACAGGACTGTGAGCTTCAAGGCTGTCCCTTGCCTGCAGGCCTACAGTCTCTAGGCTTAGCTCTGGAAAGGAGAGGAGAGGGGACTGTGAGAAAGTTACTCGACAGAATAGAAAGAGAGACTCAAAGGGCGAGGTCCGGGAGAATAGAGTCTCTCGTTTATTTATGCCAGCAGTGTGTTTATATACCAAAGGTTACTGTGCTCTGGGAAAGGAAGTGGGGGGCAGGTGGAAGGGAAGGGTGAGCCACCTTGGCTCTAATGGGGGGGCTACAGAGCTCCTGTTTGTGCAACAGGTAAACTAGAGGTGCAACATTCTGCTCAATGCCTTGAGGGAAGGGGCTATTTGGTCCTGGAACTTTGCAGAGATAGGTGAAGCAAGAAAACATTGTAATATCCCAAACCTTCCAGAGCTACAGATAACTCACAGAAGCAACTGAATGCCCACAGAGATATCAGATAACTCTCCTTGGAGGTCTTATGGGACAGGTCTTACAAGTTCTTGCCTCAAGCCAGGCAAAGTTTCATTCCTACAATTTTTTAATTGGAAAAAAAAAAGTAGATTAAAAGATCAGGGCTTGGGGGGGCTGGAGAAATGGCTCAGTGGTTAAGAGCAGTCAGTGCTCTTGCAGAGGACCTGGGTTCGATTCCCAGCACCCATATGGTGGCTAAGAACCATCTTTAACTCCAGTTCCAGGGCAATCTGATACCCTCTTCTGACCTCTGCAGCATTGCATGACACAGGTGTACCTACCTACCTGCAGACAGTACACTCATACATATTAAAAAAAAAAAAAGATCAGGGCTTGGGTCTAGAGAGGTGGCTTAGTGGGTAAGAGCACTGGCTGCTCTTGGAGAGGACCCAGGTTCAATTCCCAGCACCCACATGGTGGCTAACAACCATCTGTAATTCCAGTTCCAGGGGAATCCAATGCCCTCTTCTGACTTCTGCAGGCATTGCATGACACAGGTTTACTTACATACATGCATACACTCAGTCACACAAAATGAAAATAATAAATAAAATATTAAAAAATAAAAGATAGGGGCTGGAGAGATGGCTCAGCAGTTAAAAGCACTGACTGCTCTTGCAGAGGACCTGGGTTCCATTCCCAGCACCCACATGGCGGCTAAGAACTGCCTTTAAGCCAGGTATGGTGGTGCATGCCTTTAATCCTAACACTTGGGAGGTAAGAGGCAGGTGGATCTCTGTGAGTTCAAGGCCAGCCTAGTCTACAGAGTGAGTTCCAGGCTAGCTGGGGCTATGGGAAGACCATGTCTCACACACACACACACAAACACACACACACACACACACACACACACGCGTGCGCGCGCGCCCGTACACACACACACACACACACACACACGCTTAAGAAATATTCACCACTGATTACAGCTGGGTAATGAAGAACCGGTCTTCTTAAACAAGGGACTCTGAGTAAGGTGACTAGACTACAGAAAGTGAATTTACCCTTAGGAATGTCTGCAGACACTAATGACACAATGAACTTAACAAAAGTGACAGAATGTATCAATTGTATTTTATAAGCTAATAGGGTTGTTTTGGGGAAGGCGATATAAAGATGATTAATATTGATTGAGACATTCTGTATGAAATACACGAAATTCAGCTAAAAATTAAAAAAAGTGAAATACTGGAAGTAATAGCATTTATTATTTCAAATTATAATACAGATTGATGCAATAAATAAATATAGAATTTTACTACCTTAGAAGTAGACATAAGATGAATGGAATATAATAGAAATCCATTTACAACCACCTAGATTTTGGCAAAGGCACCCACAACAGGCATACAACATGACCAAAAATGTTGCTGGTAAAACAATTAAGGACCTCAACATGGACATGACACTCTGAATATGACTGAGGAGAAAATAGGGAATACCCAGGAATTTATAAGCCCTTGAAAGAAATTCCTGAACAGGACAACAATAGCATAAGTATTAGGCCAACAATTGACAAATGGGACTATGAAATTGAATTTTTTTGTACCAAACGGATCCTTCAAGTGTATATTCAGAGCACAGAATGGGGAAATAATTACCAGCAATATAACTGACAGAGGATTTGGACTGAGAATATTAAAAATACCCCTCAAACCATAACATTAAAAAAAAAGAAAACCAAAGAACTCAATTAAAACTTTACTTTCAGATGTCAAAATGCAAACAGATGAGAAAATAGTTCAAATTTTTATTGAAATTTGTGCTTTTTGTACAACACATCTTGATTATATTACACCCATCCCTTTCCTGTGATCCCCATATCCTCCCCACCAGGTTTATTGCATTTTGCCATATGTTAATGCCTATTGAATCAAGCTTATTAACCCAAATGTCCCTCCATATGAGTCCATCCACTGCACCCTGGTCAACTTATCTAGCATCACTCCCTTAAGAAGACCAAGTCTGCCTCACCCAGCAGTGATTAGTTTCCAATAGTTCCTTGGCTAATGTTGGGGCTCCTTATACATTTCACCAGTTCTATTCTGGGTTCTTGTCTACCTTGAGTTTGCCTGGGTCTAGTGCAGGCTGTCATCATTGTTGTAAGTTCATATGATTAATTTAACAGCCACCTGGAAAACCCACTTACTTCTCATGGTCATTAACAATCCCTGGTTTTAAAAGTTGTTGCACACATTCTGCTGGAATTATCCCTGAGAGCAGGGTGGTAGATATTTGGTACAGGAGTCCTATCCAGTGACACATACTCTTTAGTATCTTATTCTTTCTACACATGTTTGTTTATGTTTTCTGGAGTGTTTGATAAAGAAGTTGAATTGTAGATAAGAGACTTAGGGAAAGGGCTCTCCCTGAAACTTGTTCTCTGCATTTGACTAGTAGTGGACCTCTTTAATAGTCTCCATCTGTTGCAAAATAAGGTACTCCTATGAGTGGTGAGATGTTTCTGTTGTCGGTATGTATAATAATAATTTTGTCTGTGAATGTGGCATATATAGGGTTTTCTCTTAAATCTATGGTCTTTCCAGCCATGTGCATTTGGCTATGCTTACAATAACACAGATGAGTTCCTCCCCATTGAGTGGGGCTTAGGTCCGTTTAGATAGCTGATGAATATCCAGATGATAAAAGTGCCACTACTGCACCAATAGGGCTAGACTGTTGTATGGTTATTGTTCTGGGTAGTAGGTTTTAAATCTGTGTTGAAATATTGATTGATTGATTTTTAGCCCTTTGCAGCTTGCTTAGTACTCTCTGATACATTGAGAGCTAGTTTGCAGAGTAGAGGCTTCTAGGTCATTTTCTGCTTGATTGCTCCAATTCCTGTCTGATGATTCCCAGAACTTGAAAGCAAGACTCTATTGGTGAAGAAATATTTTAAGAAATATTCAGGATCTTTATCATAGAAATGCAAATTAAATTTGTGTTGATATTTAAGCTAACCCCAATCAGAATGGCATAGACAAAAAAAATTTGCAAATGCAGATGAACATTTGGGGAAAGGGAACACTTATCAACCACAGGTAGAAATGCGAATAGTGCAGACACTATGGAAATCAGTGAGAAAATTCTTCCAAAATATAAAATTATATGTTCCCCATGACTCAGTTATACCTAAAGGACTGTATATCTTACTGCAGAAATATCCGGTCATTCATGTTTGTGCTGCACTCTTTATTATAGCCAGGAAACAGAAATAAACCTGATGCCTATCAACTGATGAATGAATAATGAATGTATTACACAATGGAATATTTTTGAGCTATTATGAAAAGTGAAATTTGCTGGCAAATGGATGACACTGGAACCAGTCATCTTGAGCACGTTATTCATCATAAGTGAATATTGACTTTGAATATTTACATAGGTATATTTTATTTGAAAATGCATATTAGCCAGGAAACTAATAAGTGTCATGGTGTATATTTCTGTGAAGATAGATAGCATGATGTGATATAGAACGTAAAATAGGAATAATTATATAAAAATAATTAAGAGGAGGCTGGAGAGATGACTCAGTGTATAAGAGCACTTACTGCTCTTGCAGAGGACCAGGGTTTATTCCCAGCACATGGTGACTTACAACTGTCTATAATTTCAGTTCCAGGGGATCCAACACACTCTTTTGACCTCAGGCACTACACAACACTGGTTCACTAATGAGCATGCAGGAGATAAACTCATACATATAAAAGCAATAATGAAATAAAATAACGGGTTAAGAGGGTTGAGGAATGGGAGGGCAATCCGACAGAGAGACTAAGGGAAAGGGTAATTATTATCAAAGATTGTTTGAAAGCAATCATACAAATCTCTTATAGACTCTTATTACCAGATATACCTACACTATATAAAATGAGTTTACATGGCATCACCATGTACCAGGGTTCCAAATTCTTACCATGTAACAAGAATAGCAAACAAAAACCTTAGTGCTAGAAATAGACTCTTTTCAAGTTGTTTACGATAGGTGCTCCCATAGATGATCAAACAATGTTTTAGATTTCCATTCATCATTGTTTTCATCTGTAATTTGTATAATCAAGCTGGCACTGATCCCCTTGGTGATTTTTATAATTAGGGAGCTTTGTTTAAGGAACTGTTATAGTAAAGTCAAAAGATATGCATGCAGGGGCTGGAGAGATGGCCTAGCTGTTGAGAGCGCCGACTGCTCTTGCAGAGGACCCAGGTTCAATCCTCAGCACCTACATGGCGGCTGAGAGCCATCTTTAACTCCAGTTCCAGGGGAATCCGACACCCTCTTCTGACCTCTGTGGCATTGCGTGACACGGATGCACAAACCTACATGCAGACAGTACATTCATACACATACAAAAATAAATAAAATTTTAAAAAAGATATGCATGCTTCCTGTGTTTCTATTTGCTCCCAAATTTTCAGATTATTTAATTTTTAATTTTTATTGAGATTTTGTATATATCATACAACAGTTCTTAATCAAATTTTGACCCCCTAACCAATCCATGCCCCCACCCATCTCTATTGGACCTCATGTATTCAACCATTCATGTTTAGTTCTACCCAGTCAAGCGCATGTCCCCAGATGTCCTTTGATACAAATTCATCCATGGGAGGGAGTTTAGCTAGCCTATCTAGAGATTGTGAGTAAGGTCTACTCTCCCTCACACAATAGTTATCACTCTCCAGTATTTCACAGACCAGGACCTGCCCACTACTCATTTCCCTTGCTCTACTTTGGGCCTTTGTCTGATTGAGTTCATATGTCTCCTGTGCTCAAGGCCACCATTGCGTCAACTTTACATGTGCAAGCTCCCAGGGCCTGAAATTCTCTGTTTCCCTATGTTTATAAACCAACCAGGCTGTTACATTTTTCCACCCCCTCTTCCGCAGCCGTACCTGAACTGTGAGTAGGTGAGGTTTAATATAGGGCCCTTATCCAGGGACACAAACTAATATTCTTTAAAATTTGGCCAGTTGTAGACTTCTGCATGCATTTCACTCTATTTTATAAGGAAGCTTCACTCATGAGAACTGAGTCATAGACCCTAAAGAAAATGCTACCTATACTACTAGAGAGATGAAATTTCTTACCATCTAATAAATATAGATCCTTGTATTCACAAACAGGTGTACCATATGCCATCCATCAAAGAAGCATCTTTTTGCAACAGACTTAGGCTACTGCAAAATCCCACACATCTGGGAGATGTACATGCCCATTTGATATACCTACATTTGAACCTCTGCTCTAAAGCTCATGGAAGAAAGCAGAAAGAGGGTAGAGAGAAAACTAATGCATCTTTCAACTTCCAGTTTATTTCTACATAGACTAATGAAGATCTCCAAATGCTGTGTAAATAACCCATTCAAAATTCAGTAAGTTAAGTTAAAGTTCAGTAAGCTCAGTGATAGATTGCTTAACTCTCAAATTTCTGAGTTCAATCTCCTGCACCATGCAATAAGATGTCTTTAAATTCATTTACCAAAAAATTTTTTTCAAAAAGAGTAAAGGTTGTTCTATTTCAAGCTTGTTTAGTCTGGAGAGTTTGACTATTTGGCAAGTGGAACTCATGAATTTTCTTAATTATTTTCTTGGCTGAATATGTTTATCAGTACATTGTGCATTCTTCACAAATATTGATCAAAGTAAAAAATTGTGAGTCTAATCATAAGAAAGCTTGTGTTCACACTAGGGTGGTATAATATATCAATGTAAATAAGGTATAGTATGTAAAAATATATAAATGTTCAACAATTTGTGCCCTCCTTGGTGAGAAAGAAAAAGTCCTCCAGCATTATATTTCAATATGATTTATTATGATGCCTTGATTGATGTTTAGTGTATTTCAGACATTTCTCAGTTCAGTCAGTATGTTTTTTTTTATATTTTATTTATTGTTTTCATTTTATGTGTATGAATGTATTCCCTAAGTTTATGTAATTGCACCCATGTTATGCAATGCCCATGGAGGTCAGAAGAAGCCATCAGATCTTATGGAACTGGAGATGCAGGTAGTAGATAGTTTCATGTGAGTACTGGAATGAAGCCCATGACCTCTGTGAGAGCAGACAGTCCTCTTGATTCCTGAGCCATCTCTTCAGTCCCTTATTCAGTATTTGTGAGTTCATGTTACTCCAAATTTTTTTGATTCCTTGGTGAAATACATGGATCACACTTTCAATAAAATTTCTTGATCAGCACTAATATTAAGGACAACAAATATGCTTTGCTTCTAGTAAGAAGAATAAACTTATGTCTAAGAAACTATCAGAACTCACTAATTTTATTTTCCACTTCCTTTTGCTGGTAATACATAGTCACAAATCTTTCATGCACAATATGCATTCACCTACTCCTTTACAACCTTCCAAATATTCATTAGTTTCATATAATTTTTGACATGCCAGACATCATAATCAATACCCAATTCTGAATATAGCTACTTGTAACAAATATATTTTGAAAACTACACATTTCCTTGATTTCATTTAGCTACATATTTTTCTTTCAAATAGGAAAGCCAAATTTCAGGAAGATCATTTTCCAGCCAGATCAGTGACAAGTAGAATATAATATCGAAAAGAATTGCCTTTGCCTAGGGAGAAGGGTCAGATGTAAAATGCTTATTGCACAAGCTTGAGGACTAGAGATGGGATCCACATAAACTCCAAGAATATGTGGTGGTCTGTCTATAATCCCAGCACAATGGTAGACACTGAGGAACCCTTGAAGAAAGTTGGCTAAAAGACCTCTACTGGGTGACCTCCTTGTTCAACTGGAAGAACCTGCCTCAATACATAAGGTGGAGAGCAATAGAAAAATATACCTGATATCATTATTGTTTCTCTATACCATACACACATATACACACATTTGCACACTGTCATACATATTAAACCTCACAATGCAAGGACATATACACACAGAAAACAAAATCAACAATTTCAGTATAATGTATTGTTATCATAAAACCACCAAATTGCCTTGAGGTACATATTAAATACAATATTATACATATGTGTTATTTTCCATATAGATTACTGAACACTTTAAGCATAGTCTGAACATAGACAGAAGTAGTTCTCAGGACTGCTAGATGTCTCAGTGTGTAAAAGCACTTTACAGGAAAGTCTGATGATCTGAGTTTTAACCCTAGGAAAATGAAAGGAGGAATCCACTAATGAAAGTTGTCCTCTGACCTCCCCACATACACCGGGATGTTTAGACCCATAGCCATACATACCTTACATAAGCACAGTAAAATAAATGAAAGTATAAGTAAACTAATTCTTTCCAAATAAATATAAATGCAATAATTTTATCTGACGCTGAAAGCCAAAAGGTAAGATGTGTCAGTCAGCAACATGGTAATTTTTGTAGCATATTTATCAGAAAAAGAAAAGGGAAATGGAAATGAGCATATTTAATTAAAATATTTAGTTCAAATAAAACATACATTGATGCATATTATAAAGTAAATCTCAGATGTTTTTATTATAAAATACATATTAGCACACCTAAAGCTTTGTGATGCATGGCACCACCTGGAAATGAGAAGGAATCAGAAAATGTATATTTCAGGATAAAATCAGAGTTTGAGCAATAAGATTAAGCGTTTGAGTTTCTCATTAAGCATAAAGATCAAATATGTCTGCATTTTCTTACTTCTACTTTTTTTCTTTTACTTTTACTTTTACTTTTACTTTTACTTAATTTTCTTACTTTACCTCAACCACTTAAGGAGGGAGTACATTTCAGGAAGTGGCAAATGGTCCTGAGACCCATTGAGACACAGCCTTTTTGCCGCCATCTATCCACTTTAAGAAACACCTGAGTGCTTATCCAAGTTTTGTGATTTCTTCAAATTCATCTTAACGGATGCTCAAATGAGGCTGATCTTTGTCCCAGACCTTTACTCTTTGGGAAACCTGGTATTAGGTACAGGGGTTTGTAAGATATATCCTGCGTAGACACATGTTTGGATATGTTAATCCATGAATTACAATTTTCCCCCCTGTTAAATATGACAGGGTCTTACTGTGGCTTATAACATCTAACCTGTAGAGGATGTAAGCTTGTGGCATCAGCCNGCTTTGCTGGCAGCCCATGCTGTAGGTGGTTCTGGACACCATGAAGCAGCTTTCTTGTGGCCAGCTGGGGAATCAAATGCAGCCAGTACTGGCTGTGAAATAAATCCAGCCTTTTCTGTAGGTTAGAGGATGAGGCTCTAACCTACAGAAAAGGCTGTGGCAGCAGCTGTGGCTGTCATTGCCTTCCCTTCCTTCCTGATTGTGCCTAGAGCCTGGCCATGTCCTTCAAGGCAGATGGGGACTAAGTTCCAAGTGTCTTCCAAGCATACATAGAGAGAGCAAGACCAGGAAGTCTATTCTCATTTTTTATCATATGGAGTTGTTGGATTAGGTGTATGAACTTATATTGTTTAATTTGTATTGTAGTGTATGAGTGTGTTGGCAGGCTAGAGGGAAGGCAAGCGGCATGGTGAATACATGCCCATGAGGCCAAGGAATGTCAGATCCTTCCCTGGAACTGAGTTACAACAGTTGTTATCTGCCATGTAATTGGTGGGAACCTGAACCCGTCCTCTGACAAAGTGCGCTTTAGCTGCTGAGCTTAGTTCGGCAGCCCTTTTTATTGAGATAAGGTCTCACTAATGTAGCACTGAGTGACCTCAGTCTCACAGAGATCTGCCGGCCTCTATCTCTCTAGTCCCGGGGCTTAAAGGTGTGTGTTCCCATGCCTGCCTTATGTGTTTTATTATTTTATCATATTTATTTATTGGGGCAGACTAGCCTATTTTCAGATGAAGGTCAATTATCCCTATTTTTTTTTTTTACTTTAATGTATATGAGAGTTTATGGTGCATGCATGTAAGTGCATGTGTTGTGCAATGCTTTGGGGGTCAGAAGAGGGTGTTCCCCTGAACTGGAGTTAGGAGCAATTGTTAGTTTCCACGTGGGTGCTGGGACGAACCGTCAGTCCTCTGAAATATGCATTCAGTGCGATTGAAGCATACATCTCTCTCCAGGCACTCCCATTTTGTTGAGTTTTAAAAAGGAATTTTTTATTTATGCTTGACAATTTCATAATATTAAATGTAGTGTGAGATGATAACCTACCTGTAACCCCTCCCTCCTTACTTTACGCCCCCAGACCCTCCGACATGGTGCCCTACTACATTCCAATTAGTGTTACCCTGCATGCACAGGCAACTTACCACAAAGCACATTGCCAAAGAAGATAGACTCTGTCCTCCCCATCAGCCAAAATTCCAATACTTCCTCCACCAGGGGTGTAGTCCTCATTAACCTCACCCCATCCCACACGGAATGTTGAATGGCTTGATTGTTGTGTGTGTGTGTGTGTGTGTGTGTGGTGTGTATTTAGTGTATGTGTGGACTGTTTTGAAAAGTCTCGGGTGGCCTGAAAACTCACGTCTGTAATGCCAAGGCTAGGCCTCACTTTAATTACAGAGAGCTGCCTTGACTGTCTTCCTCTGCCTCTGGGCTGCTGGGATAATGGATGTCAACCAGGTGTTGGCCGGCTTACTTGGCTACTCTAAGCAATGTCATTCCACTGCTGGGATTCACAAGGAGAAACTTATTCCGAGCCTGTGAGTTGTTGCTCCAATCTTTGATCTCTTGGCAAATGTGGCAAGACACACACTAGAGCCAACAGAATACATTCATGCACAAAATATAAAAATAAATAAATGCAAACAAACAGCAAACCAAATAAATGAGGAGCCAAAGGGACGGATTATCTAGAGAGGAAAATATTTCAGTGAGACACAGGTTTCTTGTTAGAACAGGGGAAGTCAGAGGCAATTGAATATACTTTCTTTAAAAAAAAAAAAAAAAAAAAAAAAAACCCTTATTTTGGGCATGGTGATGCACAGCTTTGATCCCAGCACTTGGGGATCAGAGGTAGGAGGAGCTCTGTGAGTTCCAAGGCAGCCTGGTCTACAAATGAATTCCAGGACCTAGGGCTATAAAGAGAACACGTCGCAAAAAACCACAACCACTACCAACCACCACACCACCACCAGCAACAACAACAAAAACCCTTTAATTTTACATGTATGAGTGCTTTGCCTGCATGTGTGTAGGTGCACCACATGTGAACAATGCCCATAGGGGCCAAAAGAGGGCACTGAATTCCCCAGAAGTGGAGTTACAGATGGTTGTTAGTTGTCTTGTGGGTGCTGGGATTCAGACTTGGGTATTCTGTAAGAGCAGCAAGTACTATTAACCATCTTTCCAGTCCCATGAATTAATATTGTTAAAGCTGTTAAGGAACACAGTGTTCAGTTCAGCAATTTCATTCCAAATTAGCTGTAATTCAGGAGTAAAAATATCTATACTGAGACTCAAAGGTTAAAATGAATTAGCCACATTAGGGAGGATGGGTGAATGAGAGGGAGCGGGCTTCAATTTTTAAAAATGGGGCTATTATTTGTTTTATTCTGTTTGCATCTGTGGGGTCTGTGGGAGGTGGGTGTGCTTGCTGGAGTTAAATGCCGTGTCCGCTGGGTGCCCTGACATCCAGGTGGACCGGATTTGCTCTCCTGAGCATGAGAAGGTTAACTGATGTGGTTTTTTTGTAGACTGACCTCAGGTCATCTTCAGGCATAGTGCAGTCTTACGCCAGTGGGCCATCGTCTTCTATAAGTGCCCAAGGCTTTTATTTTAGGCCGCTTGAATCGAGGGAGAAAACAATTGGGAAAGTCTGTACAAATAAGGATAAAGAGCATTTGGGAGTGGAAAGTACATCTCTTGGATTGATTTCAGATGAAGGAGAGTTGAGGCAGAAGAAAAATGGGGCTCAGATCACGAAAGTGCTTAACAGTAAGATTAAGGGTACGGGTGCTATTCGAGTTCAACGAAGAGCCATTTTCTAAGTAGAAGTGTGCATTTATGTTTTACAAAAATTGTCCTGTTTGTGAGGAGACAGCAGACTGGAGGTAGACCACAGCAGAGGGGCTTAGATAATAGCCGTCTAGGACCCGGGCAGGGAAATTGGGACGGCATCGCTCTAAATTAACTGCTACCTGGATAGTGGCTCACATTGAGTGTCTAGCTGTATCAAATGCACTGGAAGTTTGATACAGGACAGAAGTAGCATAGGAGAACGGACAAGCTAGCCATTCTCCCTGAGCAATTAATGTAGTCCACTGTCCTTTGAACGCTCTGAAAGAGTTCAGTATAGTTCCTTATTTGACTTCATTGAGGCTACAAAGCATGTTTTCCCTCCTCCTTTTCCTCCTCCCCCCCTCCCCGCGCCCCCCCACCGACTTCCCTCCTACCCTCCTCCTCTGCGCCTCTTCCTCCATCTCCCTGCTCCTCTTCTTCCCGCCTCCTCCTGCTCCTTCTCCTCATCCCCCTTCCCCCCTCTTCCCCTCCCTCCCCCTCCCCCCTCGCCTCCTCCTCCATCTCCTCTTCTCCCTCCTCTTCCCCCTCCCCCTTTAATCCTCTCCTCGTCCTCGTCCTCGTCCTCCTCCCTCGTACTCCTCCATCCCTCAGTCACAGCCCTGCTCCCTCGTACTCTCCATGCCCTGCTGTGTTTCAGACTCACAAGATCCGGAGTGTTAGGATATAGTGTGAGCCACAATCTCTGTGTTTCTTCTGTCTTCTACTGTCTTTCCTTCTACTTTCTTCAATCTTCTTTCCTTTCATTTTGATACAGGGTGTGCCTAGGTGCTTTATAGTACCTGGTTTGGCCTTGAACTCACAATTCTGCCTCAGCATTCCTGGTAGTTGGGGTTACCATGCCTGGCTACATTTTGTACTCATTTCTGTGTCCAGTACTCTGGAGATAGCGTTTTCATTTCAGTCATCACCTGAATGACTTCTAGGCACATCTTTGTCACACAATTCAACAAGATTGTGAAGTCCGTGTTCATGGCTGTTTCAGAATGCACACCCGGGTGTGGATGCTCTAACTTTGTTCACAGTGCAGATTGAAATGCCCAGGCTGTTTTCCCCTGAATCTGAGTTCTCTTCTGCCATCTGCTGGGACAAGCATTTTATAGCACACTAAAGCTAGAGAGCCAGATGCTGAAGGCAAGCTGCAGCTCTGTGAGAGATGCAGTGGATAGTGCGCTGAAGGAGGTTTTAACTTGGTAGGAAGAAGTGACTGTCACACTATACCATCTTTCTTTCATGCTAATCTTCACTGCATTTCAAAGATAGCATATCTCATTATTTTTAAATATAGCCTATCTTAAATATATTAGTATTCTCTTAAGAGTTTGTGCAACAAACTTATAATAAAGCAAGGGGTTTTTTTTTTTCTGTTTTCTTTTTTGATACTTTGGGAGACTGGGTCTCCCTTAGCCCAAGCTGTCCTGGAAACGCGTCTGTAGACCAGGCTGGGACTTGAACTCACAAAGATCCGCCTGCCTCTGCCTCCCAAGTTCTAGGAGTAAAGGTGTATGCCACCACGCCTGGCCGAATAAGAGCTAGTTGTTAATTTTTTTATACTATTTTAAAATGAGACAGATGACGAAGGCTTAAATAGAAAAGTTAACTCTAAAAACTTGGTGGCTGAGCCAGATGGAAAACTCTTTTGACACCTATTTATACTCTCATGAAACATAACAAAGAAAACCAGAGAGAGTTGCAGAGGCTGGGTGAAATGCTGGTTGCTGTATCAGAGGAGGTGGAGGCCCAGGATTCAAGCCCTCATACAGCAGGTGGAGTAGTGGGGTGGGGAGGTGGGGGCAGCATAAACATGCTCACATGCTCCCGCCAAGGACATGCCAAGCAGTATCTCTGATATATATATATATATATATATAGGCTATATTCTAATATAACTATAATGTGTTCATTACATTTATTTCGTTTTGTGTGTATGATGCATCCATTGACCTTGTGTGGAGGTCAACAGGACAAGTGAAGGAAGTCAGTTCTGTCTTTCCAGCATGTGGATTCCAAAGATCAATCAGTCAGGCTTGGAAGCAAAGCCCCTTTACCTACAGAGCCATCTCACTAGTCCCAGGAGAGAGACATCTTGAACCAAAAACAGTGTCTCAAACAAAATAGACTCTGCCATTAAAAGTTAAAACACACACGCACCCCAACACACACACACACACACACACACACACACAGAGATTGATTGATTGTAGGGTAGAGAGATGGCTCAGTTAAGAACATGTATTGCTCTTGTGTAGAACCAGAGTTTAGTCCCAGCGCTAATCTCGTAACTGCCAGTAACTCCAGCTCCAGGGGATCCAACACTCTCTTCTGAATTCCAAGGACACCTGCACTCAATTGCACATACAGGACGCGTACATATACACATAATTAAAAATAATAAAAGGAAGAGCTTTAAAAAGAAATTGCTTCACAGTTTCATGCATATATACGGTGTGCAAATTTTTTTTTCCCCTTTTCTTGCTCCTTTTAAATGCCTTTTTATTTATGTATGTATTTAGTTATTTCTTGACAATTTTTCCTCATTCTTTTGACTTTATATACTCTAGATACCCATAACATAGACCATTGGCCCACCCATATACAAAAGTTCCAAAGTCTGAAAATAAATGGTAGGTTAAATCTAGAAACTGTTAAGGGATTCACAAATATGTCCACATTAGTTTTCAGATCACAGGGAATATAGGCATGTTAAACGTTGCTCAGTTTGCCTTACACTAGGTACTTGGTGCTGCTCCACAGATGATAGAATACCATTGTTGTTTGCTTTTCTGGAACTGTGTTGACGTTCAGTTAAAAACAAAATCAGTCTCTTCCTAGTTCCGATCCAATATTAAGAACCTGAAAAGAATTCATTGATGTCAATGCGGATGCTAATGCAGAGAACTCCAGTGAGAATAGTAGACGAAAAGAAGGAGACCACAGTTTTCTCTATCCCTATCGGATGCAATCAAACACAGTTATCCACAGCGACAGCCATACCACCAAAGAGAGAAGCAAAAAATGACAGGGCAACAGCCAGGGTTTAGATATGCAAATGATAATCTTTATTCGTACATTCCAGATACTACTGGGGTGATTGCAAGCAAGCTCTCGCCAGACACGGAAAACAAAAGGAAAGCCAGGGGAGGGAAAGGGAAAAAGAAGAGAAGAGAAGAAAAAAAAAAAAGGAAGAGGGGGATACACAAAACCAAAAGGCAAATGGGCCCCGGCAACCACAGACGGTGGAGAAGAAAATGTGGTACATCCATGGAGTTCCATATGCCAAAGAAAGATGACATCATTGAACTTTCCAGAGGATAATTGGATGGAACGAGAAGATATGATGTTAAGTGAAAGTAACACACATCCCAGAAAAACACACAATGGTCTCTCTTCAATCTGTGGATGTAGCACCAGGTACCTAGTTTGATAAGGCCAAATGAGCAACGTTCATGCTTATGCCCCATGTGATCTGAAACTGTGAGCTTATTTTTGAAATCCCTAGACCGTTGGAAGAATTAACCTCCCATTTATCTGTCAGGACATTTGGAATTCTTGGTATATGGATGGTGGATATGTAAGGTGTATTCATAAGAGTGATATAAAAGTCAAAAGAATGAGAATAAATAATAAGTAAATAAATAATAAATAAATTAAATAAGGTTTAAAGGACAAGAAGTGAAATGGGGACAAATTTTGGCACAAAAGTATCTAGGCAATGAAAACTGTGAACAATTTCTGTTTCAAGCTGCTTCCTTTTATTTATTTTTAATTAATGTGTATAATAATTGTTACGCTCCTGTATGTGCAAATGAAGTGCAGGGTCCCTTGGATTCAAAGGTAAGTGTTGGATCCCCTGGGAGCTGGATGTTTCTGGCAGTTACAGTGACGAGTTAGCACTGGGACTGGTCCAACGTTCCTTGCGTCTCCTTCTAACACCGAACAATACATGTCTTAACTAGCCAATCTCTCTACCCTATCACAAATCAATACGAAGTTCTTGTTGTGTGATGTGTGGGTTGTGTGTGTGTGTTTTTAACTTTTAACTGGCGAAGTCTATTTTTGCGACCCTGTCTCATGGTTCAAGATGTCTCCTCTCCTGGACGAGTGAGATCTCTGTAAGTATAGGAAGGCTTGCTTCCACCCTGACTGATTGGATCTGTGGAATCCACGTGCTGGAAGCGAACTGACTCCTTACAAATGTCTTATGACCTCCACACAAGTCATGGCATGCCATACCACACAAAACTAAAATAATGTAATGAAACTATATATATATATATACTATATATGATATATCTAATCTAATTCTATTTCCGATATCCTTGCGTTTAGTCGGTGCCGGGTCCTTGCGGTCGCGCATGTGAAGAATTGTTTCTGCTGCCCCCACCTCCCCTACCCACACCTACTCCCTGCTGTCTGAGGGCTGACACCTTGGGCCTCCACCCTCCCTCAATACAAAACCCAGCCATTTCACCACAGCCCCCTCTGGCAACTCTCCTGTTATCTTGTTATGTTTCATGAGAGTATAAATAGGTGTCAAAAGAGTTTTCCATCTGGCTCAGCCACCAAGTTTTTAGAGTTAACTTTCTATTTAAGCCTCTGTACATCTGTCTCATTTTTAAAATAGTATAAAAAAAATAAAACTAGGCTGCTTATTAGCCAGGCGTGGTGGCACACACCCTTTAACCTAGCAATTGGGGAGGCAGAGGGCAGGCGGATCTTTGTTAGTTCAAGTCCAACCTGAGGTCTATATCCAGGACGAGTTCACATCAAGGGTACAGCTGGGGGCTACAGTGTTGTAAGAACCAGTCTCAAAAAGACCAAAAAAGATAAAAAAAGAAAAAAAAAAAACCTTGCTCTTATTATAATGTTGTTGCACAAACTCTTAAGAGAATACTAATATATTTAAGATAGGCTATATTTAAAAATAATGAGATATGCTATCTTTGAAATGCAGTGAAGATTAGCATGAAAGGAAGATGGTATAGTGTGACAGTCACTTCTTCCTACCAAGTTAAAACCTCCTTCAGCGCACTATCCACTGCATCTCTCACAGAGCTGCAGCTTGCCTTCAGCATCTGGCTCTCTAGCTTTAGTGTGCTATAAAATGCTTGTCCCAGCAGATGGCAGAAGAGAACTCAGATTCAGGGGAAAACAGCCTGGGCATTTCAATCCTAAAGTTAGAGCATCCACACCCGGGTGTGCATTCTGAAACAGCCATGAACACGGACTTCACAATCTTGTTGAATTGTGTGACAAAGAAATGGGCCTAGAAGTCAGTCAAGGGTGATGACTAAATGAAAAACGAGAGCTCCAGATTACTGGACACATAAATGAGTAACAAAATTTAGCCATGCAGGGTAACCCCCAACTCCAGGAATGGCGTGAGGCAGAATTGGTGGAGTATACTAGGGTAGTTTCAAGGCTCTATCAATAACCAGGCTCAACGATGCCTATAGCCTTCAAGACAAGCACTATATACGCAAACTCCTGTAATCATAAAGATAGGAAGAAAGATGAAGAAAGTAGAAGGAAAGACAGTAGAAGACAGAAGAAAAAAAGAGGATTGTGGCTCACACCTATAATCCTAACACTCCGGATCTCTGTGAGTCTGAGACTAGCCTAGGGGGAGGAGAGGGGACAAGAGGAGGAGGAGGAAGGAGGACGAGGAGGAGGACCGGGACGAGGACGAGGAAGAGGAGAAAGGGGGAGGGTGAAAGAGGAGGGAGAGAGAGATTGGGGAGGAGGACGAGTGGGGAAGGAGGGGAATAATGGGGCAGAAGGGGGATGGAGGAAAGGAGCAGGAGGGAGGATGCGGTATAGTGTAGGAGCACGGGTGAGAAGGAGTAGGGAAGAGGCTCAGTAGGAGGCGTGCGTCTGTACGATTAGGACGGAAACGTAGTAGTGAAACAACCTTGCTTTTCGCCTCATGACGTCCCATAGAAAAATCCTACTTCACATCTTTTCCTAGCTTTCAAATTAACACTTTCCTACTTCCTGCTCAGGGCTGCCTTTCTATCTGTCCTTTTCTCTCTCTGTCTCTACTCTCTTCCCATCAACCCAGTTCAGTTGATACACTGTCCCTGCCCTGGGTTCCTAGAGCTATAATCTAAGCCCCTCTGCTGTGGTCTACCTCCAGTCTGCTGTCTCCTCACAAACAGGACAATTTTTGTAAAACATAAATGCACACTTCTACTTAGAAAATGGCTCTTCATTGAACTCGAATAGCACCCGTACCCTTAATCTTACTGTTAAGCACTTTCGTGATCTGAGCCCCATTTTTCTTCTGCCTCAACTCTCCTTCATCTGAAATCAATCCAAGAGATGTACTTTCCACTCCCAAATGCTCTTTATCCTTATTGGTCTTTACCCAAATTGTTTTCTCCCTCTTTCAAGAGGATCTGAAAAATAAAGCCTGGGATTAGAGAGATGGCCCAATGGTTAAAAGACTGTACTATGTTGCAGATGACCTGAGTTCAGTTCCCAAAAACCACATCAGTAACTCCAGCTCCAGGAGAGCAAATCCCGTCACCTGGATTTCCAGGGCCCCAGCACTCACACAAGCACACCCCCTCCCACATACCCACACACACTAATAAAAACAAATACAATTTTTAAAAATTTTTTTTTTAATTTCTGGAATTTCCCATTAACAATTCCAGACTGTGCTATTCATTTTTAACCTTTGAGCTCAGTAGAGATGTTTACTCCTGAATTACAGCTAATTTGGAATGAAATTGCTGAACTGAACACTGTGTTCCTTAACAGCTTTAAATATAATTCAATTGGGACTGGAAAGATTGGCTCCGTGGTTAAGAGGACTGGTTGCTCTTGCAAGGACCCCAGATTGTCCCCAGCACCTACCTGGTGACAACCAGGCTTGAACTCCCACATGGGGAATTCAGTGCCCTCTTTTCTGGCCTCCATGGAATTGTGCACACATGTTGGTGACCTACACATGCAGGCAAGCACTCATACAGGTAAAATTTAAAGGGTTTTTTGTTGTTGTTGAGGGTGGTGGTGGTGGTGGTGGTAGGGGTTGTTGGTCGTTTTGAGACGGGTTTCGTTAAGCCCTGGTTGGTCCGGAACTCATTATGTAGACCAGCCTGGCCTGAACTCACAGAGATCCCCTACCCTCGGCCGCCCAAGTGCTGGGATCAAATGCAGCCACCAGGCCAACTAAGGGTTTTTGTTTAAAGACAGTATATTCAATTTGTCAATTGCCCTGACTTCCCCCCCTGTTCTAACAAAAAACTGTGTCTCACGGAAATATGTTCCTCTCCTAGATATCCGTCCCGTTGCTCCTCATATTATTTGGTTGCTGTGTGTTTGCAGTTAATATTTATTGATTGATGTTTGTGCATGTGTCTTGTCTGTGTGTCTCTGTGTGTGTCTGCACATGTGCACACAGATTCAAAGATGGGAGACAACCACAGGAATAATTTCTCTCCCCTTGTGAACTCAGCAGCAGCGAGGATGACATGTGGATGGGGCATGCGAGCCAGTAAGCCCAGGCCAACACCTGGTCAACATACATTTAATCCCCAAATCAGAGGCAGAAAGCAGGCAGATCTCCTGTAAGTGGGAGGCCCGCCTGGTCTACAGAGTGAGTTTCAGGCCACCCGAGACTATATAAAACACACACACACATACACATACACATACACACACACACACACACACACACAACACACACAATCAAGCCATTCAACATTCCAGTGTGGATGGGGTGAGGTTCATGAGACTACACCCCTGGTTGAGGAAGTATTGGGAATTCTTGGCTGATGGGGAGGAAGAGTCATTCTTCTTTGGCAATGTGGCTGCTGGTAAGTTGCCCCTGTGCATGCAGGTAACACTAATTGGATGTAGTGGGCACATGTCCGGAGGGTCTGGGGGAGTAAAGGAGGGAGGTAAGGTGGTTATCATCAATACACATTGTACATATTATGAAATTGTCAAAGCATAAATTTAAAAAATTCCTTTTTAAAAATAAATAAAATGGGAGTCTGGAGAGAGATGGTTCAATAGCACTGAATGCATCTCCAGAGGACTGAGGTTCAGTTCCCAGCACCCACGTGGAAACTAACAATTGCTCCTAACTCCAGTTCCAAAGAATCCTATGCTCTCCTCTGGCTTCCATGGGCATTGCACTTACATGCATGCACATAAACTCTCATATACATAAAGTAAAAAAAAAAATAGGATCATGTCATCTGAAAATAAGGATAGTCTGACAAATAAATAAATATGATAAAATAAAATAAAATAAGGCAGGCATGGTAACACACACCTTTAATCCCAGGACTCAGGAAATAGAGGCAGGCAGATCTCTGTGAGACTGAGGTCAATCAGTGCTACATAGTGAGACCCTATCTCAAATAAGTAAAGGGCTGCAGAAATAGCTCAGCAGCTAAGAGCACTTGTCAGAGGACCTGGGTTCAGTTCCCACAACTCACATGGCAGATAACAACTGTTTGTAACTCTAGTTCCAGGGGAAGGATCTGACACCTTCCTCTGGCCTCCATGGGCATTGTATTCACATGGTGCACTTACATATATGCATGCAAAACACTCATACACATAAAAATAAATAAATCTAAAAATATAATTAATAAAAAATAATCAAACAAATCAATATGATAAAAATGAGAATAGACTCCCTGGATCTTGCTCTCTCCTATGTCTGCTTGGAAGACACTTGGAACTTAGTCCCCATCTGCCTTGAAGGACATGGCCAGGCTCTAGGCACAATCAGGAAGGAAGGGAAGGCAATGACAGCCACAGCTGCTGCCACAGCCTTTTCTGTAGGTTAGAGCCTCATCCTCTAACCTACAGAAAAGGCTGGATTTTCACAGCAGACTGGCTGCATTTGATTCCCCAGCTGGCCACAAGAAAGCTGCTTCATGGTGTCCAGAACCACCTACAGCATGGGCTGCCAGCAAAGCCTTCTTGTAATCCTGCTGTGAGGATCTCGTGAGACCACAAATGGAAAGAGAGTAGGCCTTCAGTGACTCATGTACAGACTCATGACAGTTTGCAGGAAGATGTCACTTTGAGGACAGTGGTTAATCCAGTTATTCTCTTTATGATAATAAAAGTAATATAGAGAAGACAGGGAGTCAAGAGTAATAGAGTGGGGCTGGAGATGGAGGAGGGGGTCTGAATATGTTCAAAATACATTGTAGGGGGTCTAGAGGATGGCTCAGTGGTTAAGAGCACAGACTGCTCTTGCAGAGGACCCGGATTTGATTTCCAGCACCCACATGGCGACTAAGAACCATCTTTGACTTCAGTTCCAGGGGAATCCGACGCCCTCTTCTGACCTCCACAGCATTGCACGACACAGGTGCACCAACCTACATGCAGACAGTACACTCATACACATAAAAAATAATAAATAAATTTTAAAAATAAAAAAATTCTACCTTTAAAAATACATTGTAGAACTTCTCAAGAGAATCAGTAAAAATATTGTTAAACTAATACATATTCATTTAGAAGAATCTGGTAAAACAGAGAAAATACCAAAAAGTAAAATGGAGGACTATGGCATCATATTGTCCAGGGGGAAAAAAGAAAGAAAAGCAATAAACAGTGAAGAGATTGAACTCTGCCCCTCTGATATCACTGATATTACTGTGACTTTTCAAAAAATTGCTTCATCCCCAATGTTTACTTGAGCTGTCTTCAGTCATTTGGTCACCCTGTTCTATGTCTAAAAACCAATTAAGTATTCATTTCAGTTTCCCAGGTGTTTAGTTAGTAATAAATTCACATCATACTTAAGAAGAAAAAAAACATTTGAATAGTTTTATACTTGGATGAATTTCCTAGGGTCAGGGCTGGGGAACACAGCTGTCAGCATTACCTAGTTATAATTAATGAAAAAGTCACTTAATTTCTGGAAATCTTATGTGCTCATCAATAAAGCTATGATACTTATCTACACTGAGGCATTTTTATTCCAAAAAGCAGTGCTATTAATTTTATTCTGGAACAACTAGTATAAACTGGGGCTGTCCCAGGCATCTCTAGATATAATCACCCCACCACTTGAAAGTGGGAGAGCTGTACCGGATGACCTTAGAGATTCCATCCAGCCTCATATTCTCTTACCCTACAAGGAAAA
Organism: Rhizomys pruinosus; assembly: GCA_009823505.1. Taxonomy (NCBI): domain Eukaryota; kingdom Metazoa; phylum Chordata; class Mammalia; order Rodentia; family Spalacidae; genus Rhizomys; species Rhizomys pruinosus. The sequence goes on from VZQC01006864.1 coordinate 1,534,477, forward strand.
TAAGAAGAGAAAGAGAACAGTTGTGTTTTTTCTGATGCACAAATATGTTTCCTCTCCTGTGATGCAGGTTCATGTTTAATATCTACTCCACGGTGGGATTTCTGATAATTTGAACAAACTTTCATATGGAAGAAGAGGGACCAGATGGCTCTCTTCTTCTTTTCCCTAGGTGTATGACCACACTCACAGCTCTGACCATGTAACTGGTTCATCATACTTGTTGGAAGGAGGATTCAGTTTTTGGAGTCACTTCTGGCACTGGAATCAGTGCCCACCCGTTATGTTCACTGAGACCAAGTTCTCTCCACCCTCACTCCTACAGCTGTGCTCTCTGAGGCCCAGACACTGTTGGCAATTGTTAAATTTCCTCATCTATTCTATGAGATAAGCAGCCATGTGCCTGTATATCCCAAATCTAATTGGCTATTGGCTCTCCCCTTGGAGAAATAACCCATGGCTGATGCCACAAGCTTACATCCTCTACAGGTTAGGAGATGTTATAAGCCACAGTAAGACCCTGTCATATTTAACAGGGGGGAAAATTGTAATTCATGGATTAACATATCCAAACATGTGTCTATGCTAAAGTAACCTACCATAACTATTAGTGCTGCTTAAATACCTATATATCTAATTGCTTGTTCTTCATTAGTAGGATCGAAAGGTTATTCCTGGACAAACTGTCAGCCCATGAAAGGAAACAGCCAGAATTGACCAGAGTCCAAGTCAACAGCTCCAGAGAGAGTGGACTGTTTTACCTCTCATCCACCTGTGCCCCTTTTCTAAGCCTAGGGAACAACCTGCGGAAGAGGGGGCGTGGTAGAATGTAAGGGCTGCGATTGGGGTGAATGGTGAAACTACAGCAATGTAGTCTGGACACTCATTTGATCAACTTGATTGAACAAACAACCTGTCACCCCCCACTGGATGGTGGGGCTGTAGGTGTTTGGGCACAACAGCCTGCAGATAGGTTTTGCATGAAGGATGCTTGTACTCATGGATTATCACTTATAGCTAAAAATGAAAAAAAAAAAAATGAGAGAAAGATGCAGGACAGTTATGGCAGAATGCATGATCTGGGATGGGGTGGGGGGGGGGGGGGAGGGAAAGGGAAATAAGCCTGAACTGAATTGGAAAAAATGTATGAAATGCACAAAGCATCAATAAAAACTAATTTAAAAAAAAAATAAAAATAAAAATAGGAAAGGCACCAGGAGAACAAAAAAAACCAGACAAGAACGTAGTAAGAAGCCTGGAAACAGACCTGCTACATATAATTGGCAAGTTGGAACTCCATGAAAATGGCATTTGCAACCACTGAGGAAAGAGAACACAATTTAAAATGGAATACTGCGGGCCAATTGTACACCTTGGTGGTAAAACACTTACCAGCACCACTAGAAAAAAACGTGAATTTTTTCCAGGAATGGTGGCACACACCTGTAATCCCAGCCCAAGGGAGGGGGACTCAGAAGAATCAGAAGTTCAAGGTTACCCTCCGTTATGCAGTGGTTTTGAAGCTGACCTAGAATATATAAGTCTCAAAAAGCAAAAACACTGGGCAGTGTTAACTGCAGAGTCTCATAACTGACCAACGTGATGAAATAAGTGATTGTTGAATATTCAGTCCTAAGTGGGACAACTCTACCACCCACTCCCCAAGGCTGACGAAGCATTAGCAGAGGCAGGAGGACAGAGTATAAGAGCTGAAGAAGTGGTGGAGTGTGATGGACTACGATCTTCCAGGCATGGCATGCTGTTGCACTTTTGAACTCACGGATCTGTGATTACCTGAATTTGACTGTACAAGATTGAGCTAGTAATCTTCCCATTACAAAGTTTAATAATAATTAACCAAGTCTCACCCTCCCTACGGATCTATAGGCATTAGAGACTGTTGGAGGGAGTAGAGAGGTTTTCTTCAGTGGTGTCACTGGGAAGAAGTTCATGCTCCTGTAAACAACTGCACACAGCCAGCCCTGCTCCTATAAGTATAGTGAAATTCATTGGATAACCCCCCCCAAAAGACATGAAAGTAGAAGGGGTAGCTGGGACATGATTGGAAACAGGAAGAAGATCAAGGGGGCTGGGGGCAGGGGATGAGAAAGATAATCAAAATACATTATATATGTATGAAAATGTCACAGTAAAATCCATTATGATGTAATTGTGTATAGTTAATATATGCTAATAAAAATATTAACATAGATAAATAAATAAAAAGTCAGACACTGATAAGCATGTCATCAAAGAGTAATCAACTAGTTTAAAGAAATCTTAGGCAGAGGCAGGTGGATCTCTGTGAGTTCAAAGCCAGCCTGGTCTACAGAGTGAACTCCAGTCCAGCTGGGACTAAAAGGAGACCCTGTCTCAAAAATACCAAAAACAAAACAAAACAAAAAAAGATATCTTATAAAATTATAAAATGAAGACTAACAACTCAATCAAAAACAGGCAAAGAGGGCCAAGGATGGTACGTATCCTTAATCCCAGCATTTGGGAGACACAGATGTATCTCTGTGAGTTTCAGTAGCAAGTTCCTGGCTAGTCAGGGCTACATAGGAAGACCCTATTTCAAAAAAAAAAAGCAAGGATTATTATCAGGGAATTATCGTAAACAGAAATATTCAAAGAATATATAACAAGATTTTAGAAGAAATGTGAAATAAAACAACATAAAATTTAATTTTATGTCTACAATTTGGCAAAAATCAGGAGTCTGATAATAAGTGCTCATGACAATGTCAAGGATAAAAAAATCATTATTCACTGTTAGTGAAGGTGTAAATCAGGTCAGCTGCTTTAATTAACAGTTTGGCAATGCTTAGTCATATTGAAACTTGCTTTTTCTTTTTTTTTAATTAATTTTATTTATTTCTGTATGTGTATGAATGACTGTCTGCAATGCAAGTCTGTGCACCCGTGTCCCGTGCAATGCCGCGAGGTCAGAAGAGGATGGCGGATTTCCCCGGAACTGGAAGTCTCCTGAATTGGAGTTTCAGACAGTTCTCGGCGCGGGCCCCGCCATTGGGTGCTGGGGATCGAACCCACGGTCCTCTGCAAGATGCGGGTCGGCGCTCTTAACCGCTAGCCATCTCTCCAGCCCTGAAACTTGCTATTTCGAAACTCAGAATATAATCCAAGGATTAGAAAACAGCTTCACGTAAAGTCACATGTAGCTACATTTATTGAAGCTTTGATTTTTAAGGAAATTTCTATCATTTAGGCAATATATCAATAATATAAAGGAGAGCTGGGCATAATGGGTGTAACACCTTTAATCCACATTTTTGGGCAAGGCAGAGGCAAATTTCTGTGAGTTCACAAAGGCCAGCCTGGAATACATAGTGAGTTCCAGGCCAGCTGGGGCTACAGGGAGACCCTGTCTCAAAAAGACCAAAGGGAAAAAAAAATAGAATAAATAATATAATGGGATGGTCTATACAGTAGTTTAAAATAATTAATTTTAACTTAAACATTCCAAGCCAAATAAAATTCCCAAAACACACCAGGTGTCATTTAGTACATTTCAACCAACAGAAAACCATCCATGTAAGCATTTCCAGACCATTCAGGCCCTGCCTATATATATATATATATATAATAGATATATCATATCTAAACATATTCAGTACCTATACAATTATTTTTTAAGTATCAGGGGCTGGAGAGATAGCTCAGTGGTTAAGAGTACTCATTGCTCTTACAGAGGACCCAGGTTAAGTTCCCAGCACCCCACATGGCAACAATTATCTGTAATGCCAGTTTCAGGGGATCCAATGGCCTCTTCTGGCTTCTGCAGGATCCTGCACTCACATGGTGCAAATAAACTCACACACACACACACACACACACACACACACACACACACAGATATACAAAGTAAAAAAAAAAACTCCCTCTCTTCATTTGTTATTGCTTGTTTTTTTTAAACTCCTCATAGCTCCTACCAAATTTAGTGAACTCTCACATATACATACAGATATATAGATACAGATATAGATATACATATCATATATAATATAGCCTATTTATCTCTTTATAGTCTTGGCCTGGAACTCACAGAGATCTGCTTTCTGCTTCCTACATGCTGGGATTAATGGCATGTACCACCATGCCTGGCTCAACATTTTTCATTTCTTTTATTTTTATTTGGTGTGTATGAGTGTTTTGCCCACATGTATGTTGTGTCCCCATGAGTGCAATGACCTTGAAGGCCAGAAGAGGGTGTTGGACAATGTGGAACTGGAATTGGGAACATTGTTAGCCCCCATGTGCTTCTGGGAACCTGGGTCCTCTGCAAAAGCAGCCAGTGTTCTTAACCACTGAGCCATCTCTCCAGCCCCTTACCTTATTTTTTAAGTCAGGGTCTCTCACTGAACCAGGAGTTCACCAATTTAGCAGCCTGAAGGTGAGGGAGCCTTTGGAATCCTCCTGTCTGCCATCCCTCCTGCCCCAGCACAGCTCTAAGGGCCATAGGTATGTGCCACAATGTCTGGCTTGCTTTCACGTGAGTGCTTGTGAATCTGAGCTCATGTCCTCCTGCTTTGCCCACTGAACCATCTCTCCAGTTCAAATCTATTTTTTTTCTTATTCTGACTCATTTTAACCAGATCACAGTTTCTAGCAAACTTTTTAACACATTAGCTTTTATAGACTTTTCTTATGAAGTGGGAATATTACATTTTCCATCTTTTATATACTCAGTAAAAACAGAATATATCTTTAATTCTTCATTTGCTAATTGAAATTTTTAAGAGATTCAGATTAGCAAAGTGTTAGATTTGGTTGGTGACTGGCTAATAATGGCTCTCACCTGTAATCCCAGTACTCAGAAGGGGGAAGCACAGTTATGATTCAAGGCCAGAATGGTGTGTTTAGCAAGCTCCAGGGTAACTTGAGTTCCTCAGACAAAAACACAAACAAAAATCTGGTTATTCCTCCATGCTATGGCAAAGATTTTAGCTAGAAATCTCACTTTCTTGAAGAAAATGTTTTATTTCCTACCTTCTCTGCAATTAGATATGGCCATATGACTAAATTTGAGCCCCTAAGACATGGAAGAAACTATTGCATGAAACTTTCTAGAGGTCTCTAAGAGAAAGAGGCATTCCTGTGGTACAGAATGTGCATGTGACTTCTGGAGATCCAACAGACATCTTGTAACCACAAAGGCAATGAAGTGGTAACAGAGCAGAGAGCTAGAAGTGCGCTCTCTTTTTGCAGTTTTTTTTTGGGGGGGGTGGAGGGGGTTGTTTTGGTTTTTTATTTTTTTGTTTTGAGACAGAGTCTTCCTGTAGCCCCAGGCTATCCTGAACTCACTCTGTAGACCAGGCTGGCCTTGAACTCACAGAGATCTGCCTGCCTCTGCCTCCGAGTGCTAGGATTTAAGGCATGCACCACCACACCTGGCTGAAGTGCTCTCTTTTAATAAGGCTGTTAGAGCTGCTAAACTAGCTCTGGCCTGACTGCTTACAGGTGGATTTCATGAGAGAAAAAAGTATGTGTTTTGGAAAATCTGCACCAACCTCAATCCAAACTGCTAGACTTGGCGACACTTTATTTTCTGTATATTTGAATTATTTCATAATTTTAAAAAATTTGGCAGGTTCTCCCACAGCCCCAGCTGGCCTGCAACTCACTATGTAGACCAGCCTGGCCTCCCATCTCAGAGGTCTGTCTGCCTCTGCCTCCCAAGTGCTTGGATTAAAGGCATGTGCCAACATACCTACCACAAAACTTAAATTTCTAAAGCAAAAATTGCATATCCAATTAAAAATGCCATCAATAAAAAGAATATGCACCAAAGCCAGGCATGATGAGCATATCTGTAATCCCAGAAATCAGTAGATGGATTATGAGTTTGAGGCCAACCTGGGTTACATAATAGACTGTTTCCAAAAAGTAAATAGGGACTATAGAGATGGCTCAGTAGTTAAGAGCACTGGTTGCTCTTGAAAAGAACCTGGATTCTGGGGCTGGAGAGATGGCCTAGTGGTTAAGAGCGCCGACCGCTCTTACAGAGGACCTGGGTTCGATCCCCAGCACCCACATGGCGGCCGAGAACCGTCTGAAACTCCAATTCCAGGAGAACTCCAGTTCCAGGGGAATCCGACACCCTCTTCTGACCTCCGCGGCATTGCACGACACGGGTGCACAGACCTGCATGCAGACAGTACATTGATACACATACATAAATAAATAAATAAATAAATAAATAAATAAATAAATAAATAAATAAATAAATAAATGAAAAGAACCTGGATTCAATTCCCAGGACCCACATGGCAGCTAACAACCATTGGTAACTCCAGTTCCAGGAGTTCTAGTGCCCTCTTTTGGCTTCTATGGGCATTGCACACATGTGGTACACTTACATACCTACAGGCAAAACACCCATACGCATAGAATAAAAACAAATAAATCAAAAATACACAAATAAAACAACAATTAAACATGTTGTGGAAAATATTTTATTACCATTTTATTACATTTTTATTTATTTGTGTGCGTGCATGTCTGTGTGTCTGTGTGTCTGTGTGCAATGCATGAATGCCATTGCATACATGTGGATGCCATTGCATACATGTGGAAGTACTAGGACAACTTTTGCCAGTTGGTTCTCTCCTTAAACCATGTGGCTCTCGAGGACTGAACTCAGGTTATCACATTTTTGGCACATGCCTTTACCTGCCGAGCCATCTCAGCAACTTCAAAAAAATATTTTTAAATGCTAGAATTCTTTTTTTCTGGGACTAGAACTATGTGTGGTTGTTTTTATCTTTACATCTGTCTGTTCAGATTTTCCACGCCAAGCGTTATATGTCTGTCACCTTGTCTGTTTACTGCAGTGAGATTTTCCTTTTCTGCTGTCGCTGCTCATCACCTCCTCTGCACTGCACAGAGGACCTCTTCAGCACTGTGGCTAGCCTCATGCCTCTCTTTGCTGTTCACACCTTTCTTTGTGGTTCCTGGTCTTCTGACCACATGTAGTTCCTTCCTGAAATGAAAACTGTCAACAAATAAGGATGTGGACTTGCCTCTCTCTCTCTCCACACTTACTGTTTCCTGGCTACCAAGGGAGGGATTTTTCTTCCACCCAGTAACTTCTGCTCCTATGAGGATCTGCCCACAAACCATGGCGCTGGTTCTAACACTCTTCCCCAGGGTCTTGGAATAACCCCCAGGCAACTTATTAGAGACCATAATTAGCATTAGCCTTGGTCCCTCATTGTCTTTCTGGATTCTGAATGATCTAATGCTACACAGTAAGGTCCAAACTGACTAAGAGTATCCAAAAATCCCAGAGTTTTGAAGGAAGTCTTTGTTTCCCTCTTTGTTTTAGACCTTAAATTCCATTCACCTAGTGCATTATTTATCTAATGCTGCAATAAAAATTACTACCAAACTTATCAGATTAAAACAACAACACATTTATTATCTTATGGGTTAGAGGGATCAGGAATGTGGCACCTCTTGGCTGGGTCCTCTGTTTCAGAGCTCCCCACAAGTCAAATCAAGGTGACAACCAGGGTCACTCAAGGTCTAACTAGAGCAGGATGGATGCGCTTCAGACTCACCACATGCTTCCCGACAGGATTCAATGCCAAAAGGCTGTTGGGCTACAGGTCACAGGTCTTCTGGGTGTTGGCCGGTCACCACACTTGGTCTGTTGCCACAAGTCTCTCCATCATGGCAGGCGCCTTTGTCAAAGCACACAAGAAAGCACAGGCAAGAAACAGAACAAAACAGTAGTGGCGGCAGGGGGATTCCCAGCACAGTGGAAACCAGACTTTTATAACCTAATCATAGAAATGATGTCCATTACTTTTGTCACATTCTGTTCATGGAAGCAAGTCAGCAGGTCTAGCCCAAGCACAAGGAAAGGAGTGCACACAAAAGGTGCAGTAACAGGAGCTGGGAATCACTGGAACCTCTTAGAAGTCTGCCTAGCATCCTAGGTCTCACCTCCCGACCTGAAGTCCTCATAGCAGTCACTCCCAGGAGGCCTAGCAGGGTTTCAGGCAAACGGGACAGCAAACGGCCTCTTCTGCTCTCCCGGGCTCCGAATGTGGCAACCCAGTCACCCTCACTCCTCCTTCTCCAGGATGTCCTGCTGTCCTCTACTTGCCACACAAGCCAATTAGGCTTGGGCTTTCAGAGAAAAGCAATGGAAGAAAGAAGAAAAGGAAAGCTTTTCTGAAGTTGAAGACTAAGAATGTTCTGATGTCCAAAAGAAACTTACTCCCTGGTAAAAATAAAACCCTCATTCTCATCCAGTACACTTGACCCTGGGCCCCACAGAGGGCTATTCCTGGTCACAGTCACTGAAGCCGCACTGTCTTCCTGAACGAGTTATCTTGGCCCTAGGCTGGAGCTCAGCTCCTACAGAGGGACTTAAAAGGAAACAACAGCTCTTGGTCCAGAGCAATAAAGAGGCACATGAGTCATAACAGTCTGGATTCTCTAGCAGCCGAAGCAGTTCCGTGAATCGCCTCCATAAAAACCCTGCCCTTCCATCCCAAGCTGTGTTCCAAGTGCCAAAACCCTCCATTCAAGAGTTTTATAACTCAGCCCTGTGCTCAGAAATGTCACTGCACATAAGAGGGCCTTTGATCTCGGGCCATACCCAAGCCCAGAGTCTGCAGCAAAGCCTGGTTTGATAACTATCTAAAGAGAAAGGCGCTTTGGTTTCCTCTCATCTATTTCTATTCTACTTTTAATAAGCTGCTTAGCTTTGGGCATCTGCCCTCTGCCCTCCAAGCTTCCATCTGAACCAGAAGTAAAACAGGCCTGTGGTTATGTGAGATAAGGACTTTTAAAATAACGATAATGGTATTACATATCCATAAAGGGCTTACTGTGTGCCAGGCACTGTCCTCAGCAGTTTGTGCAGGCTGTGGGATGCAGGAAACTTGCACAAATGAGAATATGGAAGCATGGAGAGGCTCAGAGTGGCTGATGAAGTCACAGCCAGTGAAGGACATGCTCAGGACTTAAAACCGAGGGTGCCACATGGCGGCTAAGAACGGTCTGTAACTCCAATTACAGGAGAACTCCAGTTCCAGGGGAATCTGAGACCCTCTCTGACCTCCGCAGGATTGCACGACACGGGTGCACAGACCTACATGCAGACAGTACATTCATACACATACAAAAATAAATAAAAAATTTTTTTAAAGTTTAAAAAAACCAAGGGTGCATCTCCAAAATAGGTCTTGTCCCCATGCAGTGAGAGAGTATAATATCCTATGCACACCCCACTATAAGTCAGAAGTGTAATTCCTTTAATAAGGGAGAAACTTTGGAACAAACTCTTAGACCTAAAAACATATTCTTTATCCAAGTACTATATTCGAAGTCCCCTCAGTAAGGAAACTGAACATTCCAGACTGTGTACTAAATGAAAACTTTACATGAACTTTTAATAAGTCCAATTGAACTGAAGGCTCTAAGTTGTATTCTAAAATCCATCAGGAATATGGCTGGAGAGATGGTTTAGCAATTAAGAGTATTGGCTGCTCTTGCAGAGGACCCAGATTCAGTTCCCAGCACCCACATGGTTACTAACAAACAAGTAACTCCAGTTCCAGGGGATCTAATGCCTTCTTTTGGCTTCTACAGGTATTGTATAACATGGGTGCACTTACATACAGCCAGGCAAAACAATCATAAACACAAAACTAATACAATAAAATTTAAAAAGTTAAATCTCTCAGAACTAGATCCTTTAGCTGGGTTGGTCTGCAGAATCTAAAGACACAAGGATGGGCTAGGGAACAGCTGTATGGAAAAGCATTTGCTTAACATGTGTGAAGCCTTGGGTTTGATCCCCAGTACCAAAAAGAGGGTGACACATGAGGCAGAATAGTGCACATCTACAATCCTGGCATTCAACAGGCTGAAGCCAAGGCCATCCTTGGCTATAAAGTCTTATGTAGCCAGCCTAAGCTATATAATGAGTTTGAGGCCAGTCTGGGTTACAGAGAAGGGCCTTGTCTCAAAATAATAAAGGCCAGGAGGTGGAAAGTGGTACACGGCTTAGTCTTAGCACTTGGGGTGGGGGGGGCAGAGGCAGGTGAACTCTATGAGTTCAAGGCCAGCCTGTTCTACATAATGAGCTCAAACTCACCCACAGCTACATAGTGAAAGCTCTCTCTCTCTCTCTCTCTCTCTCTCTCTCTCTCTCTCTCCTTCCCTTGTAAGAGATAAGATAATTTTATTTATCATAAATTAGACATAATCTATCCTTTCAAACATACTTGTATTCAAAATTTAGTTACTCATAGTTTGGGTAGATGGCTCAGTGGGTAGAGCGCCTGCTGAGCAAGTGTGAGGACCTGAATTTGGATACCCAGTACCCCTGAAAGCTAGGAGAGGCAGCACATGCCTGTAACCTCAGCACTGGGGGGACACAGCCAGGTAGATCCTAGAGGCTCACTGGCCAGCTAATGGATCTGAAATAGTGAGCTCAAGTTTCAGCGAAACACTTTGTTTCAAAAAGTAAGGTGGTGTGACTGGACAGACAGCTCAGCAATTAAGAGTGCTTGCTGCTCTTCCAGAGAAACTGAATTTGGTTCCCAGCCCCCACGTTGGGAACCACACAACTGCCTGTAACTCCAGCTTCAGGAGAATCTGTCACCCTCTTTTTGGCTCCCATGGATACCAACACTCATGCGCACGTACCTTCACATAGACAAACACACATATACATGGATAAAAATAAATATTTTTTAAAGGGATAGAAAACAACAAGGTAAGTCAATCTGATGGCTTCCACATGTTTACACAGGTACTTCACACACAGGTACTTCACACACAGTTACTTCACACACAGGTACTTCACACACAGGTACTTCACACACAGGTACTTCACACGCAGTTACTTCACACACAGGTACTTCACACACAGGTAATTCACACACAGGTACTTCACACACAGGTAATTCACACACAGGTACTTCACACACAGGTACTCACACACAGGTAATTCAAACACAGGTACTTCACACACAGGTACTTCACATACAGGTAATTCAAACACAGGTACTTCACACACAGGTACTTCACACACAGGTACTTCAAACCTACATACATATGTATGCATCTATACCTATATCATATAAATTCCAAAAATATATATTTATTCAAAACTGATCATGAAGCCAGGAGTGCTGGCACACATCTTTAATCCCAGCACTCAGAATGCAGAGGCAAGAAGATATCTGTAAGATCAAAGCCAGCTTGGGCTACATGGCAAATTCTATGCCATCTGGGGCTACAGAGAGACACTCTCAAAAAACAAAAATAGGGGCTAAAGAGATGGCTCAGTGGTCAAGGGGACCCAGGTTCAATTCCCACCACTGACATGGTGGCCAAAAATTGTCTTTAATTCCAGTCCCAAGGGAATTCAATGCCCTCTTCTGACCTCTGTGGGCATTGCACAACATGGGAGCATTTACATACATGCAGGTAGCACACTCATAAACATAAAAAAAAATAATTAAAAAACAGAAAAATCAAAACTTGTCCTGGAGAAGTGGGCATGATGGCATAAGCCTATAATCATAGCACGGGGAGGTAGGGACAGGAGGTTCAGGGTCCAAGGTCATCCTCGGCTACACGGGAGCTCAGGGACAGCCCAGACGACCTGAGAACACGTCTCTCAAAAAAATAGTCAAATAAACAAAAAATGATCCCAGAGTTGTGTTAATATACAAAGAGCCAGCATAGTAAAAGCTGCTTTCTCCCATTCATGTGGCTGCTCTTTCACCCTAGCCAATGCGATCACTTTAGAAATGATCACATGCCTTTGCTGGACCAATAAAAACCACTAGAATTATTAAGAAACTGGTTTTTTGTTTAGTTTGTATATGTGTCTATGAGTGTGTGTGTGTGTGAATGTGTGCATGTATGTGAGTGTGTATGTGAGAGAGTGTGAGTATTGTGTGTTTGTATGTGTGGTGCGTGTGTGTGTGTGTCTCTGTGTGTGTGTGTGTGTGTGTGTGTGTGTGTGTGTGTGTGTGTGTTTGCATGTGGGCTGTGGGCATGGGATCTCAAAGTTCTGTGTTGTTGGGGATTGAACACAGATCCTCACAAATGCTAAACAAACACTATAGCACTGAGCTGCCCCACCCTAGCCCAAGAGTTCTTTTTAGACTGGAGTTAATAAGCAGGTAAAACACAAGCCCATAGCTGCACAAGGCCACCCATTGGGGAAAACCTACCGGAAAGAAAGTCAGAGAGAGACAGCTTCTGGTGATGTTGTTTGGACACCTGGACCCAACTATACCTGAATCTCCTCCAGTGCTGGGCAGCTGAAGAGTACCAATAACTCACTTTTGTGTTTAAATCTATGCAGTGGGTTCTGCCACTTGTAACCAAAAAAGGTCTGGCTGGTTCAGAGAAGGTCAGTTCCCAGACTCGGCTCAGTGACTACAGACCACAGCAGGTAGTGTGAAATAATACCCCCAAGAGCTGTTTTTTTTCAAAGCCACAACCATATACTGAGTGTGTCTGCTAACAAACTCTAGCACTCCATGTTAACAACTGGAGCTGACTTAAAGAGCTCCTCAGAAGCCTCAAGCTGCTTACAGCTGGAGGTCATATAAAACATTTTAAAGAGGAAATAAGCAACATGCATGTACACACACACACACACACACACACACACACACCACTTCCACCACCATCACAACTAGGTGAAAATAGACCAGGCTGGTCTCGAACTCACTGAGATTCAATTGCCTCTCCACTGGCCTCTGCCTCTGAAGAGCTGGCACCTATTTTCTTCCTAGAGGAAACAACCATGGGCAAAGTATGGTTATGAATCAGTAACTGTCTGTAATTAAGGGCTTCCCCCGTCAACCTCCAGTAATATCTGAATTTAGGCAGAGTACAATCAGCAGCCCAGCAGTGGGTTAAAAAATAACCAAGTCTTTCTTAATGTTTCCCATGACTCAAGGTCTGAGGAACAGGCTGCTGCAAGTCAGAAAAAGGCTTCCTAGAATTTAATGCCTAAGTGGTTGGGAGGTTCCTCCTCTCCAGGAGCATCAGAATAATTCTACCCTAAGTCTTCCACTTGGGACTCAACATGACTCAAGCATCCACTCCAGAATCCGCACCTGTTGCATAACTTTAGTGCTTGTTTATCTGTACAGAACAGCATATAAAACAGACATGTATATTTTAAATGATAATTATTAAACAATGCACCCACCCATCCAGGTTAAAAATGCATGTCAAGTCATCTTCAAGTTCACCTGCTCCCCTGATTCTACAGAAATAGCTGCCATACTGATTTTAATGTTGACTATTCCCTTACACTTTAAAAAAAAGTATTAACTGTGGGCTGGCAAAATGGCTTAGTCAATAAAGTACTTGGTACGCAAGCATGAGAAGATGAATTTGATCCTCAGAACCCACATAAAAGTCTGGGCATGGCAGTGCATGCCTGTAATCCCAGCTCTGGGGAGGCAGAGACAGGCAGATCCCTGGAGTTCCCTGGTCAGCCAGCCTAACCAAATTGGTGGATTATAGCCTGAATAAGAGGCACTGTCTCAAAATATAAGGTAGAGGGGTGTGGTGGTTTGAATGAGAGTGTCCCCCCATAGGCTTGAAGTGTTCAGATATTTTGTCCCCATTTGGTGGCACTGTCCTTGGAGGTCTTAGAAGGTGTGGCCGTGCTGGAGGAAGTATGTCATTGGGGGCGGGCCTAGTAAGTTTAACAAACCTCGTGGTCTCCAGTCTCTCTCTGCTTCCTGTGCTCATTGCGAGATGTGACCCTCGGCTTGCTGCTCCAGCCCTGGCCACCATGCTTCACGCCACAATGGACTCTGATTCCCTGGAACCATCAATCATAAGCTCAAATAAATTCTTCTTTTGATAAGTTCCCTTGCTCATGGTGGTTTATCACAGCAACAGAAAAGTGCCTAATACAAGGGGCTAGAGAGATGGCTCAGCAGTTAAGAACACCAGCTGATTTTGCAGAGGACCCAGATTCAATCCCCAGCAGTTACACGGCAGTTAACAACCAGCTGAACTCCAGTTCCAGCAGACATGGGTATTTTTACATACATGCAGGCAAGACACTCATGCACATAAAAATAAAAATAAATCGATCAAATTTTTTAAATAAATAAGGCAAAGAGTAACTGAGGAATGCACTCATTGTTGACCTTTGGCCTCCATGTGCTTGCATATACATGTACAAATACACATAAAATGATAATGATTATAGCACAAATGTACATGTCCCTAAACAATATGTTGTTTCATCTTTAAAAACCCAATAATTAACACAACTTTAACCACATAAGAAATTGGCAGTATCATTACATATTTTTTCCAGTGCTAGGGACCAAACCCAAGGCTTTCTGCATGCTGAACTACTGACCTAAATGCCTACCTTGAGATCACAACTTCTAGGTAAAAGATCCCAAGAAAAGCTGAGCTGAACAAGGAAGCTGGTCTCTGGGGAACAGTATGATGTTAGCCTCCCTGTTTGCCTATGAGAACACCTCTGGAGACACAGCAAAGGCAGAGAGTGTGTTTTCAGAAACTAAGATGCATAAAAAAAAAAAAAAAAAAAAAAAAAAAAAAAAGATGCTGTCACAGCATCAGCCAGCGCTTCAGGGTGGGCCAGGCAAAGGATGTCTTATATTTCTGCATGGACTGAGCAGCTTCCACTTTTAAACCTACCAGGTGGACTGGTGAGATGGCTCAGCAGGTAAAGATGCTTGCCAAACAAGCCTGATGACCTGAATTCGATCCCTAGAACCTACATAAAGATGGAAGGAAAGATCTGAATCCACAAAGTTGTCCGTTGGTCTCTATACACACACACACACACACACACACACACACACCCTGGCACACAGCCCAATAATAATAATAGTAATAATAATAATAAATTTAAAAATGAACAGGATATGGGGATATACACCTTTAATCTTAGCTCTTAGGAGGCAAAAGCCAGTGGAGAGGCAGGTGAATGTCTGTGAGTTCAAGGCCAGCCTGTCTACATAATAAGTTCTAGGTCAGCCAAGACAACATGGTGAGATCCTGTCTCAAAAAAAATTTTTTTAATTAAAATAAATCCTTGACCTAAGCTTCTATCTTCTTCCTGTGGAATAAGTAAAAATGCAAAAATCCTTTGAGGTCGCATGAATGTTCTCTGCAGATCTATGCAACAGCTTATGAAGCAATTTTATCAGTATGTAGTCAAGTTTGACCAAGTTAAAAAAAATGAAACCAAGACACACTGTCTTCAAGTTAAAAGTGAAAGAAATGGCAGTGGATGTGTCTGATGACCTGTCCTGGGAGTCCATTCTCTGGTTTATAGATTGGTGCTGATATAGACACAGCTACCTTTCTGGACTCCTATTTTTCACCTTCTCTCGTCTTTTCTAATCAGATCTCATTTTTATGTCCCATTTTGTCTTTTTTTCTTGGTTTTTCTCTCATTTACTTGAAATGACTTTTTTTAAGTTGCATAAGACTAGTTTTTGATATTTCGTATTCTTGAAAATGTTTTCAACTCTCAAACTGAAGTGATAGCTTATGTATAGAATTCTAGAGTGGGGATAACTTTCTTCACAAATTTAAAAGCGTGGTTCTTTTTTTTTTTACACTTATTTGGGGAAGGGGCATGTGAATGTCACAGCCAGTGTGTGGAGGGCAGAGGACAGCTTTCAGGAGTTGGTTTTCTCCTTCCACCAGGTGGGTTTCAAGAATTGTACTGGCACGCACATTTACCTGCTGAGCCATCTGACCCTAAAGCACAGTTCTATTATTTTTCTTGCCTTCTGTGCTGCTTTGCAAAGTCCAGAGCCATTTTGTTCCTAATCCTTTCTATTTCTCTTCCCATTTCCTTGGAAGTTTGTGGCAACATTTGTTTGTGCCATGTTTCTGAAACTTCTGCAATCCTGTTTTTACCAGTTATACCATACATGCAACAGACCTCAATCTGACAACTCATGTCCTTCTGTTCAGAGGTATTTTCCTGAATTATTTCTTTGATAATTTCTTCTATGATTTTTCTGTTCTCTTATTCTGGAATTCTGCTTATTCAGATATTGTATCTCCTGAACTTATCCTTTAATTTATTATATTTAAATACTATTTTCCACTTGTATGTTTATATTCTTGTCTTTCGGTCATTTATTTTTACAGCATTACTTTTCCATAAGTGCAGTATCCTTCCTTACTAAGGATTTTAATAAGAGGTTCTCCTTTTATTACTTTTTTCTCTGTCATATCTCTAAGCTATTGTGTGTTTCCTGTTGTTGTTTGGTTTGGGTGCTTTTGTTTGGGTTTTTATTTTACTTTGTCTTTTCATCTCAGCCTATCTGATAAAGATTTTTCTCACATGCCTAGTATTTCTTGATCTCCTTTTTAAAAGATTTTATTCATTTTTATTTTATGTGTATAAGTGTTTTGCCTGCATTTATGTTTAACACATATGTGCCTGGTGCCTCAGAGGCCAAAAGAAGGCATCAGATTTCCTGGACCTGTAGTTAAGGATCTATGTTAGCCACCATGTGGGCAGTGGAAACCAAATCTGGGTCCTCTGGAAAAGAAATAAGTGCTCTTAACTGCTGAACCATCTCTCTAGGCCCTTGGCTATCTACTGGATCACAACAGTAGACTACAAACTCTGATTCAAGTTCTGAACATGTGATGAGCCTCACTGACTTTGAACTTCACTGATGAATATGGATGGTGATGAAGCCCTAGAGTTGGTACAAGTTGATCTTTCCTCTTGGGCTGAGTAGTTCCTCAAAGAAAAGCATTTCAACCTCCTACCTGCAGGTAGGTGCTCTGATAACTCTGCTCTGGGAACCAGCTGGAGGAAGAAGGTAAAATGTCCCTTCATTCTGATTAAGCATGGATATGGTCACTCAATGTTTTGGAAGTGTTGATTGGTAAAGTATTCAGACTCACAAACGTGTAGGAAACGTCCCATCCAGAATGTCCCCCTGGCCTATTTTGTCACTAAACCTCCAGATCTTTGCCAGGATGGACAAAGGGCCGTCATGAGGGAAAAGGCAATGGCCATTTCCTATTCCGGTGTGCTTGACAGTGTGCCTTGGCTGTTATGTTTTCAAGGTCAGACTCTTAAAGGTATTTCAGTTGCTCCAAAAACCTTATTCACGCTAAGTGCTAAAAAGCTCCTCACAAATGCCTTCGGTAGAGCTGTCTCTGAAAACAACGACATATTCGAACACATTCTCAGAGCCTTTGGCTGGGAAACTTTTTCTTCACTCCATCTCCTCTGCCGTTGTTTCCTATGCAGTCTGCTATCCAAAAGATTTTCTTGTGGATTTCTGATTTCTCTTTAAGTTCACTTGTTATCTTTCTTGGGTTTTGTTCCTAGCTGTTAGTATAATGCCCACAAAGAGGCTGAGAACATTGCCTGACTAGTCAAAGATCAGATTATATGCAACAAGTAAAGCAAAGTTACCTGGACGGTCTCCTCATCGTCTACTGTACCACACTGCCACATGTAGATCTGAAGTGTCCTTGAGAAACAACCACTTAAATTTTCATAGACCAAATTTATGCTTCTTATTTTTTGGTTTTTGAGTCAGAGTCTCATTACGTTCAGGCTGTCCTCAAACTTGCTATGTAGCTGAAGGTAACCTTGAACTCCTGATTCTTCTGCTTCCACCTCCAAGTGCTTGGGACTAGAGGCACTTATCACCACATCCTATGACAGACCAGATTTTAAGGAGAAGGAGACTTACCACAGACCTTGAATAGGAATTGAGGTCTCTTCTCACACCTATGCACATTCTTTCAAGCAGAACCTGGCACTTTCACCTTTTACCACAGAAGCCACCATATAATGTGGTCATTGGGTGAAGTATGGACTGCTTCTTGAGGACTTACCCGACAGACAATGAGTGTCAAACAGGTACCCAAGCTATGATTTCCACTTTCCCTTGTGCCTCACAGAATGGTGTTTCCCTGATGTCTGACTTGTCCATTTTAAAATTAACATAACGCAGAAAAACAAGTTTGAACTGTGACTTCCTTTGAGTTTTACTCAGTTTCAAAGAATATTATTAATGTAGAGGAAAAGCACTCTTTTATGGGGCCTGAAAGCCCTTGGCTCCTTAAGTTTGACTATCTGGATTACATTGAAAATATAATATATACCTAGAAACATCTAATGAACAAAGCATGTTTCAACTATCATGTGTAAATTACATTTGGAGAACTTGGAATATATTTCCCCAAAGAAAAATTGTATTGTGATTTTAAAGGCTTGAATAAATGAAGAAACAAATAGCCAATAAAGTTCCCAGGCCAGTACACAAAAGTCTGGTAAGTTTTAACCCATAATATACCCAAGTACAGTGCTAATGTTACTATTTCAGATGCATTTGGTTCTGAGCACTGAGTGAGGACACAATTTTCCAAGTGGAAACACCTTTAATGTGCAAGCAGTGTAAGGAAGGGCAAGTCCATGTATGAAGAGCTGTCCATGTATGAAGTCTTTCCTAAGTGATTTTCACACATTTGTTCATTCTGCTTTCGGGATAACCCTTTCAGGAAAACATTAAGGACTATGACTCAAAACTGGTTAATGATATTTAGCATGTATTGGTATTATGCTCAAAACATGTAGTAATAAGTAGTCATAGGCAGAATTTAACCCAGATTTATCTCAGCCTCAACAATTTATATTAAGCCTATGCAATTTCTGTCAAGAGTAGCTAGCTTTTGTGATGACGAATCTTTTTTGTCAACTGGACTAGGTTTAGAAGCAGCGAGGGAACACAACTCTGAGCATATTTGAGGTTATTTCCAGAGATATTTAACTAAGGAAGAATTACCTTGAATGTGGGAGCATCATCCCATGGGCTGAGGTCCTGAATAAAAAGGAAAGCAAAAAAGGTAAAGTGAGCCGAGCAGCAGAATTCATCTCTCTCTGCTTCCTAACTGCAGACACAGTGTGACCAACTGCCTCACACTTCTGCTGCCATGTTTTTCCCGCAACATAAACTGTACCCTCAAAACTGTGAGCCATAATGAATCCTTCCTTCCTTAAGGTACTTTGTCAGGCATTTTGTCATAGCAACAGGAAAAGTAACTAATTCACCTTTTTTTTTCTAATTCACCTTTCTAAAAGTATGGTCCAACTATTCTGAAATGGCATCTTGCTCTTTGTAGGGCACACTAAGGAAGAAGATGGATCACAACTGGTATTTTAGAACAGAGCTTCTTAAACTTCTCTACTTGCTACCCCTTTTTGCCCAATAAATTTTTATATAAACACATATACATATGGTATACAAATCAAATACTCCTTGATAAGAAATCATAAATTTGTTTTAAAAACAATTCTTTAGCATTTATTAAAGACAGAAGCAAATTTGCATATTAATGAGATATATGTGTTATTTATTTTTACATGTAGAATTAAATGTTGGCTGACTATTTGATACTGCAGGATGTACAGCATCTTCAATGATTCTTCAGAATTGATAGATATTTTTTATTTTGTTTTTTTAAGACAGGATCTCATGTAGCCCATGCTAGCCTTGAACTTCTGATTACTTTGCCTCCACCTATTGAGTGTTATGATTACAGACATGCACCATTGTTGGTTGACACAGTGAGGGGCTAGAACCCAGGACCTCATTCACACTAGGCAGACACACCTCCAACTAAGTTACATCTCCAGACCTCAAGTAAAAAAGTTTTTTCATCAAGCTCAGTTCAAATCAAACATTGAAATAAAATATAATCTAAAGACATTCAATTTGAAACTTACATGTTGAACGATTATGGTAGAAACATATTAAAATTCTTTGCTTTCTATAATTAAATCATTATGCTTCTAAAGGGTCAGAAAACTTGGAATGTATAGTAAAAACACTGTAATTTATAACATACAATACTCTTAAATCTGAGCCAAGGTGTTTCAAGTGGGGTTCACTGGTGTTGGATGATGTGATACCACATGGGGAAAAGTATACATGCTGTGTGTTCTGAACCAAGGCTACAGTGACGTCACACAGGGCAGCATAAACAAGCAATTCCTGAAACACCTTGGATTCATTTCATTCTTCTTTGTTTTGAGGCAGGATCTCAGTATACAGTGCTGGTTAGCCTGGAACTCACTACCACAGGCATGTGTCACCATATGTTTCATTTTGAGTTAATTTGGGGTCATTGGGTTTGCTGTTGCCAAATTCAGTTTCATGTCCCACAGTTTAAGAAGCTGGGCTCCATATTTTCCACATAGTAAGGAGTGGATCCTTGTACTTTCAGACAAGTATCCCAGTCACCACTCATCATAGAAGCTTCTTTTGCAACAGACAGAGATTATTACAGTTCCACAAATGGTCATACACAGAGATTGCAAATTGCCCAAGCCTAAGTAAGTGTCACACCTACAATGCAACCTCTACACCTAAGGCTCACAGTACATAGTGGGACAAGGAATCAAGAAAACACTAATGTGTCTCTCAACTCTCATCAATGAAGCTCCCTCATGCAACAGAGAGTCGTGAGCACAAAAGGACACAAATGGCCAAAGTGTAGAGACTGAAAGTCTACAGACCATGGGTCCTTGGACAGGACTCCTATATTAGACCACACCCACCCAGATGTTCTGTATGAAATACACAAAAATTCAGGAAAAACTCCCAGGTGATGATGATCCTGCCAGTCCCAGGACCATGTTTTAGCACTAGGCAGTGAGCCTGGCAAGGTGGCTAGTTAAGTGCTTGCTCTGCAAGCTTGAAGATCAGAACTCAGCTCCCCAGAACTCACATAAACGCCAGGTGCACATGGCGGCTTGCCTGTGACAGGAGACCCCCAGAGCAAGCTGGCCAGCGAAGTTAGCCATATCTGTGAGTCTGGAGAGACTTTGCCTCATTAAATAAAATGGAAGAACAATGGAGGATAACTCCAAAAGTCAAACTTAAGCTACCACATGCACACCTACACACACACACACACACACACACACACACACACACAGGTGCTCATCACATACATGCACACCACACTCTCACATATGAAAATGAGAAAAAAACTAATAACTCAGTGGGGCCTCCCTGATGAGTCAGCTCAAGCCACAGGCAGTCCCTCCTGCTTACTGGTCTGACTTTGACAGCAGCTAACAAGGGAAATTCACTTAGCTCCTGACAAACTATAATTATGGTTATTTCCTGAAGTGACCTAGCAGGTGGGTATGGTACCATGGAGAAACAACACTGAAATGAAATAAACGTTCTCAGCACGGTTGCTGTTTCCACATAGACTTCATTTTCTCCAAAGGCAAACACTACAGAAAGCCAGTGGGGGATGTTTGGCTCTGAAGATAGAATCAGGCAGGGTGGGAACATCATGATGATACAATGTAAGTGAGCTTCCTCCATTTTTCCACTATGCCTACAAAAGAGTGTAATCGGCTAACACGTCTCAGTGAATTCTTACAGTGTGCTCAAATGGGACAGAGCATGGGGCATAGCTCTTGACCCCTAACAAACTCCTGTGATGCCTCATTGAGCAGTTTCCTTTCTTCAAGGAAGCATGCCAGAACATGAAATGCAGAGTAAGTAAAGCTGACTCCTTAAAAGTACTCAATTTTTATTTATTTAAAGTTCATGTGTGGGTGAAGAAATGGCTCAGTGGTTAAGAGTGATTGCTATTCTTGCAGAGCACCCAAGTTGATGCCCCGAATCCATATCAGGTGGCTCACAACTGCCTGTAAGTCCAGCTCCAGGCCCAGCTCCAGGGGATCCTACACTCTCTTCCAGACTCCTCGGGTACTACACTAATGCATACACAGACACAAATATAAACACATCATTATAAAAAAAATAATAAATCCTTTTGGGGTTTTTTGTTTGGGTTTGTTTTGTTTTTTGAGACACATTCTCACCCTGTTACCCTGCCTGGCCTAGAATACTCTATGCAGACCAGACTGGGCTCAAGCTCATAGAGACTCACCTACTTCTCCCTCCTGGGTGCTGGGATTAAAGGCATACACCAGCACACCTGCATGATGGTATAGATTTCAGAACGTCTCTGGTTTTGGTTGTTATGACTTGAATGCTACTAGCATGTAGTGAATAGATGCTAAACATCCTACAATGCATAGGACACCCTGTCTTCCCCACAGCAAAGAATAAGCACCCCCAACAAACAGCTAGTGGTGCAGCAGGAGAAAAGCCCAGTGTGAGTTATGGGCACTAGTAAAGGAGGGAGGGGATTATGGGCCTGCAGATGCAGATGTGTACCACCCTCTGTCACATTAGGAAAAGGAAACTGAGGGAACCAGGGCTCAGCAAGCTGGGCTTAGGGTCTGTTTCCCTTGCCCTCACACAGACTGTGGAGGTCACACTGACTTCAGGGACAGCTAGCTATAATACCCTTTTGCTTCTTTCAGCTCAGAAGACCTGAAGGAACATCTTTGGCACCCACAAATCCTAGCATGGCTTTTGGCTGACTCTCACAGTTTCTCTCCAACCAAGAAAGACAAAAGAAATTTACAAGAAAAGGGAAAGTGTACTGCAAGGGGAAGAGTAGACCAGACTCAGCCAGGAAACTTCTACCACACCCTCTGCAGCCAGACTGGCTCTGGCTGAGGCCAGTGGGCGTTCCCGGTTTTAAATGACCTCACTCCTTCAAGTGCAGTATCCAGAGCAGCAGAGCTGGCACCACCTGGCACCTCCTGAGAACTGTAGAAACCCAGCCCTCCCTGAACCTCCTGACTCAAATCTCTCCATCTCAACAAGATCCTCCAGTGATTAGGATGCACATGAATGACTCTGAAGCTCTTTGCCAGGGTTGCCAAAAGGCAAAACAAAACTACAAAATGAACAGCTGAAGACACATGCAAAGCTAACCACATGGTTTCTCCGGGGAACATATAACCCTTTGTGGACTGTAGCTCATAATGCAGAAAATAGAAATGTGAACTAATGTGTACTAAAGGGGGAGAAGGGGTAAATGTTAAAGGCTTTTAAATGTTCCAAAGGGATTCACCTTCAACTTGGGATATAGGAAATGTGCCTACCACCCAAATCAGCACCCAGCTACAACTAGACACAGGGTCTGTCTCTGTAACACTGGGTGGCCTGGAAATCATTATGTAGTCCAGGCTAGCCTTGAACATGCTGCAGTTCTCCTGCCTCAGCCTCCAAGTGCTAGAATTAAAAACTCGAGCCACCACACCTGGCTTATTTTTTAAACTGGGAACAAGAATTTAATCTCCTGTGAAAGAAGAGAAACGGGCTTGATCAGTATCTCCAACACAGCATTTTACAATATCAAATTTTTATAGTAAGAAAACAAAAAGTCTATGTTTTGTTTTAAAATAACTTAGAAAACTCGTTAATGTGAATGAGGAAGGTTCAGTTTGAAGATTCATACTCAACTTACCCAAATCTGTTTGGTTAGATTCATTCAACAAATACTAGTTTCTAGGATTATGCAACAAAGAGTTGTAAGGAATGCAAACTGCAAGGAATGCAGCCGCCCACACTGCAACCACTGTAAGTATGAGGTTGCACTGCTTTAGCAGCCCAAAAAAACTGTCTTAGAAAAGGGAAAGGTGATCCACTTTTGGGGGGGTGAGGAGGAGCAGGAATTGTGGCTGTGCTTACAGATTAAGATGCTGAGCTTGGTGGGATCCCAACTGGGTGCTGACTTCTCCGCCCAGGTTGCCTAGTACACAGGTCCAGCCTGCCTCAGATCCTTATCTGAAGACCAGCTCACGGAGGCTGGAGAGTGGCTATACAGTTAAGAGTACTATTCTTTCAGAGAACCCCAGTTTGATTCCCAGCACTCACATGGCAGCTCCCAAAAGTTTGTTACTCCAGCTCCAGAGGACCCTAGATCCTTTTCTGACCTCGGTAGTCATCACACACCCACACCCACCACCCCCAACACACACAGAGTACACTTACATAAATGCAGGCAAAACACTCATACGAATATAATAAAAATACATTTTTTAAAAATTTCATGACTTAAGAAATAAAAAGACTCAGTCACAGCTTTGCTTGGTGAAAACTTTTTGTTTGGTTTTGTTTTGTTTTTGAGTCAGAGGCTTGCTATGTAGACCAAATTGGCCTTGAACTTGCAACCATCCTGCCTTAGCCTCCCAAGTACTGGAATTACAGGCCTACACTGTCATGTGTGACTCGGGTAAAGGCTTTCGGAGGACAACGTCTCCTCCCAGTCTTGCCAACTCCTGTGTAAGACTCTGCAGCTCTAGCCTATTTGAGTACCCAGGTCCTAAGACTCTGGACTCCAGAGAGCATGTCTAGAACCGGCCGCTAGAGGCCGCCCTTGGTCCCATGCAGTCCAACTAGAGGGCCTGAACAACTCGGAGCCAGGTTTGTTCAGAACACTCTGTTCTGTCCTAACATCTCCATGGTCTGCTGGGAGAAATCAACCAACACGGAAAAGAACCAGGGGTTTCTAGAAGCTGCCCCACCTACAAAAGTTCATAGATCCTTGAACTTTTAAGATCACAGAACATTTTGAGCTGTGGAGTGAAGACTCAGGAGTCGTGACAGAGCAAGTAGGAGAAAGTTGCTTTTGAAATGTGTCTGGAGAAATGTAAGCCAGTGAACCACAATCCCGCCCTGGGTGGGGGACCTAAGCACTTGCCTAGGGAAGGAAAATGGCCTGAATACATTAGCAAGAACCTCTGCACCGCTTAAGACCCCAATTTTTCTCTGATGTCATGTTCCAAACACTGGTCTAAGCTGCTTAAAAGTTTTATTCCTGGGGCTGGGGAAGTGTCTCAGTTAGTCAAATGCTTGCCTGACATGTGTGAGGGCCTGGGCTCAATCCTCAGCACTTTATAAACCAGGTAGGTGGCATATTCCTGTAATCCCAGCACTTGGGGGGGGGGCTAATCCTGGGTGTTAGTGTGACTGGATCTGGAATTAACTGAAATAAGAGAGACCTCGATAGGATCATTTGAAGTTGGAAGACCCACTCTAAATGTGAGTGTTACCTTCTAATGGCAGCCCATGACAGATGGGAGCTCAGGTTTTTGCCGCTTGACTTCTCCCTCACTGGTGAGTTTGTCTGGCTGCTGTGATGTGCTTCTTTGGATTCCAACATAGACTGAAGACTAGCAGATCTCTTAGAATCCATCAGACAGGCCTTCAGCACCAGATTGGGACTGATTAAGCCTCATGGACTGAGCAACTACCTCAGCCTCTCCAGTGTGGCAGCCATTGTTGGACTACTCAGATTCTATCCTATAAGATGGATGGATAGATGATAGATAGATAGATAGATAGATAGATAGATAGATAGATAGATAGATGATAGGTAAATATTAACTTTATCAGTTCTGCTTCTTTAAAGAACCCTGAGTAATACAGGGGGGATTAGAATTTCAAGGTTAGGGCTACAGAGATGGCTCAGCAGGTAAGAGCAAGTACTGCTCTTACATAGGACCTGAATTTGATTCTCAGCACCCACATCAGGTAGCTCACAACCACCTGTAACTCTGGCTCCAGGGAATCCAACACCCTCTTCTGTCCCTCAAGGGCACTGTACTTACATGCACAAATATAGATATAATATATATTATATATAATCTAAAAATATATATTATATATAATTAAAAAAAATAAGCCAGGCATGGTAACTCATGCCTTTAATCTCAGCACTTGGGAGGCAGAGGCAGGTGGATCTCTATAAGTTCAAGGCCAGCCTGGTCTACACAGCGAGTTCCAGGCAGCTGGGGCTATAGGGAAACCTTGTCTTAAAAAGACCAAAACTAGCCGGGCGTGGTGGCGCACGCCTTTAATCCTAGCACTTGGGAAGCAGAGGCAGGCGGATCTTTGTGAGTTCAAGGCCAGCCTGGTCTACAGAGTGAGTTCCAGGACAGCTGGGGCTACAGGGAGACCCTGTACTCAAAAGACAAAAAAAAAAAAAAAGACCAAAACTAAATAAATAAATAAATAAATAAATAAATAAATAAATAATTAAATAAGAAATAAACAAATAAATTAATAAATAAAATATTTAAAAGGGAGTGAGAGCACTAGTTATTCCTGCAGAGGACTGGTTTCAGTTCCCAGAATCCACATCAGGTAACTAGAAACTGCCTGAAACTCTAGTTTCAAGGGATCCAATGCCCTTTTCTGGCTTCTGAGGGCACATGTACTCACAGACATACATATCCACGTATGATACCGACATATACACATAATTAAAAAATAAATCTCTAAAAAAAAGAAACAAGAAACAAAAGTTCTATCTCTAAACCAGGCATGGTGGCATAGACCATCCAATCACTCAGAAGCCTGGAGCGTGTGGATCGTACATTTCAGACCAGCTGAGGTCATAGATGGAGACCTTCTCTCAGAAGTAAAATAAAAAGATTTATCTTCTTTAATCCCCTGATACTATTCTCAAAGCCTAATAAAATTTCTCTTTTTATTTTATGTATGAATGATTCCCTACATGTATATAAGTGCACTTTATACACACAAGGACTGCAGAGGCCAGAAGAGGGTGTCAGGGCCCCCAGAACTGTAGTTATACATAGTTGTGAGCCACCTTGTGGGTGCTGGGAACTGAATCTAGATCCTCTACAAGAGCAGCCTGTGCTCTTAGCCACTAAGTCATCTCTCTGGCCCCCAAGTCCAATGAAATTCCATGTTGATTAATCAATGTCAAGTGTCCTTGGGCTCAAATCTTAACTCTCTGCTATTATCCTTATAATGGCTCTGGAACTCAGTGCCAAAGCCAAACATCTTAAATAAAGCTATGTATCTAAGAAAAGAAAAATATGACCACAAACCAAGGGCATAATGTTATAGTAGCCAAAGGCCCCTTAAGAGCTAACAGATCATCTGGGTGTGTTGGCCCATACATTTAATCCTAGCACTTGGGAGGCAGAGGAAGGATGATCTTTGTGAGTTCAAAGCAAGCCTGGTCTACAGAACAAGTTCCAGAACAGCTGGGGCTACAGGAAGACCCTGTCTCGAAAAGACCAGGAAAAAAAAAAAAAAAAGAGAGAGAGAGATTACAGATAAGAGAAGCTTTT
Source organism: Rhizomys pruinosus (assembly GCA_009823505.1). Lineage (NCBI taxonomy): Eukaryota > Metazoa > Chordata > Mammalia > Rodentia > Spalacidae > Rhizomys > Rhizomys pruinosus. The sequence continues at coordinate 1,561,523 of VZQC01006864.1, forward strand.
TCTGGAGGTGGGGGAGACCTGCACTTTCCAGTTTTTCCAGGTCATTCACTTGGGCAGGATCACCCCTAGGAAGACAGGATCATAAGTTATGCTAAAGAAATGGGCAGAATTAATGAAATGGTAAACTTTTCTTGCCCTGAATCCCATTTCTTAGGGCAGTGCCTGTAGACCAGGCCATAGGTGCATGGCTCTCCATACACCTAGAAAAGCATTATCTCTCCTCTTCTTATGTCTTTTTGTTGTTGTTGTCTTTTCGAGACAGGGTTTCCCTGTAGCCCCAGCTGTCCTGGAACTCACTCTGTAGACCAGGCTGGCCTTGAACTCACAAAGATCTGCCTGCCTCTGCCTCCCGAGTGCTAGGATTAAAGGCATGCGCCACCACGCCCGGCTTTATGTCTCTTTTCTACCCATGATTTCCGCTCTGGGCTGCCCCCAACATTTTTCACCTCCTTACTTTCTCTCTAAAGCTCCCTTCCCCTTCCCACCATGTGGCTGCTCTGCTGCCATGTGTCTGACCTCCATGCTGCCCCTAAACAGCTTGACTGCCCTGAGGATTTTCCCTCAATTCTAATAAAATCTTCCTAAAGCTTCCATTTGAATCCATTCTTAAATCATTTTACGAATGAGACTAAGAACCCTTAAGTGGGACCCTAGTTTTTTCCCTACATCAGTGTTTCCTATTCTGGACTCTGGCCACTCAGGGCTTCCTGCCTTGTCCCGCCCCATGAAATCACCAGGAAAGGAAAGAGATGCCTGGGCTCCCAGCTCCTGTCCAATTTTAGCTCTAGGTGTTAGGGTCATGTGGAAGTGGCAGGATTTTGAAATGCTGACATGCTGACACTTAAGCACATGGCTCAGTCCTGTAATAGCTCAAAGAAAGTATATGAAGAACTTGGCCTTTGGTGAAATTTCAAAAAATAAATAAAGAAACAATGCTCAGTGTGATGTAAGTGGTAAGGCTTGGGCCTGGAGAGGATGAGGTTTATCTATCAGGTTCACCTTCCTCCAAAGTGTGACGTTGGACATGAATGAGTAATGTATTCTCACTGTATACTCCATCTGTGAGGTGCAGGTCATCACATTCCCATGCTGCTCCATACATGGCTATTCCCCTCTTCTTCACTGGGAAAGGCTCCTTCCACCTACATCTGTAGGGATGCCAAGCTCAGCATAGCTACAATTCTCCCTGACCACATAGTCACTTGTTGGAAATGCTCTTCCATGGATGCTTTTGTGTTTTCCAGGGCCTGTAGTAGAATTATTTCCAGGCTCTTCAGACTGTGTCTGTGCAGGCAGAGCAAAAGGAACAATTTTCCTGATTACCTACTAGATTGGGTGTCACCTGTTGTCTATCACCTGGACCACAGAATCATCCTAGCGTTCTTTCTCACAAACAATTTTCCCTCTTCCACAAAGGCAGTCTCTAATCTATTTTTGCATGTGTGTCAATGTCCATGGAGACCAGAAAAGGGCATCATTTCTCCAGGAACTGGAGGTAGCAGCCATGTGGGTGCAGAGCAGCCAGTGCTCTTAACTACTGAGTCATCTCTCTAGCCCCTCATATGGCTTTTTTTTTTTATCCTTGCTGTACTGAGGATCAAACCCAGGGCATACCCCCCTGTGGTAGTTTGAGTGAGAATGTCCCCCATAGGCTTCAAGTATTCAGACATTTTGTCCCCAATTGGTGGCACTGTTTTGGGAGGTCTTAGAAGGTGTGGCCATACTGGAGGAATTATGTCACTGGAAGAGGGCTTAGTGAGTTTAACACACCTTGCTAGTCTCCAGAGGCTCTCTTGACTTCCTGTGCTCATTGGAGATGTGAACCTCAACTTTCAGCTCCAGCCCTGGCCACCATGCCTCCCAACACAATGGACTCTAATTCCCTCGAACCGTCAATCGTAAACTCAAATAAACTCTTCCTTTTATAAGTTACCTTGATCATGGTGGTTTTATCACAGCAACAGAAAAGGGACTAATACACCCCCCCAATGATCACACCCCTAGCCCACATAAATTATTTTAATTCCAGCATCTCTTCTCTCAAAGTAATATAAGGAAAAAAATGCCTTTAAAACATGTAACGATCATCAACTGAAGACCTTAAGATTAAGAAATGCCAAGCCAGGCATGTGGTGTATGCCTTTAATCCCAGCATTCAGGAAGCAGAGGCAAGCAGATCTCTGTGAGATCAAAGTCAGCCTGGTCTACATAGTGAGTTATGAGTTCCAGGTCATGGCTGCAGGGAGACCTTGTCTCAAAAAGAAGGTACTGTGGAGGGGCTGGAGAGACAGCTCAATAGTTAAAAGCACTTGCTGCTTTTGCAGAAGACCTAGGTTCAATTCCTAGCACCCGCAACTATCTGTAACTCTAGTTCCAAGTGATCTGACACCCTCTTATAGCCTCTGCAGGGCACCAGGCATACATGTGATATACATACATACATACATACATACATACATACATACATACAAGCAAACACATAATATAAAATGTAAATAAATCTTTTAAAAATATAAATAATTTGCTTATGAGTTTTTAAAAGTAAGGTGGAATGCCAAACACAAAACAGTAATGTTCATGCACATACATGAGTGCACACAAACATGCACACAGTTTCCCTCTTTCCCCTCTGAATTTCTCCTTCACAGCCCACTTCATTCATCATGTACCGAAATGCTGTCTAACAGTCTTCTACTGTTAAATGAGTCTACTCCTCATAGGCTACAGTGCGCCTCACCTTGTCACGGGACTATGTCATAGTACCTTCGTGTTCTTCCAAGGCTTTGATATGGCAAGTACTTGATGGACGTTTGTTATTAGTCAGCTCTTCATGTGAGTGATGACTCCAAGCCCCCCTGGGCTTGGGGTCTCAATTTTCAGAGAAGGCCTGCCAGTCTCTAAAGAGGTACTGAAGACTTGAAAAAGAAAAACTGAGGGGCAGCTAAGTAATGCTTTGGGATCTCAGATGATCTTTCTATCTATCATCTGAACATGGGGAAGGACAAGTGGCCAGACTTCTGCTATAGTAACTCTTGGCTTTATAAAATATCCACTGCAGATCTGGAAGCTAAAAGAGCAGGACTTCAGAGACCAGAGAGGAAAATAAACAGGATCAATAAATATTGTAACTGCAAAACATTTGCTCAGACCTCTTCTATTATCCTCAGAGACCAGAAAGGAAGTAACTCCTCCTTTTGGACTAGAGCTCCAGGGCAGGGAGACACCCATAGCCTTGATCCAAACTCTGCAAGCCCTACATGTCTGCTCTGTAAAAGGACTTAGGCCCTGGAGGGTGCCCATAAATGAATGAATGAATGAATGAATGAATGAGTGAACAAATGAGGGAGAGAGACAGAGTAAGGAGGGAGGACAAAGGCAGAGACACAGAGTTTGGCAAGTATTCTCTTCTAAATAGGTCATAAACTTCCCCTTCCTAGACAAGTCTGATTTCTCTAGAAATCTCTAATATAATATTAGAAACTATAAACATTTGCTAAATTCTATGTGCAGTTATAAATGCTTTACATGTATTAATTCATTTCACCTGCATAATTCTTAAATGTTGATCATTTTATTATATTCTTTTTGTGCTACAGTCTGGATTGTGAATGTTCTCCAAATGCCTTTGTATTAAAGGTTTGGCTTCCAACCTACGGCACTATGGGGAGGCAGTGAACACTCAGGAAGTCAGGCCTATGGGAGGAAGTTAGGTGGTTGGGTGTGTGCTCTTTGAGAAGATATTGGAAGCCTGCCGCCTCCCTGCCCCCTCGGTTTCCTGACTACCATGAGGTGAATAGGCTTCTCTGTCGCATGCTCCCACCATGATGTACTATACCACAGGCCCCAGAGCAAACAGACTGAAACCCAAAACCAAGAATCAAAATAAACAATTCCTCTTTCTTAGTTGTTTCATCTCACATTTCTTAGAGTAATGGAAAGCTAGCTAAGGCATTTTGTAAATGAAGAAATCTAAACACAGAGAGGTTAAGTGACTTCTCCAAGTTTGTACAGCTAATGAGGAATGAATCTGGAAGAGGAAAACATGAGGAAATTAAAGTAAGAGAAAGTTGAATTGGAATCTTGGCTCCATCCTCTATTGACTATGTGACCTCTTGGAAGGTATTTAAACTCCCTGAATCACATTTGCCTCATTGGAAGAAAAACAGGTTTTGTCTTCATCACATTATAGGGTTGCTGTAAGAGTTAGATTAATCTGGGGCTAGAGAGAATGCTAAGAAGTTAAGAGCACTAACTGTTCTCTGCAGAGATCCTGGGTTTGATTCCCAGCACCCATATAGTGGTTAATAACCATCCATAACTCCAGTTCCAGGGGATCCAACACCCTCTTCTGACCTCTGTGGGCATTGTATGACACAGGTACACTTATACACATGCAGGCAATACACTCATACACTTAAAAAAATTAATTAAATACTTTTTTAAAAAAAGAGTTAGCTGAATCTTAGAACTTTGAGTTTCCCATAATTGAAGACCTAGTGATTTGGACCAATCTTCCTGCTGAAAATATAGGCATGCTAGTTCATTTATCTCTCTTTCTCTTCCTCCCTCTCTTTCTTCTTTCCTTCTCTTCTTTTCTTTTCTTTTTTTTATTTTTTTATTTATTTTTTATGTGTATGAGCGTACTGTCTGCACGTAGGTTGGTGCACCCATGTCCTGCAATGCCTCGGAGGTCAGAAGAGGGTGTTGGATTCCCCTGAAACTGGAGTTAAAGACGGTTCTCAACCACCATGTGGGTGCTGGGGATCGAGCCTGGGTCCTCTGCAAGAGCAGTTGGTGCTCTTAACCACTAGGCCATCTCTCCAGCCCCCCTTCTTTTCTTTTCTTAGCTCAGGGTGGCCTCTCACTATGGAGCAGAGGATGACCCTGAACTTCTGATCCTCCTGCCTCCTCCTCCCAAGTACTGTGATTTCAGCCTTAAGGACTAGACCTAGAGCTTTGTGCATGCTAGGCAAATCCTCTACCAACTGAGTTTTTTGATACATGTAGTCCAGACTGGCTTGGAACTTGCTATGTAGCTAAGGATGATACTGACCTCCTATTCTTCCTGCTTAGACTTCCTGAGTACTGGGATTACAGGTGAGGCACCCTAATTTTTCTTTTAATCTTTATAAAAAGATTAAAGTACGAAAAGAAATCAAGGAATTGCAGGCCCAAATATAACAAAAATCAGGAGCTCAGGGAAAGAAGTAGAACATCAAAGCCACCTTTCCAAAGAAAGCATTGATCCTTGTTTGTTTCTGTGTGTTGTTTTCTGACAGAATCTTGCTATGTAGCCCAGGCTGGCTTAAAACTCATAGCAATCACACTGCTCCAACCTCCTAAGTGCTGGGATTATGTACTCCTGGATCAAGCATTCCTCAATCTGGATTATCAAACTGCGAAATTTGGCCGTGCTTTTGATGGGTTCTGGGAGCACAAAGACAGAAGTCAAGGCTAGGGATCACCGGGGTTTCTACAGAAACACTGAGTCCATACAGACCAGAAGTAAATTGGCCTCTTCCACATCACCAGGCTGTACTAATGCAAGGAGTGAAATCTTGGTGCTGATCAAAGCAAAGGAAAAGAACAAATACTTTCTGGGTATGTTGATGTATGCCAGCTCAGGATGCTGAAGCAAAAGGATCACGAGTTCAAGTCTAGCCTGGGCTGTACAATGAGACCCTGTTTCAGATAAACCAAAACCACCACCACAATGACCTCCTCTAAGAGGTTATAGTGGTAAACTGTAATTTTGCAGCTTAGTTTTAATGTTCGTGTGTGCGCGCGCGCGCATGTGTGTGTGTGTGTGTGTGTGTGTGTGTGTGTGTGTGATGTGGTAGTGGGGCCACTACTCATGTGTGGAAGTCAGAGGACAACCCTCAACCCTTGAAAGTCAGTTTTCTCTTTCCACCATGTGGTTTCCAAGGATTGGATCAGATCCCCAGCTTACACAACAAGTACATTTATCTCACCAGCCCTTAAATTTTTCAGATTTGTTTTTTTTTTATTTTTTTTATTAATTTTATTTATTTATGTATGTGTATGAATGTATTGTCTGCATGCAAGTCTGTGCACCCGTTTTTTTTTTATTTTTTTTATTAATTTTATTTATTTATGTATGTGTATGAATGTATTGTCTGCATGCAAGTCTGTGCACCCGTGTCGTGCAATGCCGCGGAGATCAGAAGAGGGTCTCGGATTCCCCTGGAACTGGAGTTCTCCTGGAATTGGAGTTTCAGACGGCTCTCGGCCGCCATGTGGGTGCTGGGGATCGAACCCGGGTCCTCTGCAAGAGCAGTCGGTGCTCTTAACCGCTAGGCCATCTCTCCAGCCCAAATTGTAACCAACGTCTAAAACACAGTATGGCTCCACAGTATGGCTCCACAGTATGGCTCCAAAACTCAAAGTTTATACTTTTTTTTCCCTTCTAATAACACAAGCTTCCCGTCAAACTGCAGTAGCCAAAGATAACCTTGAACTTCAGATTCTCCTGAGTTCTGGGATACAGTTGTGTGCTACCACACCCAATTTATGTGCTGCTGGAGATCAAATCCTGGACTTTGTGCATGCTAGGCAAACACTGCTAGCTCAAATACATCCCCAGCCTCTCACGCTACACTTAAAGTCATAGCACTGAGGAAACCTACAGAAAGAGAAACTGGAGAAGTAACAGGAGATCATTTTCATACCAGACTTCGGTCACACTGAAATTCTTCTACTTTGATTAATATCCACACACCTGCTGACTCTGCCGCTTATGAGCTAAAGAACTTTGGGCAAGCCCTTCCACCCCACTTGTCATTTTTTCCTTCAGAAAAGTAGGGATTCTCGCCCAATACTTTCTTGTGGTTCTTTATAGGGATCAACTGAGTAAATGCACATAGAATGCTCAGTGCAATATCTGGCCAATAAAAAATGATAAGGTGATGATGCCAATGATTTTCTGAAATGATTGTGACCCCCTCCATTATTTGTCAAATTGCATTAATGCTTTACAATGCAGGTAAAATATTACCTATCCCTTAACCCTGCTCTGCTTCTATGCACTAAAACACTTTGCACATGCTCCAGTCCTAGAGCCCTTAGCGCTTACTGTTGCAATAACATTGGCATTTTTTTGATAGGGTCTCCATAGTCCCAGTCTGCCTGGAACTTGCTATGTAAGCCAGGCTGGCCTCCATCTAAAGAGATCTACCTGCCTCTGCCTCCCAAGGGCTTCCCTTAATGCAAAGATTTCTTCAACACTTGTTTAAGTATCTTGTCCCCTATTCTGTGCTCTCATTTTAAGACAAAAACATAAAGCTTGTTTGAACTGTTACTATGAAATAAAAACCTCTTAAGAATTTCATCAGTGCCTTATCTGCTTGAGTTTGCTTTGCATGAGCCACAAAGTGTCAGGAAAATGACTAAACCACCATAAAAATGATATTGGCAAACAAATGGAGCCAATGAATCATGAGACCGGTGACCAAGAAAAACTCTTCCTGCTTGTGGGAGAATGTAAATTTGAATTGACTTCCTGGTTCTGTTGTATTAATGGCAAGAACACTGACCTTGGGGTTAGAAGATTGGAATTCAGATCCCAGATTCACTCCTTACCTTTTGTGGCATTGCACAAAACTTAACCTTCCAAATTTTTACTTTCTTTTTTGTAGCACTTTTTTTAAATTTTTATTTATTTTTTTTATGTGTATGAATGTACTGTCTGCATGTAGGTTTGTGCATCCATGTTGTGCAGTGCTGCAGAGGTCAGAAGAGGGTGTTGGATTCCCCTGGAACTGCAGTTAAAGACGATTCTCAGCTGCCATGCGTGTGCTGGGGATCGAACCCAGGTCCTCTGCAAGAGCAGTCGGGGCTCTTAACCGCTAGGCCATCTCTCCAAACCCCCAAATTTTACTTTCATTTTCTATAAATTAAGTTTAATAATGTATACCACCTAGTGTTTGTTGTGTGGTAGATATGTTAATCCAATGCAGTATGTTAGTCCAATTTTTTTTTTTTTGTCTTTTTTGAGACACGTCTCCCTGTAACTCCAGCTGTCCTGGAACTCACTATGTAGACCAGGTTGGCCTTGAACTCACAAAGATCCGCCTGCCTCTGCCTCCCAAGTGCTGTGATTAAAGGCGTGCGCCACCATGACCAGCTAGTCCAATGTTTTAAAATGTAAAGATAGTTGATTAAATTTGGTGTGATAATAGATACATTCCTGTGATCCCCGTGATTGGAAGGTAGATGAAGGAGGATCAGGAGCTCAAGGTCATCTTTGACTATGTGAGATCCTGTCTCAAAAAAATAAGCACCCAGCAATAACAACAACAAATATAGTTGATTGTATTTGTATTAGAAAGTCCCCAATTATATTCCAGTACTTTGAGTAATGAGTACCTTGATTTATCAAACAAGGTATTTCACCTAGGAACACACAGTGCTCAAAGAGGGCAGGTGCCTCTCAGTGACAGAGTGTTTGCCTTCCAAGTGGAAGGCCTGGGTTTGACTCAAAGCTCTAACAAACAAACAAACAACAATCCAAAGGGAAAAAAAAGACTTCGTGAAATTTGAGAGACATCTCCGTTTTGAAAGTTTAGCAAGTGACTGAGCTCAGTTCCAGAGAAAACAGCCCTGGCAGGATTTGTTTGGGGCGAATGTAGGAGAGCTCATACTTTTCCTATGACTGGATGTGCTCTGACACATTTCTCCAAAGCAACAAGTGCAAAGAGGCGTGGGCTGCCCAGCTGGGTGCCTGAGAACAGAGAGAAGCCTCTCTAGAATGACATGGCTTCAAAAACCAGCTCTGAATGCAAGTGAACACCCTACTTTTCCTATGACTGGATGTGCTCTGACACATTTCTCCAAAGCAACAAGTGCAAAGAGGTGTGGGCTGCCCAGCTGGGTGCCTGAGAACAGAGAGAAGCCTCTCTAGAATGACATGGCTTCGAAAACCAGCTCTGAATGCAAGTGAACACCCTGGCTAAGAGTAAAAACAACTCCTCCCAATCAGGAGACTCATGTCAGGTCACAGGAGTGGGAGTATCAGGGAGCTCTGCTGGCATCTCATCTAAGGCATTAAAGACCAGACTCTGGTCATCCTCATTATTCATCTAGCTGAATCCCAGCCCTCTCCATTTAAAAAGCCAGAGGAATTTCATAACAGAAGGTGGTAATTGGGCTTCAGCACTGCCTTTGTCTTTGAAGACTATATTGTTTTTGTTTTGTTGTTGTTTTGTTTTGTTTTGTTATTTTGAGACAGAGTCTCCCTGTAGCCCTAGCTGGCCTGGAACTCACTATGTAGACCAAGCTGGCCTTCAACTCGCAGAGATCCTCCTGCCTCTGCCTCCCAAGTGCTGGGACTAAAGGCGTGAACCACCATGCCCAGCTTTGAAGATTATGTACTTCAGCTAGTCATAAGTTATATATTCATGGAATTAAAGGACACTAGAACTTAGAAATCATACAGTATCAGTTTTAATCCATAGAATTTGAGACCCAGAGAGAAGTGGCACATCCTTGGAAAGTAGGGGGTGAGACCAGAATGCAGGTGCCCTCACAACTAGCCCAGAACTCTGCCCCCTCATCCTCCCAGACCAGTGAACCTGGAGAGACTAGATGTTTCTAACAGTCATCTGTGGTCCGAAGAGAGGGTGGATCCAGGTCAGAGGGACAATCTCCGAAGTAAACAACTTAGCCTGCTGCAGAAGCAATTTTTTTGAATCCTCCTACCAAGACAGGTTGCATGAGAGTCATCCTCTGTGTAAGGGAGTCTGGGACTGTCAATATACTTACTGGAGTTGCATCAAGACCAAATATGTTGGCCCAACCAGTTCTCTTCCTCAGTAGTCTTCCACAACCATGCTTCCTCCTACATGTAAGTTTTTCCAAACTCTTCCAGAAAGTAAGAGAGATAGACAAGAAAATGAGACCTTTTTTGTTGTTCATTTTTGAGACTGGTTTCACATAGCCCTGGCTGGCCTTGAACTCTATATATAGCTGAGGATGACCTTGAACATCTGATCCTGTTGTCTCCACCTCTCAAGTGCTGAGATAATAAGTTTGTTCCAACATATCCAGTTTATGCAGTACCTTGGCTCATACCTGGGGCTTTGTGTTTGCTAGACAAGAATGCTACTGAGTCAACCACAGTTCCAGTCCCAACACCAAGACTGATGACAACTGACAATGCTTTATAATCCATTTACCTGTCCTTTAACATCCAATAGGTGCATTCTATTTGCCATTCCATATTGTCCCTGCAACAACTCTCTGAGTTATGTAACAATAATGATTTACAATGAGAACTCTTTCTGGTGGCACATAGCTTTAATTCCAGTGTTCTGGAAGCAGAGGTAGGTGGATCTCTGTGAGACAGAGGCCAGCATGGTCTCTATAGTGAGTTCCAGGTCCTATCTCAAAAAAATTATAATGAGGAAACTGAGACAGGAGGTTCAATGACATTCTCCGTACATTTAGTAAGAGTTAAAGCTATTGTTGGGTATCTCTGTAGCCAGTGGCATTTGTCCAGCTCATTCAGAATTAAATATCAAAAGTGATTGAGCATGATATAGTTTCTTTAGATTCTTTAAAACATTTTGGATTTATTTATTTATTTATTTTATGTGTATGAGCATTCTGCCTGCATGTATGTAAGTACACACACCCATGCGTGCAAACCCACAGAAGCCAAAAGTTGGTGTCAGATCTTCTGGAACTGGAGTTACAAATGATTCTTAGCCACCATGTGGGTCTGGGAACCAAACTTGGTCTTCTGCAAGACCAGCCAGTTCTCTTAACTGCTAAGCCATGTGTCCAGCCACCCCACCCTCCTTTTTTTTTTGAGATAGGGTCTCACTGCGTAGCCCTAGCTAGCCTGGAACTCACTATATACACCAGGCTGGCCTGGAACTCACTATGTACACCAGGCTAGCCCCAAACTTACAGAGATGTACATGCCTCTGCCTCCCGATTGCTGGGATAAAAGGCATGTTCCACCATGCCTGAACACTTATTCATATTTATAAGTTATCTGTATATATGTCTAAACAGAGGCCTGAAAAAAGTTATTATATTTTTCACACTTAAAAAAAAAAAAGGTGGGGCTGGAGAGATGGCCTCTTGCAGAGGACCCAGGTTCAATCCCCAGCACCCACATGACAGTTGAGAACCATCTTTAACTCCAGTTCCAGGGGAATCCGACACCCTCTTCTGACCTCTGCGGCATTGCACAACACAGGTGCACAAACCTACATGCAGACAGTACATTCATACACATAAAAATTTTTAAAAAATGGTTAGACTGAGTGTGGTGGTGTGTGCCTTTATACTTTTTTTTTATTATTATTTCTTATGTGTATGAGTGTATTGTCTGCTTGTAGGTTGGTGCAACTGTGCAGTGCAATGCGGCAGAGGTCAAAAGAGGGAGTCGGATTCCCCTGGAACTGGAGTTAAAGACAGTTCTTAGCTGCCATGTGGGTGCTGTGAATCGAACCCAGGTCCTCTGTAAGAGCAGTCAGCGCTCTTAACCACTGAGCCATCTCTCCAGCCTGGTGCATGCCTTTAATCCCAGCAGTTGGAAGACCTCTGTGGAGTCTGAAGGACCTCTGTGAGTTCAAGGCCAGCCTGGTCTATATAGTGAGTTCCAGGCCAATCAGGGCTACATAGCAAGAACCTGTCTCAAAAACCCAAAAACAACAAAACAAGAAATTGGGCTGGAGAGATGGCTCAGCAGTTAAGAATACTTCCTGCTTTTTCAGAGGACCTGAGTTAGGCTCCTAGTACCCATGCCAGGTGCCTCACAAACTGTAACTGTAACTCCAGTGTAGCCAGTGCCCTCTCTGGCCTCCACTGGCGCCTGCACTAATGTGCGCATACCCACGTACAGACACCCACACACAGAACTAAAAATAAAGTTGTTATTTAAGTTACCGTATGTACATATACATACTGACCTATTTCACAGGCGATTTCACATTCATATGTGCCAAGATTAAAGGAAGTTCTCCATTTCATCCAGCCAGAATCACATATAGATTCAACCTAAGCTCCTCTAGATCTGTCCTTTGTATTCTGGAGAAAAATAGTGGCTCAACTTTACCAAACTGCAAATTAGTTTAAAGTAATATGGGGCAACTGTATTAAGCCCTTTTTTTTTTTTCGGTCTTTTTGAGACAGGGTCTCCCTGTAGCCCCAGCTGTCCTGAAACTCACTATGTAGACCAGGCAGGCCTTGAACTCAGAGATCCTGCTGCCTCTACATCCCTAGTGCTGGGATTAAAGGCTTGCGCCACCACCACCAGCAAACCTTTTAAATGAATTACCTCCCAGAAATTACAGGAGAGAATTACTCTCATTAACGTCCTTGTGATGAGCTAGATACATTTCACATGGTCAGTAAGGGACACAGTCATGGCTTAACCATGATACCATCTCAGAAGACTGAGAAAGTGAAATTGTAGACCAACACCTTCAACATCCTCTCCTTGGTTGGGGAGGTGGGAGGAGCAGTTACAGTGATCTAAGCTTCAGTGGACAGTGGCCTCATTCTGTGTTCTATGCTGAGCTGCAGCACTGGACAGAGTTCTAAGTCTGATCATTTTATCACTATGTAAGAATTGGCAGGAAGTTAAGACTCACATAAAGCAATGATCATAGGAGTGGTGTCTGCCTTGTAGTGGATGAGAGTTTTAACTTTTTCCAACAAGCTGGTTTGGGGAAACTGCTAGCATTTGTTTATGTTTAATAGATGATTGACCTCATTCAATTGCCCAACAGCCTCTTGACTTGTTATCTCATTCCCTGCGTACAATGCCTTCCTAGTGTGCTGATAGTTAGTGAGGTCACCATCCCACACAGGAGAGCTTTTATTCCACCTCTGAGATTCTTCTGGGGCCTTTTCTCCCTGCTTTAAAAGACTTGCAGACTCTTCCCAGCCACCTCTGGTCACTCCTTCACATCTATTGGCTGTTAGTGAACAGCCTATTGTTCTATTCCCTCCCATGTTTTAAATGGCCTCTTTTGCACATTTTTATTTCTTTTAATTAGGTCAGAAGTTTCTCAAGGACAAAGATTCTATCTTTTACTTACTTGACTTCTCACCCATAATGCATAGCATTGTCTTTGTGTGCAACAGGTTGTCAGCAGGCCTTTGTTGACTGACTTTTATTTTTCTGCCCAGACTCCAACACAGGGACAGGAGGGTGGGAATTAAACAAGCAGAAAGGAAGGAGAATGAGCAAAAGTCTTGATGTTCCTGTCTTCAGAAACAAAGATTATTCTCTCTGGGCATTTTTGTGGGAAATTCTTAATTACCAATCACATTTCACCAACATATTAATGACTCCTTTTTGTTTGGTTTTAGTTTTGGTATTTGTTTGGGATTTATTTTGTTTTCTTTTGAGGCAAGATCTCACTCTAGCCCAGGCTAACCTATCTAACCTGTACTGGCCTTGAATCCACAATGATCCTTCTACCTCTAGTTTCCCAAGTGCTTAGGTTACAGGGGTAAGCCACTGTTCACAGTCGGTTTTTTGTGGTTGTTTTGTTTTGGTCCCCCCCCCCCAGAGTCTCCGGTAGCCCATCATGATCCTTGCTTCACAGCCACCAGCGTTGGCTTACACCACCACATCCAGCTCCATCGACCTTTGAAAAGAGAGAGAACAAAGACTCATTGAAAGCCTACCTAGTTCTAGTCCTTATAGACATCAATATTTCAATTAATCCTTCCAACAACCACAAACATCAGTAACTGTTTTTATTCATTGTGAGGACTGACTGTTGGGATATGAAGGAATTTTCCCAGAGCTTTCTATCTGACAAGGAATGGGACTGAGATTCTAAACCAGTCGAATTCCAAAGCCTCAGATTTTCTGCTCTGCTTCGTCCCCAGGCCCTCCCACAGGGTTCTCCTGCCCATCCCTTTCATTCCATTTCTATTTGACTGGTTTATCTGCAAGTTGCATAACATGGACTCTAGGGAAGCCTGATAATGGGCTCCTGGAAAAAGGGAGCAGGAAGTGGAAAAACAATAGCAATAAATGAGAAAGAACAGAATTTTCTCACCCTCTGCCAGGCCAGGATTGTCACTAGGCACCCTCTTTTTGTGTTCGATTTGTGTTTTGAGGCAAGGTCTCTTGTGACCCACACTGGACTCAACTCTGTGTAACTGAGGATGACCTTGAATTTCTCATTCTCCTCTTTCCATTTTCCTAGAGCTGGGATTACAAGTGAACAGCACCACAGCCAGCTTATTGACAGTTCTGCAGGTCTTCATTATACAAATGAGAAAACTGAGGCTCAAGAAGTCACCTAGCTTGTTCTGGGTCCCAAGGTGCTTAAGTGGTGAGCCACAATCTAGCTCCAGGATTAATGCCAATGCAGAACAGAGTTCCCTAGGAAATAGATTATATTAAAATGCACAGTTTTCAGAGTTTAGGATGTTGTCCTTATAACGTTCTCAATTCTCAAGGGACACGGGTTAATCTCAGTGTAGCAAGACTCTAAAGACCATGAACTTCTGACACTGAGAATATCAAGCACTTACTCTGCTGTGGTTCACTGAAGCTCAGGGAGGAAGCACAGAGGTTACAGACCAAAGCCACACATCTAGCCATATTCAAGGTCCTGAGAGCTTTTGGACATGCTGCTCACACATTCTTCGTGGTAATAGGAAGTCCTACCACCAGACCCACTGAATGACTTTACACTGTCTGCAGACCATGTCCTTAGGGAGAAATCCAATCTGAACCATCCTTTTGGTATGGAGCACACTGGAAGAACAGCACATACAATAGGATAAAGGGGATTATTTTTAGATCAGAGATACAAAGGATACTTGCTGCTTTCTCCACTCAGCAGTCATTCATTTGCTTCTGGCAGCACCCCATATGTCCTCAGGCCCCTGACCTGGCCTGTTGGTAAGTTGACACCCTCTCCACAAAGACTCCAGCCTATCACAACTGTAAGTTCCTGATCACAGTTCTGTCTTATGCAAATTAAGGACAGAAATAATAATAATAATAATAATTTAATATAATAATAATATAATTATTAGTATTATTATTACTGGGGGTTTTTTTTTGAGACAGGGTCTCTCTGTAACCCCGGTTGTCCTGGAACTCACTATGTAGACCAGGCTGGCCTTGAACTTACAAAGATCTGCCTGCCTCTGCCTCCCAAGTGCTGGTATTAAAGGCATGTGCCACCATGCCTGGCTTAATTATTAATATTATTATTGGTTCTCTAAAAATAATTGTGTGTATGTGTGTGTGAGAGAGAGCCCATGCATGCCATGGTGTGTGTGTGGAGGTCAGAGGACTGCTTTTGTGTGTCAATTCTCTCCTTCTACCTTGTTTGTCTGTCTGTCTGTTTTTGTTGTTGCTGGGTTGCTGTTTTTTTGTATTTTTGTATTTTTGAGACAAAGTCTCACTATGTATCTCTGACTGGCCTGGTACTCACTATGTAGACCAGGCTGGCCTCAAATCCACAGACCTCCCCCTTCCTCTGCCTCTAGAGTACTGGATTACAGGCATGCATCACCACACCTGGCCCTATTGGCTTCTTGTTTTGAGACAGGAACTTACTCTGGCCCAGGCTATCCTGAAACTCACTGTGCAGTCAGGCTGTTGCAAACCCAAGGTGATCATCCTGTCTCAGCTTCTTAAGTGCTGAAATTACAAGCATGAGCCACTATACCCAGCTTCAACTACTAATTCTTTGTTGAGCAAATTACCTAATATTATTGAGATTCAGTTTTTCACCTAAAAAAATAGGACACAAAAAAATTCTGCTCTTGGGATTATGAGATTAGATGAGGTTATATCATTTAGCCCCTGCCTGCCACATCACAGGCTCTTGTTACACACATGGTATATATAACCCACTGGAATGCTGAAGAAACTTGCTTCCCTGTTACATTTTGCTCATTTTTTTTGGACTCCATCATGGCTAAGGAATAACCAAGGATATATATATTTGCCTCAGTATGAGAACCAACAGTCTTGCCATTGTTAGCATGCTCACTTGGTTTTACGACGGTTGATCCCCAAAAGAAGACTTTTCTGGTCTGGAATTCTGGTGAAACACAGATGATAAATAGGTGGATGTCGAAGAAAGATAACATGACTTTTGTCAACGTATGCTATGACCTGAATGTTGTGGTAGACTGAGTGTTGTATTCTGTAAAATTCATATGTGGTAGTCTTTGGATATTGGACCTCAGTGTCCTTCTATAAAGAGACATCAGAACACTGTATCTTCTCTCTCTCTCTCTCTCTCTCTCTCTCTCTCTCTTTCTCCATCTTCTGCTCTATCAGAACAAAACAAGAAGGTAGTCATCAGCAAGTCAGGAAAAGAACCCTCACAAGAACTTGCCATACTGGCTCTCTGATCTTGGACTTCCAACCCCTAGAACTGTGAGAAAAATAATTTCTATTCCTTAACCAACTCATATGTAAATGTTGCTTACTAAGAGCCTTAGGCACACTCCATTTCTCACTGGACACAAAATAAAATAAGGATCCATATCATGAAATGGTAAAGTAAGGGTAAAAATTATCAGGATAGAAGTATAGATGATGAATAAGGAGAATAAGCAGTTCATAAAGTAATCCAGAGTTGCCAGGCGTGGTGGCACATGCCTTTAATCCTAGCACTCAGGAGGCAGAGGCAGGCAGATCTTTGTGAGTTCAAAGCCAGCCTGGTCTACAGAGTGAGTTCCAGGACAGCTGGAGCTCCAGAGAGACCCTGTCTCGAAAAGACCAAAAAAAAAAAAAAAAAAAGTAATCCAGAGTTCTAGAATTATGTTGTGAATTTAACCATGAGCTTCTGGTTGGTCAAGGGAAGAGAGGGGATGCAGAGAGGGAGAGAAGAGGGAAGGAGAGAGCAAAGAGGGAGGGAGGGATAGAGAGAAAGAAGAGAGAGACAAGCAGAGAAGAGAGAGAGAGAGAGAGAGAGAGAGAGAGAGAGATTAAGATTATAAATCAGCAAAGAATAACCTGATTGGCATAATGTCTAAGGAATTAAGAAACTCCTAGAGTTCAAGGGTAGTATTAGCTATTTAACATTATGTAAGGTATGACTATTGACTCATTCATATGACCTATGCCTTAACAAACATGGCCCATGAATGGGTTCAAATATTGTGTTGAATCTTCACAGCAGTCAGTTGAACTGCCATCATTTGCTTATCATAGCTAATGAAATATCTCTGATTTTCCCTTTCACGCTGGTAGCAACTTGTTCGCACAGACTGCGCATCATTGTGTTGTGAGTGCAGATAAGATTTAAGGGAAAATGTCTTCTCATTATGGAGTCCTTCAGCTGTTCTGGTGGATACCCTAGAACCTGATATCTGCTCACTGTCACTACTCACTCTCATATGGATAAGCAAGTAGGGCTCAAAGAAAGTAACTTGCCCAAGGCTTGTAGCCAACAAGCAAAAGAACTAGTCTTCCTTCCTCTCTTCCTTCCATTAGAGTTTCTCATATTTATTATTAATTAATTAATTTATTTGTTTGTTTTTTGAGACATAGTCTCACTCTATAGTTCTTTCTAGATCTATTTACCTCTGCCTTCCTAGTGCTGGGACTAAAGGCATGCACCACTACATCCTACATAATTTCTCAAATTTTAATCAGGCATGTCATTTTTTCTAATATTTGTATTAACCTTATAACCTGGATAATTGTTTAATATTTTTCAGCAAATTAACTCACTACAGTTTTTGTTTGTGTTTTGTTGTTGTTGTGGTGTGTGTACTAGGGATCAAACCCAGGGCCTCCTGTATGCTGGGCAAGTACTCTACCACTGAGCTACTTCCTCTGCTCCCTTAATTTCATTTAAACAAATTTAGTTTTACCTTAAGCAGTTATATATTTGATGTACTTATTAACTATATATAAAGCAATTATGTAGCTGTTATTTTTAAAAAATGTAATTTAAGGGCTGGAGAGATGGCTCAGTAGTTAAGAACAGTTGCTGTTCTTCCAGAAGACCCTCACTGCAGCTAACAACTGTCCATAACTTTGGTTCCAGGGGAATCTGATGCCTCTTCTGACCTCCGCAGTCATTGCATGACACAGGTGCTGGGAATCAAACCCAGGTTCTCTTCAAGAGCAGTCAGTGCTAGTAACTGTTGAGCCATCCCCTCAGCCCCTAATTCATATTTTCTAAAGAACTAATTTTTATTCTTATTTGAGTAGTTGCTCACAGATGCTGAATGGTGGTGTCCTATCCCTTGGAGCTGGAGTTACAGGCACTTTTGAGTTACCTGGTATGGGTGCTGGGGATCCAAACTTGAATCTTCTGATAGAGCAGTAAGCACTCATAATCATGGAGCCATCTTTCCAGCCTTATTAAATTATATTTAAATAAGGTCTCAGCAGTTCAACATGAATAAGTATAGGCAATGAGGTTAATTATGTCTTTATGCCCTATCAAATGCCCAAGGATCTCAAATTTCTTAGATTAAACAGCATTAAAAATAGAAGGGCATGTGTTGAGTTGAATTTATCCCTATAGCAGTGCAATGCTTTCATAGGTTTTTACTGGCTGCTTGTGTGTGTATATGTGTTCAGTATATATAGGTACACATGAGTATATATGTGTACATGTATACATACATGCATGTATGGAAGTTAGAAAATGCCCTTGGGTGTCATTCCTTAGTTTCTATTCACTTTTTTTGTTTTGTTCTGTAAGCACAATTGAGCCCAAACTGGGGAGATGTAATCTATCCTGAGAAAGTCAAGAATTGGTTGCCAGAGGAGCAGAGAGGGCACAAGCTAAGGGGTATTTTAAATTATTTATTTTATGTGTATGAGCCTTTTTCCCCTGCAGGTATTCTAAGTGCACCTGTGCATGCAATGCCCAAGCAGGCCAGAAGAGAGCATTGAATTCCCTGGGACTAGAGTTATGGATGATTGTTAGCCACCATGTAGGTGCTGGGTATCAAACCTAGATGCTCTGTAAGAGCAGCCAGTGGTCTTACTGCTGAGCCTTCTATCTGGCCCTAAAGCTAAGGACATGTGTATATATATATATATATATATATACTATATAATAGTGTGTGTGTGTGTTGTGTGTGTGTGTGTGTGTGTGTGTTGTGTGTTGTTTTTATTACAGTCTCACAAAATGAAAATATCTCAGAAAGGAAGCTAGACTTATAACTTCTACCTGCAGAATTGGGGGAAGACAGAGTAGTAAGTTTCTTGTCTCACCTGAGACCAGTGAGAAGTACAAATAGAACCAATCTAAAAATGGCTAATGTTACCTAAGCCTGAAAAGAACAAGTGGTCCCAGAAGACCCTACCAATCCTTCTAGAAGGCTTAATTAAGGCATCTTTCCCAGGCAGGCACTTGGCATTCAGGATTTTTGTCTTACCCTTGTAACCCTTGCACTCCCAGAAGACCCTACCAATCCTTCTAGAAGGCTTAATTAAGGCATCTTTCCCAGGCAGGCACTTGGCATTCAGGATTTTTGTCTTACCCTTGTAACCCTTCCACTCAGACCTGTACCCTCTATGGTTCAGAACTAAGACCTGGGGAAGGATGGGCAAGGCAGCTGCTGGAAAACTCCCCCACAGTGCCACTGCCCTGGGCTCTGGTGTGGCTCCTATCTAGTCCCTGAAGATTACATTTAATATATATTTTATATAAATACACAGAGAATAGATAATATAAAAATCTGAGGGACTAGGGGAGAAAAGTGAGAAACAGTACAGATCTTGCTCAGGCCAACTTGAGTTCCTCTTTGACGCTTTTGGCTTTTGACTTCTCCTCCTTCGTCTTTTCTTCTGTGACTTCTTTCTGGATCTTTTTCTTTTTCATCTTCCGTTTTTACACTTTTGGCTTTTTTGAAATTTGAAGAATTCTTTCAACCACCTTCTCCTCCCTCATCTGAATCAGCAAATTCTTCCTCACAGGCAATTCACTTATCAGAAGAGCAAATAGAGATGCATTTTTTCAGGGTCTTTTTCATCTTCATCACCACCGTCTTCTGGGATGGAATCCCCAGGTATTTCCTGCATTTTTAGACCCCACATGCACGGGGCAGCATTCCTCAAGTTCTCAAAGAGCTGATGTTTGATCTTTTCCAGGTACTCATTAGTGTTCTGGTTAGTCATATTGGAAGGATTGACTTGAAGCTTGAAATCTGGTCCAAAGTATTCAAAGTAGTCATTGTATGGCAGTTCATTAGGAATCTCTGTGTCCAGGGTGACAGCTGTTTCATATGTCCAGCATCGGACAATATTACAAATAGTGTAACTGCCCCCACCCCAGCATCAGCATAGGCAAGCTGAAACTCTTGACAAACTCCACACACTTGGCATACCCTTGGATGGTCAGATTCAAGCAACCTAACTGTTCCCCAGACAGGGAATCTGAGCCACACTGTAAGACCACTGCACTCGGCAGGAACATCTCCACTACTTTGGACATGACCAGCTTGAAAATGGCCTCATAAGACTTGTCATCGATCCCATCATGGAGTGGGTAGTTAACAATATAATACCTGCCTTTGCCAGCCCCAATATCCTGTAGGTCCCCAGTTCCTGGGAATTACTCTCCATATTTATGAAAGAACACAGTCACGACCGGATCTGTAGTATAGAAAACCTCTTCCATGCCATCACCATGATGAATATCAGTGTCAATACAAAGCACCTTCTGGTGATACTTTAGCAACTCCAGGATGGCCAAGATTATATCATTGATGTAACAAAAGCCAGATGCTTCAGACTTCTTTTTTTAAGATTTTTTTTTTATGTGTATAAATGTACTGTCTGCATGTAGGTAGGTGCACCCATGTCATGCAATGCTACAGAGGTCAGAAAAGGGTGTTGGATTCCCCTGAAACTGGAGTTAAAGACGGTTCTTAACCGCCGTTGGCTGCTGGGAATTGAACCTGGGTCCTCTGCAAGAGCAGTCAGTGCTCTTAACCCCTGAGCCATCTCTCCAGCCCTATGCTTTGGGCTTCTTTGCACAGCTTAATTCACAGCCATATCTATCTGCTGCCTATTAAGTCTCACGGCACTTGCCACAGAGCCACCAGCAGACAACTGGCGAACTCAAACAGGCCATCGAATACTGGACAACCAACACTGAATCTCTGAATCTGCTTGCTGTACTCAGTCATGTTATCTAGATGAATGGATTGCAAGAATTTAATGTAGTCATCACTGTGGTACTTGGTCATCTCCTCAGTCAGCATTGGCTTTGTGGGGGCAATAGATTTCTGTTTTTCAGTAGAGACCATAGGTGAGCTGTGAATCATCTGAATTTGGTGAGGCTTCATTGGGTAGCTTTGTCCATAATAGTAGTTCCCAACATCCCCACTGTAGTAGTAACAGACTTTCCTCCGGTGCCCTGAGTCTGCGCCATCTTGCAGGCCCTCCTGTCGGTCCCACAAGCTAAGTTTTTTTTTGTTTTGTTTTTTTTATGAGCTGGAGTTATGGAGGATTTTTAGCTGCCACGTGGGTGCTGGGAATAGAACCTGGGTCCTCTGCAAGAACAGTCGGTGTTCTTAACCACCGAGCCATCTCTCCAGCCCCAGTTTTTTTTTTTTTTTATTTTTTTTATTTCTGTATGTGTATCAATGTACTGCCTGCATGCAGGTCTGTGCACCCGTGTCGTGCAATGCCGCGGAGGTCAGAAGAGGGTCTCGGATTCCCCTGGAGCTGGAGTTCTCCTGGAATTGGAGTTTCAGACGGTTCTCGGCCGCCATGTGGGTGCTGGGGATCGAACCCGTGTCCTCTGTAAGGGCGGTCGGCGCTCTTAACCGCTAGGCCATCTCTCCAGCCCTCAAGCTAAGTTTTTTAAAAGATGAACTGGAACTGGTGATAATGTAGTTCCAGGCCAGAGCATCTAATCACTGAAATGTTTCAGGTACTGGGTTGAAGTGGGACAATGAGATCGATTGTTGGGAGTAAAAAGTTCATTAGAAGAGTTATTAACACCATGGACAGATAGCATGGTGGGGCCTCTGAGGAGAGTTTGGGCACAGCACCACGGAAAGATAGCATGGCAGAGGCCTCTGAAGAGGAACCTGGCTAATGTGGCAGAGTCAGGGTCCCTTCTTATGGGTGTAGGTATCTAAGGAGGGGAGAAGTTTTCACAGCACAAACCTGGCTAAGGCTGGAGAGAGGGGACTACAGGTATTGTGGTCTGAACAGCTGTCTAGTGTGGATTTTAATAATCACAGATAGGAAAGCACCTTACTGGGGGGACAGTGTTATGGGATCAGGTTACTCATGAGAAATAAGTAATTCAGTAAGGCTTAGGCAAAGGCTGTTGGGGAAGAAAAGTTCAATATGGTAATGGGTCAGATGATGACGAGCAGCTGAGGAGTTATCCTGAGAGCCATGGCAGCCATTTCAAGGTTTTAAGCAGAGGAGATGGAGACTTTTTTGATAGTGGTTGCCAGGAAAACCCTGTGAGGGCTGTTGTTCTCCATTCCTGGGACTTTTCCTGGATGCATTTGGCCCCAGAGAACAGCTGCTATCGCTGACTGCTGGAAAACAAGGTCTTACTGGCATGGAATTCGGGCGACTGTAATTACAGATAATGGATCTCAATTTGCCTGTCAGGAATTCGCACAGTTGGCTCTATCACTGGAATTTGAATATTTTACATCCTGCTTGTGCATCGAAGGCAGACAGCAGAAGAAGTAGACGTGGTCAGGAATTCCCATCAGCTCAGTAAACTGGCCACAGCAATGTCGCCAACATCTTTGAAAAGTGGCCTTTCCTCATGGAGGGAACTTTTCCTGAAGCTCACAGACACAGAAAGTCGGGAGAACCATCATGGGTTGCTGAGTCTAGAACCCTGAAGAAGTAGTGCTTGCCATTTTAGTGATAATGGGGCATTTTCCTAGAGTCCATAGCAAACTGTGAGGACTGTTTCCTCCATGTGCTGGCCATGAACAGAGACTGACATAGTGTCCCATTCCACTGCCTGCAACCAATCTAAAAAGGGAAATTGTGACATTAAGATGATTATTGCGACTCTGTTTAGGACAATTGTCTTGGAAACATTTCCTTTTTCTTACTACTGTTTCTGCTCTTTGTGCTCCATTCTGGTCCAGAACCCACCAGTTTTATTTCCTACTTGCTATGGTTGTTAGTTCTTAAATATTCTTCAAGACTCATTACTAGAGGTCTGGTATTCAACTGAGCCTTGTTCAGAGGCGGGTCTTTGTAACGCCATTGTATCATTGGGGTTCTGACATCATGAATAGAGATATGCATGGATTCACAGACTAACAGATTCAGCGTTGTAAAGGCCAGCTCTCCGGGCTTGCCTGTATCATGAAATAAGCAGCACTGTTCTGCGACATTCCTCTTGCCTGATGGTCTGCCTCCCCACAGGCCTATAGCAATGGACTATGACCACGGATGAAACCTCTGGAATGGTGAGCCAATAGAAAACCTTTCTACTTTTACATTTATTTTCTCAGGTGTTTTGTCATAGTGAAAAAAAACTCATTAGCATACTGCCTTTCTAGTTTCGTCTTCTATTCTTGTCCCAATACTGATTTAATTTATCTATATACTTGAGAATTTTTTTTAACTTAGGAACAGTTGTTCCTTTTTTTTGAAAGGTATTTTTATTTTTTTATGTGTATGAATGTACTGTTTGTATGTAGGTTTGTGCACCCTTGTCGTGCAATGCTGCAGAGGTCAGAAGAGTGTGTCGGATTCCCCTGGAACTGGAGTCAAAGATGGTTCTTAGCCGTCATGTGGGTGCTGGGAATCGAACCCAGGTCCTCTGCAAGAGCAGTTGGTGCTCTTAACTGTTAGGCAACCTCTCTAGACCCTGAGAAATATTTATAATATACTTGTCCATATCTCAATGTTCTAAATAGTATGTCTATAAAATCAGATTTATTTTTCATAAAAACTTACGTAGTGAGTACAGGTAAGGATGTTATTTTGCTATAAATAACATCCTTACCTGTACTCATTACACACTACAGATAGTGATGGAACTCTGACTTGAACCTGGTAGTACAAGATTGCTACAAATTCTATGCTGTCTTCCACTTGAACTGGACAAATGTCAGCTCATCTTTCTTTAACATCTAAGACCATTTTAAGTCATTTTGTTGTTGTTGTTGTTGTTGTTGTTGTTGTTGTTTTGAGACAGGGTTTTACTCTATAGTCCAGGCTGGCCTGAGACACACTATATAGCCAACCTGGCCTTGAACTTGGCAATTCTCTTGCCATAGTTTTTCAAGAGCTATAACATCCAGCTCTACCAAACACTTTATTCATGCCAGACACTTTACATGTGCAAGTTCTGTTAATTCCCAACAACCCAAAAAGATACAAGGAAGATAACCAAATTGTAGTAATTTACACAATTTATGTGAGGTTATTACATCAGTTAGTTAGTGAAGGAGCTACCAGGTACTATGGACAGTCTTTATCCCTGATTTCTTCTACTTTACCCAGGACCTGGCTTGGTTTTCTTGTTTGATTCTACTCTATTCACTGCTCTAAGTATTCTCAGAGTTGGTCCCCAAGACCCAACCACCATGACCCTGGACACCAAGTCTCTACTCAAGAGGAGCCTAGAAAAATTTGCCATAATTTCAGAGGTGTGACATTCCCATCTTAAGTCTACTCTGTGAGGCCACACTCTCACTGCTTCAAGGGGCTTCTTAATAAAAATTGCTGTAACATTACCATTTATTAAATGCTTTCTAGTAGTCACACACTTTATATATATCATTCTTAACCATCATGTCAGCCCTATAGGCAAATATCATCATCACTGTTTTACAGTTGAGGAAACACAGGTTCAAACAGGCTAAACAAATTCCCTCTGAGGGACTGTGGATATAGCTCAGTTGATAGCGATATCATAACAGGCAGGAAGTCCTGGGTTCAGTCCCTGGCACCACATTAAGTCAGGTGTGGTGGTGTATGCCTGTATGTGATCCCAACACTCAAGAACTGGAGGCAGGACTATCAGAAATTCAAGGTCATCCTCAGCTACATGTCAAGTTCAAGGCCAGCCTGGGATACAAGGCCCTGTCTCAACTTGCCTATGAACACACAATTATTCAGACACTTTGACTCCAAAAGCTGTACTCTTTCTGCTATACCTTCCTCTGTGTGTACTTGATCAAAGACAATCATTTCCATGAATTTCAAAAACTATAAAGGGTAGAAGAGACGTTTCAACTTGATCAGTGGGATATTTTTCTTTTCTTTCTTCCTCCCTAGCTCCTCCTCCACCTTCCTTTCCTTCATTTTATTTAATTAAGAAAAATCACAGAATGAACAACAAAGCACTAGACTTGGCTTGCTGTCATTTTTTTCTAAAATCCAAGTTCTACAAATACATAGTTATGACTGCTGACAATAAAATCCTAACCCAGTGTGAATCAGCACAGAGAAAAAGCAAAGAGGGCAGGACCAGGGCTTGGTACTCCAAACTAGCCCCAAAGTTATGAGTCAGAGAAGCCTCAGAATAACCTCCCTGCCAAGTTAATTCCAGGACAGGACTTGCCGAAGTACAGCTGGTTGCACAAACTTCAACCAACTGGAATAGACTCTTGAGGAGAAAGGGCAGTGTAAAGTCCTGGAGGGAGACAGACTGGGTAGGTCATTGGAATTATACTCATTGGGCCAAACCTCACCAGGGATACAGCAGCATAAACACTCCTAAAGCCACAGAGGTGGAAGTGTACCTGCTTAATTTAGCCAACCCACTCTGTATCTGGGAACTCCATAAAAGGTGTGCACAGGGCATGCAGAATGGAGACAGACTTAGTCTTCCTTTTAGTTCTTTTTAACATTTTATTTATCTACTTTTATTTTTTGTGTATGAGTATTCTGCCTGCATGTATGTACATGCACTCATTTCATGTAATGCTCAAGGAAGTCAAAAGGCATGTGATCTCCTGGAACTGGAGTTTACAGATGGTTATTAGCCTTTATTTGGTGCTGGGAACTGAACTTGAGTCTTCTGCAAAAGCAGACAGTGCTCTTAACCACTGAGCTACCTCTCCAGTTCTTATTTCTTTTTTCTTTCCTTTCCCTTTAATCTCTTCCTTCTCTTCTTCCTTCCTTCCTTCCCTCTTTTCTTCCTTCCTTCCTTGCTTTCTTTTTCTATCTTTCTTCTTTCTAAAGCAGGATCTCATATATCTTGATGACACTGAATTTCTGATCTTCCTGCCTCCATCCCCTGGATACTGGGATAACAGGTGTGTGCCACCATTCCTGATTGGGAATGGGAATGGAAACCCAGGGCTTTGTGTGTGTTAGGCAAGCATTCTATAAACTGAGCTATATCTTTAGCCCATGGATTTCTTCATTTTATTAAGTAACACCTATGATGTAAACTGGCCAAAAATAAAGTATTAATTAGTGTATGATAGAGACTTAAATGTAATAGAAGTTTGTCAAAAATGCTCCCAGGGCTAAGATGCTGTTCAGCGGTAGAGCATTTGCCTGGCATTTGGTGAGTCCCTGGAAGAAATGGCTCAGTGGTTAAGAGCACTGTCTGCTCCTGCAGAAGACCTGGGTTAGATCCTAAGCACCGACATGGTGGCTAACAACCCTCCATTACTCCAGTTCCAGGGGATCTGATACCTTCTTCTGATCTCCAAGTGCATTGCATGACATGGCTGCCCCTACATAATGCAGGTAAAACAGTCATACACATAAAAACAATAAACAAAAATTTTTGGTCTTTTTGAGACAGGGTCTCCCTGTAGCCACAGCTATCCTGGAACTCACTATGTAGACCAGGCTAGCCTTGAACTTACAGAGATCTGCCTGCTTCTGCCTCCCAAGCACTGGGATTATGGGTGTGTGCCACTACATCCACCTTAAACAAAATAGTTTTAAAAAGAAAGTATTCTTAAAAAAAAAACTAATAAGGGCTGGAAAGATGGCCTAGTGGTTAAGAGCACCAACTGCTCTTGCAGGTTCGATCCCCAGCACCCACATGATGGCTGAGAACCATCTTTAACTCCAGTTCCAGGGGAATCTGACACCCTCTTCTGACCTCTGTGGCATTGCATGACATGGTGCACAAACCTGCATGCAGACAGTACATTCATACACATAAAAAAATAAATAAAAATTTAAAAAAATTAAAAAAAAACTAATAAAAAATTTGTCCCTGGTTCATATTCTTCCTATCATTTCTAGGTCAACCTCTTTCTCTAAACCTGAACTTTATGAGTAGTGGGTTTAGGGGTGTCAAAACCATCTTGTGCTCTATCTCCAAACATACCCAGTTTCCTGTGGGTCCCAGTCATCTGTACTTTTTACTTTCAAAAGGCAGAAACCAGAAATGTTCTCCTCATCCAGATTCTCCTGGAGAATATAGATTATGGGGAAAGAGCACAGGATTTAGATTTTTTTTTCCTTTGGTGGTGCTGGGATCAAATTTAGGGCCTTGTATATGCTAAACAAGCGCAGGGCCACTGAGCTATACACCTAGCCCAAACAGGATTTTAGATTCTTCAAGATCTGAAAATGAATCCCAGCTCTGCTTTTCAGGCTGTATGGGTTTTGGACAGTTTATCTCTCTGTACAATGGAGAAAACAAAACTTACACTGGAAAGTTACTGAGAAGATTAAATGGAAAAAAAGTTGGGCTGGGGAGATGGCTCAGTCAATAGGGTGTTTGCACAAGTGTGAGGAGCCCCAGCATTCAACCAAGCGTGGCTGGGCACGCTGTGATCCCAGCGTTAGAGAAGCAGAGACAGTACGATCCCTGGAGCTTCTTAGCCAGGCAGTCTAGTTGAATTGATGAGCTCCATGTTCAGTGAAACATACTCTCTTGGTACACAAGTAAAGCTAAGAGCAATTGAGGAAGCTATCACACCTCCAGCTTCCACATAAATATGTATCCTCCCACCATGTACTCCCCTAGGCTGGTCTGAATATTTTGTTTTTTAAATTAGAAAGTCTTTTTGAGAAAACTTTCTTATCTATTCCTCTCTTCTGTGTCCACCTCCATAGTGGTAGGATTACGGCCTATGCCACCACTCCTGGTTTTATGTGTTGCTGGGGATCAAACTCAGGACTTTGTGTATGTTTGGCAAGCACTCTACACACTAAGCTACGTCCCCAGTTCCTAGAGTCATCCGTTCTCTACTACACAGGACTCATCCAACAGAAATGTACTGATGGGCAGTCAGAGACAATGTGTCTCAGACAATTAAATTATTTAAAATTTCAATACATTGGTGTGTGTGTGTGTTTGTGTGTGTGTGTGTTTTTTTTTTTGTTTTTTTTTTTTTTTTTTGTGTGTGTGTGTGTATGTGTTAGAGAATAAGACAGATGAAAGCCTGAAAGGACAAACAGGAACAGACCAAGTGCAGAAGGTGGGACCAAGTTCTGTCAGGAGAAGGAAGGCTATAAAATGGTGATTGGTTCTGACGGGCCAGACCATAGGCATGGGGGCGGGGTGGGGGGCTGGGTAGCTGAAGAGGCCGAGGCTGGGGAATTGGGCAGAGGTCAGTCACGAAGGGTCTGGGGAACTCAGCTGTGTAATTTGGTTTGAACATGAAATGTGTGGAGAATCTTTGAAGCGTTCCTGGGCAGGAGAGTAACAGGATCAGATTTGCTTTTTCAGTTTGCTTTGAAAATTTATGTCCATGGATTTGACTTGTTTTCATGAACTCAATGCCTTCCCCCTCCATGGACAGACAAAATACATATTTGAGAATTAAAGCTGTCAAAGAACTCATGCTGGATGGGATTTCAGTGCAGGTGGGGAAGACCTCTAAGATTTGGAGAGGACTGTTGACACTGAGAGCCAAATTTACATCTCTTACAGCATGAATTGGTTTTGAGATTTTCACCAAGGAGAAAAGACAAAAGCCTTCACTTTTACAAACAGGTTCTGAAATGACTCTTAGGCGTGAGTGAGCATTAGGCTGTAACCCAGCCCTGAAACTTATCATCAGAAGCAGTTTATGATCAAATGGAGAGCCTTGACTATTAAGGCTCTCCATTTCCAGCCATAACCACAAGTGTCAACTTCTCACTTTCAAAAGAATTTAGCTCACTTAAAAAAGCATTCTGTTCATGAGCCATCTATAGAAGTGCTTTGAAAACTCAGTGAGTACATTTTTGGTAGTTCCATAATGTTTGTGAACAATTATTTTTAATCACTATTTATTTATTTATTTATTTATTTATTTATTTATTTATTTATTTAGGGGGGCATACCGTAGGGTGTCTGTGAAGGTCAGAGGACAACTTTCAAGGCAAATTGGTTGTCTTGTTCTACCACGTGGTTCCTGGTAATAGAACTCAGATCACCAGGCTTGGTGGCCAGCACACTCATTGTTATCTGATGGCCATCTTGATGGCCGTTTCTGGTCAAATTCACTGTCAGGGTTTTTGAGTTTCAAGGACCATTTGAAGTTTGGCATGCTTGCTCTTGCCTGTAACTCCAGAATTTGGGAGCCTAAGACAGGAAGGATTGCTACAAATTCAAGGTCAGCCTAGGGGCTAGAAGGTGAAATCATGTCTCAAAACCAACCAACCAACAAAACAAACAACCTACAAAAGCCCTATTGTGTTGGTGCAGACCTTTAATCTCAGCATTTGGGAGGCAGAGGCAGGCAGATGTCTGTGAGGTGAAGGCCAGCCTGGTCTACATAGTGAGTTCCAGTCTAGCCAGTGCTACACAGTGAGACCTTGAATCAACAACAACAAAACAGGACTGGAGATGCTTATGTAATACACATGAAGCCCTGCGTTCCATCCACAGTTCTGCATAAAAATGGACATGATGTTGCACTCCTATAAGCCAGAACTCATGAAATGGAAGTAGGAGGCTAAGGAGTTCAGTGCCATCCTCAGGTACTTAGCAATTTTGAGGCTAGCACTGGATATATGCACTATTGTCTCAAAGGAAAGAGAAAGAAATCAAAAAAGAACAGTTTGCCCTACGAATCAGAACCCATTTATTAGATGCTTTGCCTACATCCAACCAGCCCCAGCAACAGTGCAGATCTGGAAAGAAAAATTATGAAGTGGATCAAACGACCCCCTCCCCCCAATAAGCGCCAGTTTTGTGTTCTAATCCTTGATTGCCCTCATTCTCAGGAAGGTTTTTCTAATGACATTTGTCTTGGCAGATGAAGTGTCACTTACTAAGCAGGTGATAAGTGCAGAACCCTGTGGAGGCATTCAGGAAAGCAAGTCAGAGACAAATGACAAGCTGGAATGTGTAACTGTCAGCACGCACAGGCCAAGGTCCCCACGTAAAAGTTATTTCAAAAGCTCTTTTCTGACTTGGCAAGTCGGCCAAAGTTCAACAGGCATGGGCTCATGTTTTCAACTGGAGAGAGAGAGAGAGAGAGAGAGAGAGAGAGAGAGAGAGAGAGAGAGGTTGTTTGTCACTGAATATTTAAAATAGAAAATCAGGAAGTAGTGTTGTACTTAGTGAAAAAGGAGAGAAGAGGTGAGATTTTCAGGAGGAAAACAGAAAATTGAAGCTGATTTCCAAACAGACCCACTATCCACTTCAAGAGAGCAGTTAGAATTACCCTAGTTAGCATGTCTTGTGTCACAAGCTTTATCCCTAATGTACACTGAGGCCAAGTCCTCCCCACGTGGTACTCCAGTCACAGCTCAGCCGGGAATTATACACCCACTGGGGTCTCAAGGTCAAGATTTAAGTGCATTGACAGAGGGCCTCTTCAAGCTAATGTGATGGAAAGCCATCAAATCCAAGTTGAACAAAAAGGGGGAAAGAAAACGGAACTGAATTGTCTTTTCATAAACATCAGTTCATTTTCACAAATTGAGATGCAGATGTCCAATTTTGAGAACATTCTAATTTCTTATTTCTGGCTCAGTGGATTTCTGCATTTAGAGTTTTGGCATTGGCAAAGCATTTGCTTTGTGTGAAAGGGAAATGAATGTGAGGGGAGAGGAGAGGAAGAAGGAAGAGGTAAAGGACCAGCTTCTCCGGCCTGTATCTGTTTCAAGGGTTGTAAGCCTCAGAGATCCTGATTTCAAGCTATATTTAACCATGAGAGAAATTCCAGAATAAAAGTAAAACCCAGTAGCGTCTTCCTATAAGTTGGTGACTATTGAATTCCCCTAAACAGACTTTGTGGCAATATGTTCTTCCGCTGGCCTGTAACCTGTGTTGATTGAACCAGGCACTGATGCTGTGAGAGGTAAACATACAACAAGGTGAGCAAGACAGAAAGGAGGGCATGTTCTAAATATGTAAAGTGGTAATGTCAACAGAGTGTGGCATCATGGAATCAATCTAGATGGCTGGAGTAGGTGTCAAGAGAAACCTGAAGGTTGTCAGTTAAGATGTGGCTTTATTGGAGGTTGGAAGATAGGAAAAGGAATGAATTTTAGAAAGAAGTTATAAATATGGTTGCATTAGGGTTATCTAGAGAAACAGAACCAACAAAATTAATATATAATACAAAGAGATTGAGCAGACTAGTCTACATAATATAGGCTGAGTCCAATAGTGGCTATCTGCTTGCTGGAGAGGCTGAGAATCTAGTAGCTGCTCAGTCCCTAAGGAGGCTGGATGCCTCAGCTCTTCCAATTTGTTGCTGAAGACCTGGAGGATTCCTGGAGAGCAGGTACCTTCAAGCCACACTGGAAGGCTGAAGTAGTTTCTGGTATCAGCATTACTATAACCTTATAACAGATCTTGAGGCAGAAACTTCCTGTCAAAATAAAATAAAATAAAATAAAATAAATAAAATAAAAAATAAAATAGTTTTCTCTAAGGACTCAAGACCATTTGAAATAGATGACAGTGTATGTATCTTAATTTAGACTATTCAAGGAGTAGGGTCTGGTGGTTTAGACAACAGGCACTTGTTTCTGTAGGAGAACTGGGGATGTAGCTCAATTGGTAAAGTGCTTGCTTAGCATGTACAAGGCCCGAGTTTCAGTCCTCAGCACCATATAAACCAGGTGTGGTGATACATATTTGTAACCTTAGTACTTGGGAGGATCAGGAGTTTAAGACTCTTCTCAACCACATCAATTTCAATGCCAGGCTAAGCTGCATGAAACCCTGACTCAAATAAGTGAGAAACAAGTGGAGCTTGGGAAGTTGAAGATAAGGTCAATTGGTAGGTTTGCCTCTTAGGGGCCTCTTCCTGGCTTTCAAACAGCTAGCTACCTTTCTTCTGCACACCTACATGGTGTTGAGAAGCAGCTCTGG
The DNA here is from genome assembly GCA_009823505.1 of Rhizomys pruinosus. Classification (NCBI taxonomy): domain Eukaryota; kingdom Metazoa; phylum Chordata; class Mammalia; order Rodentia; family Spalacidae; genus Rhizomys; species Rhizomys pruinosus. The sequence continues at coordinate 1,593,697 of VZQC01006864.1, forward strand.
TGTCTCTTCCTCCTATGAGGACACAGGTCTCGGGGCACTAATCGCATCACTGGGGCTCTCTACTTATAACCTCATCTAAACCAAATCACTACCCTAAACCCCTAACTTTTAATGCAACCACATTGGGGGTTAGGGCTTCAACATATGAATCATGAGGGGGACATAAACATTCATTATGTGGGCAAGTGACAAATGTGCCTCAGAAGCAGGAATAGAGACCGAGTCCTTTTTGGAAAATGAGAATAGCTTCAGATACTTGTTCTCAAAATGTGTCCTTAATACAACATGGTAAATTCATATATTTCCCCAGAACAATTAATGTCATGATTAAATGGGCTTCAGGAATATAAGACTAAATAAATCTAAAGTTTTCCTTTTCAATGCAAGACTTCTCAGAAACCTAGCAGGTAACAATACAGTGTACAGTGACTCCTGAAGAGGAAAGAAATATAGAACCCCTTCTAATGTTCCTTTTAATACAGTGTTTTTAATTTATTTTATTACATGTATGAATGTACTGTCTGCATGCAAGTTTGTGCACCCGTGTCGTGCAATGCCGCGGAGGTCAGAAGAGGGTGTCGGATTCCCCTGGAACTGGAATTCTCCTGGAATTGGAGTTTCAGACGGTTCTCGGCCGCCATGTGGGTGCTGGGGATCGAACCCGGGTCCTCTGTAAGAGCGGTCGGCGCTCTTAACCGCTAGGCCATCTCTCCAGCCCCCCAAGAGTCCCATTCTTAAATGAAGCTGACTCTTCCCTTCTTAGTAGCCATCAATTCCCAATAGTTTGTAGGATACGGTTACGATTTCTTAACCACTTTCCCACATCTATGCTGTGATTTTGTCTGGCTTGAGTTTAAGTGGTAATTGTGCATGCTGTCACCATTGCTATGAGTTCATGTGGTAAACTTCCTGGCCATCCACAGTGCGTTTTCTAAGGAATAGCTGCAAGAAATAATATTCAAAAAAAAAAAACTTTGTAAGAAAAGCTGGCTCAGGGCTCAGGAGATAATGAGTGGTTAAGCACTCACAATGTAAGTATGAGGACTGGAGTTCCAATCCCCCAGAACTCAGTAAAAGCCCTTAAGTACCTTTTAGGCATGCTGGGCCACCTGTAATTCCAGCCTCAAGAGGCCGAGACAGAATTCCCAAAGCAAGTTGATTGGGAAGTCTAGTCAGATCTGTGAGCTCTGGGTTTGATTGAGAGACCCTGCCTCATTAAAAAAAGTGGAAGAGTGAAGATTTGCCTCTGGCTTCCATATGCACGTGCATACACGTGCATGCCCACTCACACACATGCGTGCACACACATAACAAATGTGTACAACACACACTCATGAAAAATGTAAAAACAAAAAAAAAAAAAAAAAAAAAGAGGAAATCTGGCTTAACCTGTGCAGAAACTGCAGTCATTCTTAAGAGTTGGATATAGCTAATGACTTCTTTAAATTTTAAATAATGTATTATATTAATTAATTTAGTGTGTGTTGCATGGGAATGGATGTCACAGTACCTATGGGGGTCAGAGGACAACATGAGGGAGTTGGTTCTCTCCTCCTACGATGTAGAGCCTGGGTATCAAACTCAGATTGTCAGGTTTGATAGCAAGTACCTTAACCTGCTGAGCCATCTTGTTGGCCTTTACCTCTCTCCTTTATTTAATTATATGTCTATTTTCGTATTTATTTATTTAAGTGTTGGGGAACAAAGTCTTAACCGTGTAACCCAGGTTGGCCCTTAAACTTGTGATGACCCTTTTACTCAGCCTCTGCCTTCCAAGTGCAAGGATTACAGGCATGCATCCGATATACCCAGCCCAATTTCTCTCCTTTAATGGCACAAATTCTGTAAAGTGTTAGAAAAACAATTCAGTGGAGAATAAAGCAAATCTAAAGAAAAAAATTTCCCTAAGAAAATCTGGCCTTAAGCTTCATGTGAGTTGTTGGAGTCCATTTCCATTAAGTGGTGTTTAAGGCTCAAAAAACATGGTGTTTCTCTACCTCCTGCTTCAGAAACCTACCATTATAAGTAATTGGGGGATAATTATGAGAGCAGCTGAATAAACTGGAAAAAGGCTATGCATAAAAAGAGAAAAGTAGTAGGAGATGTGCATCACCAAGCCTGCTCATAGGTCTCTCTGGAGTCAGAGAGACAGTCCTCATCCTCTCCATACTGGAACCTCCATTTGAAGTAAATCCCCAAACTAAGCAAATAAAAGTAATGCTATTTCAAAAAAGTGACCTTTTTTTTTGCAGTTACTGGGAGAAAATTTTTGGATCTTTTTCTACCCTGAAAATTAAACCCCTTTGACTCCAGACTGAAAAATATGGCCCTAGCCGGGCGTGGTGGCACACGCCTTTAATCCCAGCACTTGGGAGGCAGAGGCAGGTAGGTGGATCTCTGTGAGTTCAAGGCCCGTCTGGTCTACAAAGTGAGCTCCAGGCCAGCTGGGACTAAAGGGAGACCCTGTCTCGAAAAGATAAAAAAAAAAATGGCCCTAACTTTGAGATCAAGGTGGTCCCTTTATCCTAAAGCCTTTGTGACTCTCTCCCTTCATTGGTCCAGAAACCACTGACCCTCTTACATTGCTAAAATAATGCTAGAAGGCGTCCCAGGGGCAGCCTTTAAGCAAACCTATTACTGGAAAGGTTGTTACAGAAAAAAGCAAGGTTTTCAGAAATTAAATAGAATTATTCTATCAATAAGTGATACATGTGGTATCTATTAATCAAAGGCTGGGAAGCCCCTTGGATTAGGAGACCGGGTGGCTGCCATATTAATTGGGGTAATGTGCATGCACTTGTGTTCACCTATGTAGATGTAGATGTAGAAGTCAGAGGGCAAAACTAGGTGTCATTCCTCAGGTAATTTCCACTTTTTGTTTGAGTTAGGGTCTCTTGCTGGCTGGGAGCTTTGCCAATAGGTCAGGCTAGTTTCCCAGAGAGCTTCAGAGACCTGCCTGTTTCTGCTTCCCATTTCACCCTTGCTAGAATTGCAGACACAGGCAACCATGTCTCACTTTTACTTGAGTCATAGGGATCTAAACCCAGGTCTTCATGCCTGTGAGGCAAGTGTTTTACTGATTAAACCATCTCCCCAGCCCTGTAGTTTCTAGTACTTTTTCTGTAAATCAAACTGACTGCTAGATTACTCTTTTGCTGTTTCTTTTTTAAAAAAAATATTTTATATTTCTGTGCTCACTTCGGCAGCACGTATTCTAAAATTGGAACAATACAGAGAAGATTAGCATGGCCCCTGCGCAAGGATGATACACAAATTTGTGAAGCAGTCCATAAAAATAAAGAAAAAATATATTTTATTTTTATTTTATGTGTTTGAGTGTATTGCCTGCATGTGTTAAGTGCAACCATGTTGTGCAATGCCCACAGAGGTCAGAAGAGGCATCAGATCCCTTGGAACTGGAGTTATGGACAGGTGTTAGACACCATGTGGGTGCTGGGATTCAAACCCAGGTCCCCTACAAAAGCAGCCAGTGCTCTTAATAGGTGAGCCATCTCTCCAGCCCTCTTTTACTGCTTCTAAACAGGGAAATGGAAGAGGGAATTAAAGTAGGCAGAGCACTTGCACTGGGCCAGAGAGAATGGTAAGGGTTATTTATAGATTGTTTTATGTATTCATTATCGTGTGGGTATTAACTGGGAGTGATCTTTTTACTAAGAATTTGAGAATCCAAGACCCAAACCAAGGTCCAAACCCTGATCATTCTGCTTCATACAAGAAAAACTTAAACTAGAGATTTTAGGCACCCTGATGCCCTGATAGCAGGAATATGAATTATGAAGCAGTACCATCATTCTGGAAAATTAACTGCAGTATGTGCACCAAGGTCCCCAAAAATATTGATATTGTCTGATCTGGAAATAATCTTAATGACAATTGATATTCAGTACACATTTACTTGTAAAGCAGCATATAACTTTAATGTTCAGTTTGTACATGCAGAATTTCTGAAATATATCTTAGGAATGTCTCTTGAGTCTACCTCTGTTGATTCAACAGTCTATACTGACTATCCACTCTGTAGTCAGTCTGAGCACTGAAAATCTTAAGTGGGTGGAATGGGAGGGAAGGAGAGAGGCTGAAGGAAGGCCTAGTGTCTGAGCTCAGATTTGTCTAACTTTCTCCTACTCTTTAGTTCTTTTTTAATTTTAATTTTTATTTTGTGTGTATGAATGTGTACCCACACATTGCCCAGGGAGGTCAGAAGAGAGTGTCAAGTTCGCTTGGAACTGGAGTTATGAATGGTTGTTAGCCAACATGTAGGTGCTAGGAATTAAACCTACTCATCTACAAGAGCAGTCAGTCAGTGCTCTTAACCACTGAGCCATCTCTCCAGCCCCAACTCTTTAGTTCTTGGAAGATAAACTGTTCCAATTGCTTTCTGTGGGGCTTAGAGCAAGTTATTTAATTTCCCTAAACCTGCATTGCTTATAAGATGGGCTCCCTTTATCATGGGGTTGGCCTAAGAGTTGTTGTGAAGAATGAATGAGACAATGCCAGGCTCTAGGTGATTTCACTAATAAAGCCTGTTCTGGGTTTATGAGAAGCCCTCAGATTGGTTCCTAGTACCCAAACAAACATAAAAACAAAACCAGAGATCTATTATGGTTTGGATATGAAATATCCTTACCCAAGAGTCTCTTGTATTGAAGGCTTTATCTCCAGCTGGTGACACAATTGAGAGGTGATTGAATCATGAGGGTGTTAACTTCATCAGTGAGTTAACCCATTAATGAATTAGTGGGCTATTAGGAGGCAAGGTCTAATTGGAGGAACTAGGTTACTGGAGACATTCCTTTGAAAGGAGTATCTGGTCCCTAACCCCTTTCCTGTTTCTTTCTGCTTCCTGACTACTAAGAAGTGAAACTTTTTGCTCTATCTTGCTGGCCTGCTATGAAGTTCTGCCTCAGCATGCCCCAGAAACAATGTAGCTAGCCAGACATGCACTGAAGCTTCTGTAATTGTGAGCTGAAATAAATATCTTCTCCTTAAGGTCTCACTAAGTAGCCCAGGCTGGCCTTGAACTCACAATGCTCCTGCCTCAGCCTCTTAAGTGCTTTGATTACATGTACTCGTCACCACATTCAGCTCTTTAAGATTTTTATCTGTAGAGGCCAAAAGAGGGTGTTAGAGTCCCTAGAACTAGAGTTACAGACCATTGTTAGCTGCCATGTGGGTGTTGGGAACTGAACCCAGGTCATCTGCAAGTGCAGTCAGTGCTCTTAACCATTAAGCCATCTTTCCACCCTTTTTAAAGTTGTTTTCATCAGGTGTTTTCTCACCACAAAGAAAAGTTGAATAACAGAATCAATTGCTCTGATCTTTGCTGAGCAATGCAGTAGCCTTGAGCTTTTTGAGCATCTGAAATGTGGCTACTCATTGAGATATGATGTGCATGTGTAATATATGTGGATCATTTTGAAGAAAACACCCTGAAAAAGAATACAAAATGCCTATTTAGTGAATTTTATATAGGTTCCATGTTGAAGTCAAAATATATAGACTGCATTTGATTAAATAAAATGGTATTAAAAGTAATTTCACCACATCCCAAACCAAAATGAAAAAATTTTCATTTTGGTTTGGGATGTGGCTACTAGAAAACCTTTAGTCATGATCTGACTCACATATATTGGAGATTATTCCTTGACAGGGAGGACAGAATGTTTCTTCTACCCACAAGAAATAAAAAATTCAGATCTTGATGGCAAAACATCCTTATCTGGTGCCAAGTTTGTCTTGGAGAGGCTCTTGTCCCCACTACCCATTCTCACCCCACCAAAGTCTTGTCCAAGCATATTTGATAGTAAGGTGATCCTTCTAAAATGAGATTTTTTTTCTGATTATCGCTGCATTACTTAAAACCTTGTGAAGATTATTCTTGGCTTTTTAGAATAAAAGTCATACTCCTTAACACAGCAGCATTCTAGGCGGCTCACAAGCCAGCTTCTGCTCCCTTCCCTCAATTTCACCTCCCACCTCTTACTTCTCCAGTTTCTTATGTGTGTCCTGTCTGTGCTTCTGAAACTTCCTGCCTTTGAATTTGCTCTTTAGATTTTGGAGAGATTATTTTTATCTGTGCACACACATCCTGCCCTACTGAGATTTTCTTTACCTGGTTCATTGTTCTGCTGAGAGCCACGTTACCTGTCTCATCCTTTTAGAGAGTGCTGTAGTTTGAATCTGGAATATTCCCCAAAGCTCCATGTGTTGAAAATTAGGTTCTCATCTTGGAAAGTAATGGTCTCCTCCATCAGGTGCACCTGCCATGATATACTTTTGTAGCATGGCCTAGAATTACCCTGGACTGAAACCTTTAAAGCTGTGACCCAAAGGAAACATTTTGTTTGGCTTGGCTTACTCTTTTTTTTTTTTTGGTCTTCTCGAGACAGGGTCTCCCTGTAGCCCCAGCTGTCCTGGAACTCACTTTGTAGACCAGGCTTGCCTTGAACTCATAAAGCTAAAGATCCCCCTGCCTCTGCCTCCCAAGTGCTAGGATTAAAGGCATGTGCCACCAGACTCGGCTTACTATTATTCTGTTTTTGAGGTACAGTTTTGTTATATAGTCCAAGCTGCCTTGAAATTGCAGCAATCCTCCTGCCTTTGCATCCTGAGTGCCAGGATTTCACGTATGTGACACCATGCCAAGCAACCTTCCTCCTTTTAAGTTGTTTATTTCAAATATTTTGCCACAATAGTGGGAAGCTGATTAACAGAAATGCCTTCCCAGAACTTCTACCTTCTAACTAGCAGTGCTCCTTCTTGTGCCTCCTGCCCTCCACATTTACTTTTTTCAAGGCACTTACACATTTGATCTTTGTTTTGCCTGCTTATTTCCCTCACTTGACTGTGAGTTCCTTGAAGAAAGGGACTTTATTCTTCACCTGTAATCCTAGGAACAAAGCTAATGACTGACAAGCAGTAAACTCTCGACAGTTATTGACGTCAGGGAATTGACCAGGCATCATCACCAATTCTTGGGTGGTTTATCAGTTGGAACCTTATGGACAGAGTGGTGGAAACTTTCATTCTGACTTTATAGGCTTAAGCAATTGAAAGTCTGTATGTTGTTCCTGCTTCAGCGACTGCAGTTCAACCAAGGTCACCAAGCCATTGTTTTTCTTCATTTCTCTTACCTTTCCACTATTCTGGCTCCTAGAGGTTCTATAAATGTTCTTTCCTAGTGGTGACAAGGTATGATAGACATATTCTTAGACTACTGTCAAGACAGAGAAAGATTCAAAGATCTTCTGTGTGTGTGTGTGTGTGTGTGTGTGTGTGTGCTTGTGAGAAATCTGATCTTCTTGCCCTGATTGGCATGTTTGGGGTCCTCTGTCCAATTCTGACCTAATCACTGTGGCCTGTGGATAGGGTTATCTGTTGGCTGAGGTTTGGGTCAGATGCTGAGATCAGGGAATTGGGGCTGTGGCAAATCTGGTTTCATACCCAAACAAGGGACTTTACATAGATGCTTGCAAAGCAACATCAGGATACAGTTTCTACCACAAAGCAAGAAAATGCCCAGCGCTGCACAACAAGGGCTCTGGGATGAGTTTGTTTCATTACTTTCTTTTGCAAGAGCAGACATTTCAGGAACCATGGGTCTCAAGAGAAACTTGTGCTCTTCTAACTGTGTTGACTTTGGTTTCTTTTTCTTTGCTTTGGTATTGCCAGGGACAATAAAATAGGGTCTATTTTGTTATGTTTTAAGTTATTATGACCCTCTTAAATCCAATCAAAAGATACAAGTCGACTGCAGAGATACAAAATCCTACCCCTGTTTGACAAGGCCTTGACTTCTTTCCACTTATTCAGAGAAAATGAGAATTATTAAACCTGAAACCTCTCTGTGAAACCAGGCACTTTCTGTAGAGTATGTGGTGCACTCTGAAGAACTAATGTTTAGTATCAGGGGCAGGAGATGGCCAGCAGCAAACACACATTCAGAGTGGAAGAGATGCCATGAAAAGATGTAAATATGAAAGAGAAGGTCTAGGTGAGTGAGGGCATCTTTACTTTTGATTAATATTTTTTTCTGTTTAACATACAACAATTACAACTAGGTTAAGTTGGACATATTTATGGTGTGAAGAGTGATTAATTTCTTTTAAAAATTATTTTGTGTGTGTATAGGATGTATTTGTTCATGTGTGCACATATGCATGTATTTGCCCGTGTGTGTGTGTGTCGGGGGTGGGGCGCGCGTTTGATGGCAGGTGTCTTCAGTTGCTCTCCATTTCATTTTTTAGGTTTGTTTTTCTGTTTTGGTTTTTACAATTAATTTTATTTTATGTGTATAAGTGTTTGCCTGCATGTATGTAAGTGTGCTCATACATGCAATGCCCCTGAAGACCAGAAGAGGATGTCAGATCCTCTGATACTAGAATCATGAATGGTTGTTAGCCACCCAGATACCAGCTGGGAGCTGAACCCAGGTCCTCTAGTTAACCACTGAATCATCTCTCCAGCTCCTTGTTTTGTTTTTTTGAGACAGAATCTTCCTTTAGCCCCAGCTGTCCTGGAACTTGGTGTGTAGACCAGGCTGGCCTTGATTTTACAGATATCCACTTGCCTCTACCTCCTGAGTACTCAGATTAAAGGCATGTGCCACCACACCTGGCTTTAGTTTTTTTTTTTTTTTTTATTTGATTTGTATGAGTGTTTTGCCTGTAAGGGCACCTGTGTCATGTAATGCCCATGAAGGCCAGAAGAGGGCGTTTGATCCCCTGGAACTGGAGATGGTTGTTAGCCACCTTGTGGGTGCTAAGAACTGGCTGAAGCCGAGCGTGGTGGAGCATGCCTTTAATCCTAGCACTCGGGAGGCAGAGGCAGGCGTATCTTTGTGAGTTCAAGGCCAGCCTGGTCTACAGAGTGAGTTCCAGGACAGCCAGAGCTACAGGGAGACCCTGTCTCAAAAAGACCAAAAAAAAAAAAAAAGAACTGGCTGAAAGAGCAGCTAGTGCTCTCAATTACTGAGACATCTCTCCGGTACAGGTGTTTTGTTTTGTTCTGTTCTGTTCTGTTCTGTTCTGTTTGAGACAAGGTCTTACTATGTAGTTTTGGAGGGCCCAAATTTGCTATGTAGACCAGGCTGGTCTAAAACTCATAGAGATCTACCTGCCTCTGTCTCCAGAGTGCTGGAATTAAAGGCACGTGTCACCATGTCTGGCAACTCTATCTTATTTCTGAGACAAGGCCTCTTAATGAACCTGGAGCTCAGTTACTTGGCCAGGCTGGCTGACCAGTAAGTTTCAGGGATCTGCTTGTCTCTGTTCTCCCCTGTGCTGGTCTATTATAGACACATGCTGCAGCACTCAGCTTTTTACATGGGTGCTGGGGATCTGAACCAGGGCCTGTGCTTATGCAGCAAGCACTTTACCAACTGAGCCATCTCCTTAGCCCCTAAGGTGTGATCATTTCAACACATATATACAATGTGTGATGATCTAATACATCGAAACGATCATTTCATCTCCTAACACTTTGATGCCTTATTATAGACTAGAGTTGCCTCATTGTGATGCAGAAAACCTTTTGACACTCTCTAACTGTATTTTGGTCCCTATAATGTAGCCTCCCTCTACATCCCCTCTGTCACCCTTTCATAACCTTTAGTCATTACAATTTTACTTCAGATAAACTTTTTTAATTTCCACATATCAAAGAGCATATATTTGTATATTTGTCTTCCTAAGCCTAGCCCATTTCAGTTAACATAATGTCCTCCGGTTCTATTTAGCTACAGATGACAGAATTTCTTTTTCTTTTTCTTTTTTTTTTTTTTGGTCTTTTTGACTCCTTGTAGCTCAAGCTGGCCTGGAACTCATTATGTAAACCAGACTGACATTGAACTCACAGGCATGTACCACCTTTTTTTAAAAGCTTTTTTATCATTCTGGGGTGTGTGTGTGTGTGTGTGTGTGTGTGTGCCTAAAGAGGTTGTCATCTACAAACATGTTGGGCTGTATTTAGAGTTTTCCTGTAAGGCTGGAAACACATGCTTCATATCAATTCAAGCATAGTGATAGCAAGGCCTAACCACAACAAACATGTTTTAGACAATATTCACATATATGAGCATGTATATGGAGAACAAAAAAATTCAAAGACTATAATTTTGGCCAATTGTGTAACAGGTGATTATAAGTTCTGTCCTGTGAAAAGTGTATGTAAAACATCCTAACAATTTTTTAAATTATTATTATTATTATTGTCTCTGTGTGTGTGTGTGTGTGTGTGTGTGTGTGTGTGTGTGTTGTGTGCCACTCCTGTGGACATCAGGGTTTGGAGAGAGATAGCTTGGCAGTTAAGAGCATTGGCTGATGCCAGCATATGAATACCAGGTCAGACAGGGATACAGGTCTCAAAGAAAAAAAGAAAAGAAAACAACTTTTGGGAGTCAGTTTTCTTCTTCTACCATGTGAGGTTTTGTTTTGCTTTGTTTTGGAGTTCTTTTGGTATCTTTGAGAAAGGGTCTTCCTGTAGCCACAGCTGGTCTAGAACTTGCTGTTGAGACAGAGATCCACTTAACTCTGACTCCCAAATGCTGGGATTAAAGGGTTGTGTCACCATGTCCAGTTTACCATGTGGGTTTTCAGGATGGAACTCAGGTCTTCAGGGTCGGTGGGAAGAGCCTTTACTCACTGAGCTATTATGCCAGCGCCAATAAATTTTAATGTAGATTTTTCTTTCGCCACATATCTTGTTGCTTGCTACATGTAATACATTAGTTTGGTCATGATACTGAGTAATTTTTTAAATGAGCCGTTATCCAGGTGTAATTCCAGCACTAGGGAAGTGTAGGCACAAAAAGCAGGAGTTCAAGGTCATTCTCAAGCAAGTTTGAGGCCAGCCTGGGCTACATGAGACCTGTCCTTAAAATCCCAAACAATGAACAAACAAAAATGAGCTGTGTGCAAGTTAGTACATGCTGAGGTCATCTTGGTAAACTTCCCCAACAGTGAATTCCTTTAGGGTGGTGCCAGACTGAAAATTATTTACAATCTACTTGGGTGGAGAAGCCATTTGTCTTTAAAGATCTTGGTGTACTTGAAGTGACCCAAGTCTCAGAATTTAGTTATGAAAATAATTACTGGGCTAATGTAGGATGTAGTTCAGTGGTAGAGCACTTGCCAAGCATATGCAAAACCCTGAGTTTCATCTCCAGAATGACAAAAGAAAAAGTTGGTACACTGAATTTAAATTGAATAATGGCTCTAGATAAAGTTCTAGGTGAGAATACAGCTATGGACCATTTGTTGTCATGTGAATCAATAACAATTTAATTTTCTTGAAAAACTACTGAGTGGCCAAGGAAAGTTTCTCTTAGGTAGGACACCCGAGTTGAGGCCTGAATGAGGTGTAGAGAAGGTAGAGTAGATTTTGCCTCTCAGGGCCCTCAACTGGCAGATTTTCAGAAAGGTGGAATCTCAGAACCCTAATTTTACTGAATAAGAATCTACATTCGAAAAAACCTTCCAGGTAAACTTGAAATGTTCTGAGCTCTCAGCACCTTTTGCAGTCCCCTGAAAATCCCAGGAAGGTGGGATCGGGGCAGGAAATGGTATTACCTGTAATCACTACAACTGCAACACAGGAACATTACTGCTATCTCTGTAGCAGATCAGCCAGGTTTGAAGAGAAGGGGAAAAAGATCAGCAGGCATTCAAACATTAGGGTCCAAATTATTTCTGGGTAGGCCCCCTTGCTTTATGAGAGACCGAGGTTCCTAAAGGAGTGACCAGCTATTCATGGTGGGATCCATAGATGGAGGATTATTGTCTCCTCTTTGTGCTTTTTTTTTTTTTTCCTCATGTAGCCCAGGCTGGCATTGACCTTACTGTGTAGCTGAGGCTGGCTTTAAGCTCCTTATCTTCCAGCCTCCACCTCCCAAGTGTCTCAATTACAAGAATGTTCCACCATGTTCAGTTTGTGCTACCTTTGAAATACTGAGGAGATGTGTGGACAAGGGTGAGCAGTGGTTTGGAAAGAGTGGATCTGCTGACTTAAAAACAATCTTTCCATAAGGGGGAACGAAGAAAATATCTGTGAGAATCAGGTCCACTCACAAAACAGAAAATTTCAGCTCATCACTAAATGCATTTCTAAGGGTTAGAGCCATTTGGGGATGGAGGGCCTAGCATAAATTAGCATTAGGCACTTACAATACCCTCTCTCAGGGGGTGAGCTTGCCTGGATTAGAGTTCCCAATCCAGGTGGAAGTCATTGTATCTTTGCAATTTTTTGGGGGGGGCAGGGCCATATCTCCTGTCACTATATTTTATTTATTTTTTATTTTCTTGTGTATGAATGTACTGTCTGCATGTAGGTTTGTGCACCTGTGTTGTGCAGTGCTGCGGATGTCAGTAGAGGGTGTCGGATTCCCCTGGAACTGGAGTTAAAGACGGTTCTCAGCCACCATATAGGTGCTGGGGATCAAACCCAGGTCCTCTTAACCGCTGGGCCATCTCTCCAGCCCAGCCTGTCACTATTTTTAAATGGCAACTTTAGTAAGAGCATTAATCTTTCCTTTTATTTTTTTAAAATTTTTGAGAAATTCATATATGCATACATACAAATGTATTTTGATCATATTTATCACCTCCTCAATCCTCCTTTTAACTTCTGGTGGATTCATCCCACACTCTCACCCAACTTCATGTGTTCTTTTTTTAAAAAAGAATATAATCCACTGATTGCAATTTATACTGCTCATATTTTCTTGGGTGTGGGACCTATCAGGGATCACAGGTAAAGTAAACTTTTTCTTCCCTAGCAGCTATCAGCTGTTGATAGCTCCTCAGCTAGGGGCTGAGGCTCATTAGCCCCTCCCTCAAGGGACATTCATTTTAAGTGAACAACTGGATGATTTTTTTTTCATATTCATATGGTTCATTTTACCATTTAGATCAAAATACAGATTCAGCACCCCAGGGCCTTCCTCTTGTTTCTTCCCAGTGAATAAACCTCTCCTAGGAAACCACTGTTCTTACTTTAAATCGGTATTCGTCTTGAAGTGTACATAAAACCTGCTTTTCATTTTTTATTTTATTATTTTATTTTATTATTTTTTTTTTGGTCTTTTCGAGACAGGGTCTTCCTGTAGCCCCAGCTGTCCTGGAACTCGCTCTGTAGACCAGGCTGGCCTTGAACTCACAAAGATCCGCCTGCCTCTGCCTCCCGAGTGCTAGGATTAAAGGCGTGCGCCACCACGCCAGGGTTTTTTTTTTTTTTTTTGGTCAAAACCTGCTTTTTAACTTATCATTTATATCCCCCGCTTCCCCCCCCCCCCAACTTTCTATTGACCTAAGAAATAACATCGGTGAGGCAATGGCTTGACATGATAAGCATGTTCCCTAACAGCACATTAATATAGACAACTATCACAGTTTCTTCTTGTACCAACTAATATAATCTCCCGGGCCACCACTGGCACATGTCCATAACTTTGTCTCTTCGAAGCCGCTAGATATGATTTCTGCGGTCCATGGCCCCTTGAAGGCTATGATTTTGTGGTGATCGAGTATGGTCTAGTGAGTAGCCAACAGGTCACAAGACGCACTGTGACAGTCTTGATCCTGCATTGCACCGTTCATCCATCCGATACACTTGCTGAATATGTAGCTACAGGTCTCCCACCTTGGACACTAGGTAGGAAGACCCCATTTTTTGATCCGAAAGTAAGGAGATAGAAGAGTCAGTGAGTGCTTCGATTTACCTAAGTACCAGGCTTACAGAGGAAGGGCGGTTTCCGGGGATGGGGCGGGGAGGAGAAGGTGGGTGGGCATTTCCACCAGCAGCAGCTGCCAGCCACTAGACTTTGATCACTTTGCCGCCAGGCAGCCGTGGCGGTCAACCTCAGCGTTCCTTAGCAACCTGAGGGGACTGCCCGGAAACCTTCCTGTTGGGCCCACAGAGCTTGACGGGTTTCTCGCAAGCCCAATCAGAGCTCTCAGTCCTGGAGGGCCGTACCGGGGTGCCCCGCCCACTCCCAGGCGAGCTGCTACGCATGCGCGGGTGGGCAGGGCTGTGTGTTGGGCCGTCTCCGAGCGGGAGCTACCGCAGCGAAGCCTCTGGGTTGTGTGGAGACCTCCGTGCTCGCTCCTCGTCCCAGCCACCGCCGCCGAGGGAGCGGTCGTCTATTGTCTTTCTCCGCGGCCAAGGCGCGGAGCTGCTCCGGCTCGGCCCGCGGGGGTGCCCCGGGAGCCGCACGGTGAGAGCGCAACTTAGTGGAGGAGTTGAGGGAAGTTTGGCTGTCTGAGGAGTGGGCGCGCGCAGCCGCCCCTCCCCCTCGGCCGCCCTCGGGGCGCGCGCACGAGCGAGCTGCGGGGCGCGGAGACGCGCGGGCCCGGCGGCCGACCCTCCTCGGTTTGCCCTGGCGTCTCAGGCTTGGGACCGCGGTGGAGCGGCTTTCCCGGGAGGACGGCCGCTTGGGGGGTAGCCCCGGCCGGGCCACCGGGCAGCTCCCCCGGGCTCTCGCGGGTAAACACTGCGCCGCCCTCCGTGGGGGCCTTTCCGCTGCATCCCCGGGGGCGCGGCCCTCGCCCTGAGCCCCGCGCGTCCGCGGAGGTGTCCCGAGAGACCAGCGCCCGGTGGTACTCTCGGCCCCGAAGCCCCGCGCGCATTTTTCTGACCCCGCGAACCTTTGCTTTTGGTAAATGAGCTTCACTGACACTTGAAATGGTGTGCAAGGCGACCTGTCGGTGAGGCGCTTGAACCGCCCAAGGGGAAAACCCTCAATTTTCTTCTCGTCCTCCCCATCATAAAGCTGAGCAATTTGGTGGTACTAAGTGCCTACCTAGATCGTACTTCGAACTCAGAAATTCACAATGAAAATTGGACTGAGCAGTATGTTGATGTTTTCACTCTTTGGTTTTCTGCTCTATAATGAAGTTTTGAGAGTTTATTGCCCTGGGCAGATACACAAAGCAATGTGTCTTTTTTTGGTTACTACCCTCACCCCGTTTTATTTCCAGAAGAAGCAGCTTATTCATTTTTTTCTGAACCTGTGCCCAGACCTGTACAGTTGTAGTTCCTGAAAGACACCGTAAAGGAGTTCTGATCAGTTGAGATCAATCTGAGATAAATCTGTGTCATCCCCGTCCTACACTGTCATCTCTTGGGGATTTCCAGACTGCATTAAGTGCTCGCCTTTTAAGTTTTCACTGCATTCTGTTGGTTGCCCTTAAGATGTGAGGATAATTTTGTTTAAATCCCCAAATGGAACTAGCTTAAGTATCTGTCATTCATATTGATTGATACTGGAACAAAATGACCATATCATTTAATGCTAATTTCAGTTGTCTCATCTTTGACCTCTGTTAAACTTACATTTTTCTTTGAGGAAGTACTACAAATGATGGTTTGCTTTGGGTTTTCATATAACTGAATAATGTGAAGGCGTGTTCTTTGGCTTTTCTTGTATGGTTGGCTTTTCTTTTCTTGAAATCCAACTTTGTTCACCTGATGAAGCCAAAGGAAAGTGTTCTTAAGAAACAGGGATCCGGGATGTACAATTTTGCCCTTTGTTTTCCTTTCCTGGATGGGTGATCAGGGGCAGGGAAGGAGGCTGACAGGTGGGAAGGAGTCAGGGAGGGACATAATGCATACAAATACTGCTTTCCTTCCTTGGGTTGTAGTACTGTGTTACAAACATACTTAAAAAATTCTTAAAGATTCTGTCTAACTAAATGCTATCCTTTTATGTTGTACAATGGTCTCTGATCTTTTTTAACTCCTTAAGAACTCTGATGAGCTGTTTTTCCTTTTGTACTATCTTAGTGCTGCCATCCATCCAGCTTTGGCTTCAGTTGGGTAAAGTGATTTTTACTGGTTAGTGACAGTGTACATAAGAGAGCCATTAACTCTAGGGACCTGTGAAAAAAGACAGTGGATTTTAGTTGAAAAGAATTTACTGCCCCCCCCCCACCCCCATCTAGGCTGACCTTGAGCTCCAGATCTTTCTGCTTCATTTCCTTAGGGCTAGGTTACAGATGTGTGTCACCTCGCCCAGCTTCTTTAACTCTTGTTTTAAAGTCTGTTGATTTGTTCTTAAAAATAAGTGGAGTTGGGATGGTGTACTGTGGATTTCCAAAAAAAGATTGTAGTTTAGAAATCCATCTCTCCCTCGTTGAACCTATTAAAACCGCAGAGCAAATAAGTCTATTCACAATTTTGTTCATTTCTCTACTGAAATTGGGAAGTAGCAAAATTTAGAAGGAAATACACTTCTTGGAGCTAGGTAAATTTTGAGTTCAGATCCTTATGTTTTTGTTTTCTATGGTTTTGTAGCTTTGAGTGTCTCAATCTCTGAGCTTGTTTGCTACTCAATAAGGGGTATTAATATTCTCATGAGCCTGGGAATAAACGAAATGGTATGAGGGACTTAGTTCAGTGCTCAATATTAAGTAGGTGGCAACTTCCTGATGGCTAGATTGATAAGTTGATACATTTTACATGACTTAAGTATTTTTTTGGGGGGGGGGCTAGAGAGTTGGCTCAGCCAGTTAAGAGTCAATAGTGCTTTTGGATAGGACTGGAGTTCAGATCCCACCCATGGGGGTTGGAGGACTCTCAGAATTGGTGATAACTCCAGCTCCAGGGGAACCTGATGCCTCCGGGGGCACTTGGATTTATGTGCACATACTGCCCCCTTCCCAAACTAGACATAATTAAAAAGTCTTTTAAAGTATTTTTAAAAATGGTGCTTTCGGGGTGTGGAGAGATGGCTGAGTGGTTAAGAACACTGACTGGTCTTGCAGGGGACCTGATTTTGGTTCCCAGCACGCATATGGTGGCTAACAACCATATGTAACGCCAGTTCCAGGGATCTATCTCTTTTAAGCTGGAAGGCATTTCACATCTGAGGTATACTTACATATTGCAGGCAGAATACTCATACACATAAAAATGCCAAAAAAAAAAGAAAATGCTTTTGGACAGACAAGATGTCTGGGTGGGTAAAAATGCATGATACTAAGCCTGATGTCCTGACTGAGTTTAATCCTTAAAACCCACATGGTGGAAGGAGGGGTGGAAGGAGGCCACCGACTGGTGAGAGTTGTCCTCTGACCTCCATAACTAGACACCATGATACTCAACACAAAATAAACAAATGAGAAATTAAAAAATAAGTTTAAAGGTATCATTTGAACTGAAGGATGATAGAAATGATAATTTATCTTTTTAATCATGTGTTAGTCTTCCTATGACTGGGACTTGCAGTGGCTTGGTATGATAGAATTCTGTACAACTAGTTTGGGGCCTGGAAAGAAGTAGCTTGTTTTCAGTACTTGTAATAGTGATCTGAGTTATACTCAGCTTTCCATCTTTATTTTACCTTGGTCTTGAAAATACAAACTTATGGGGCTGGAGAGATAGCTCATTAAGAGCGATGACTGCTCTTGCAGAGGACCCAGGTTTGTTTCTCAGCACCCACATGGCGGCTAAGAACCCTCTTTAAACCCGGCCTGGTAGCTCACGCCTTTAATCCTAGCACTCAGGAGGCAGAAGCTGGGACTGACTATAGGGAGACCCTGTCTCCCCCCAAAAAAGAAAATACAAACTTGTGTCATTTTTCAATTTTACTTCTGGGGAGAGAGAAGAAAGCCATTAGTAGTAAGAGGTTTGTTTCATGCTCATTTTCTTAACCTTATTGTCTTCTAGTCCACCCTTGGGTCGATTGGCACATTGTAAGTAGATTTTATTTATTTATTTATTTATTTATTTATTTATTTATTATTTTTATTTTGTGTGTCTGAGTGTATTGCCTGCATGTATGCAGGTGTACCTGGGTCATGCAAAGCCTGAAGAGGCCCGAAGAGGGAATCAGATAGATCCCCTTGGAACTGGAGTTACGGAGGTGGTTAGGTATCATGTGGTGTTGGAAGATAAACCTGGGTCCTCTGGAAGAGCAGTCAGTGCTCTTAACTGCTGAGCCATCTCTCCAGCCCCTCAAACTCATTTTTATCAGTCCTTCCTGGGAGGTTGGACTGAAGATCCAGTACTGAAGTACTGTGATTGTCTGAATGTATGTATTGGGCAATGGGATGCTTTTTCTTTGTGCCTTTTCAGAGATGTATCATGGGAAGTTTATTTGGTGTGGATGGTGAGTGAGAGGGGAAATGTTTGTTTACCATTTATGCTACACTGTAGGCTTTTCTGTAGGAATTTTTACTTTCTGGTCATAAGTCCATACTTGTTCGAAAAATTAGTGCCTGCTACCCCAAATAATGAGCTAGTCCCGAAAAGTTAGGAATTAATTACTATGGCACACAATAATTGGTCTATTATTATTATTATTATTATTATTATTGTTATTATTATTTTGGTCTTTTTGAGACAGGGTCTCCCTTTAGTCCCAGCTGGCCTGGAGCTCACTATGTAGACCAGGCTGGCCTTGAACTCAGAGATCCACCTGCCTCTGCCTCCTGAGTGCTAGATTAAAGGCAAAGGTGTGCACCACCACCCCCCGCCTAATTGGTCTTTTAAACTCAAGTTCTCAATTTAGGGAAAAGGTCCCAGAGTTAAAGATTAAATTTCAGAACCCAAGGTGGTTCCCTGATGTGATCTCCATTGAAAGTGGATGATGCCAGGCCAGCTGAGGGAACTGGATTCTAATCCTGGAGTTCCTCTGTGGTCTTCACTGATCTCTGTGCCTGTGCACATCTGCAGAAGAGCTGAAGCAAACACTTTCAAAGTTCTGTGCATCATGTGTCATATCTTATTTCCTGTGCCATCATACAGTGGGCTGTAGAATGTTGATTAAAGTCTTTGTTCTGGATGCTGAAAAAAAGTAGAAAAGTGCCACTGAAAGATCAGTGAATGTAGAGTTATTCAATTTCTTATCTAGGATTTCTCCTGTACCGATTATATGAACATGGACAAGTACTTTGTTAGCCAGGACACAGATTTCTACATTTCATTAACTTTATTAACCATTTCACTAATATGCAGTTATATTGCAGGAAGAAATGGAGATGATATGTATGAATGTATTGTAAAAACAAGAAACCATGAAATACAGTTTTCACTATTATCAAAAAGAAAATAAACATCCACAAGGTTTTGTCCCAGACCAAAAAAAAAAAAAAATAGAAAGTGCATGATGTGGAACCACAGGCTCTGACTTTACATCCGTACTCTGCCACTTATTGGCTGTGTGATTTTATCTTTCTCAAGCTTTGTATCTTTGCTTATAAAACAGACAAGCAAACAAAGTACTATACTGGCAACTAAAAACTACTCTCGTAAGAATCACTTGCCAGAAATCACGATACAGTGCTGGGTGGTGGTGATGTTTCATTGATTGGTTACAGATGTGGATAAAACTTAGCTCCTAGCCCCAAAGGAGAAAACTTTCCACTAGCTTTATTGATATTTTCCCCAGAGGGTACTTTATAATATTGTAAGACATCTATCATTCTTTCTTGGGAAAGTTGACATTGTCTCTTTTACTTTCAGTTCTTATATTTTCTTTTATATAGCATATTTGTCATGGATTGTTTTTTAAACTAAATTTCGGTTCACAGTACTTGCTATTAGACCCAGATCACTATAGGCTCACAGGAACTGACATTAGATGCCGGTGCTAAACTGTGAACAAAGAATGTCAGAGTATTTCAAAAGACTACACTGTCATTTTCATACTTTATTTTATTTTATTTTATTTTATTTTATTTTATTTTTTTTTATTTTTATTTTATTTTATTTTATTTTTTTTATTTTTTCTTTTCCAGACAGGGTCTCCCTGTAGCCCCAGCTGTCCTGGAACTCACTCTGTAGACCAGGCTGGCCTTGAACTCAAAAAGATCCACCTGCCTCTGCCTCCCAAGTGCTAGGATCAAAGGCGTGCGCCACCACGCCCGGCTCATTTTAATACTTTAAATAATTTAAAATGAATTTGCTTAGTTTCACATGGGAGCATGTGTCTTATGTGCTAGATGTACTTTAATTTTACCTACATTCGTTATTTTATTAAGACATTATTAACCCCGACAGGCATTCCTTTAATCCCAGCACTCAGGAGGACAGAGGCAGGTGGATCTCCTGTGAATTCAAGGCCAGCCTGGTCTACATAGTGAGTTCCAGGCCAGCCCCAGCTGCAGAGAGACCCTGTCTCAAAAAGACCAAACAGACAAACAAACCACTATTAACCCATTTTAGGATAAGGAACAACTTCCAAAGTAACTTGGTAGTGGTTGTGTAGTTAGCAGACCTTTGTGCTGAAGTTGAATTTATTATTACGGCCCAAAGGCCATGTTTTCCATGTCATTGATACTGTCATGTAGAAGTTTCAAGTACATTTTAGAAACAAATCAAAGTTGTTGAGGGTATTAAAAAATGTACAAAGCAGATCTATTTTAAGTACATAGAGTTAATGGGTTAGGTTTTTTCTTTCTTTTTTTTTTTTTTTTTGTTTGTTTTTTGGGGCAGAGTCTCACCTGGCTGGCCTGAAACTCAGAGATCCACTTGTCTCTGCCTCTCAAGTGCTGAGATTAATGGTATGTGCTGTTGTGCCCAGCTAGTTTAATTTAGAGTTTTGACAAGGGTATCCATGCCTACAACTTAACAGGGCAAAAGAATAGAATATTTCTTTTTTTTTTTTTTTAATTTTATTTATTTTTGTATGTGTATGAATGTACTGTCTGTATGTAGGTTTGTGCACCCGTGTCGTGCAATGCCGCAGAGGTCAGAAGAGGGTCTCGGATTCCCCTGGAACTGGAGTTCTCCTGGAATTGGAGTTACAGACGTTCTCAGCCGCCATGTGGTGCTGGGGATCGAACCCGGGTCCTCTGCAAGAGCAGTCGGTGCTCTTAACCGCTAGGCTATCTCTCCAGCCCCAGCATAGAATATTTCTATTATTTTCTAGGTTGATATGCCTACTCCCTTCTTAGCAGGTCTTTTTAACTCTCATCTCCTGTCTCCTTTGCCATAGGCAGCCCTCTGGGTCCTCTTCTTTCTGGCAGTGTAATTTTAGTGTTGTCCTGTTACAGCTGGCCTGCTACCTGTTTTTGTAAATAGAGTTTATTGAGACATAGGTACACCCATTTGTTTGCACATTGTCTATGGCTCTATCACCCAGGGAGGTGAAAATGTTTACTCTTTAGCCTTTTACACAAGTAGCTTGTTTATCCTTGATTCTCCCTAACAAAATCCAGTTATTTACCTCTAATTTTAACAATAGTATAATTCTTCATTGTATATTCAATGTTCTCTGTTAGAGTTGATTTAAAAAAAAAAACAAAAATAAAAAACAAGGGGCTTGGTGATGGGTTCCAGTGGGCAAAGTACTTTTACTGTGGCAAGCTTGAGAACCAAGTATGACTCTGTGTGCTCATAATCCCAGGGCTGGCAGGTCAAGACAGGAGGATCTTTGAAGCTTGCTAGCCACCTAGTCTAGCTATTATTGAGTTCCAGGTTCAGCGAATGACTTTGTCTCAAAAAATAAAGTAGAAAGTTATAGAGGAAGACATCTACTGTCAGTCTGTGTACCACAGGACAAGCATTAGCATGCACACCACACACATGTGTGTGCACACACATACAGGTTTGAGAACCATGGTAAGCTCAAGGTTCACTTAGTACATTATTTTTTTAATTTTAATTTATTCTTGTATGTGTATGAATGTACAGTCTGCATGTAGGTTTGTGCACCTGTGTCATGCAATGCTGCGGAGGTCGGAAGAGGGTGTTGGATTCCCCTGGAACTGGAGTTAAAGATGGTTCTCAGCTGCCATGTGGGTGCTGGGGATCGAATCCGGGTCCTCTGCAAGAGCAGTCGGCACTCTTAACCTCTAGGCCATCTCTCCAGTCCCTACTTAGTACATTATTATGTCTCTCGAATATCTCTCTTTCCCCTTTAAAAAATTCTTTAAAAAAAATGTATCCAGTGGCTGTGGTGGGACATGCCTTTAATCCCAGCACTCGGGAGGCAGAGCAGGCAGATCTCTGTGAGTTCAAGACCAGCCTGGTCTACATAGCAAGTTCCAGGATAGCTGGGACTACAGGGGGACCCTGTCTTGAAAAGGCCAAAAAAAAAAAAAAAAGAACCCTTGGGGCTGGGGCGATGGCCCGGGGATAAAAGGAACCGGNAAAGACCAAAACCAAACAGACACCAACAAACAGCACAAAACAAACCACTATTAACCATTTTCCCATTTTAGGATAAGGACCAAAATCTTCCAAAGTTAGTAAGTAACTTGGGTAGAGTGGTTGTTTTGTAGTTAGCAGACCTTCCTGTGCTGAATCTGCTGTGAAGTTTGATGAAAGTTGAATTTATGTATTCACGGCCCAAACCAAAGGGCCATTCCATTGTTTTTTACCATGTCACTGGATTCTGTCATGTAGAAGTTTCAAGTACATTTTAGAAACAAATCAAAGTTGTTGAGGGTATTAAAAAATGTACAAAGCAGATCTATTTTAAGTACATAGAGTTAATGGGTTAGGTTTTTTCTTCTTCTTTTTTTTTTTTTTTTTTTTTTTGTTTGTTTTTTGTGGGCAGAGTCTACCTGGATTGGCCTGAAATCAGAGATCCATTGTTCTGCCATATAACGTGGCTGAGAGTAATGGTTATGTGATGTTGCTGCCCAGAATAGTTTAAATTTAGAGTTTTGAAAAGGGGTATAAATAGATAAAACTTAACAGGGAAAAGAATCGAATTTTCTTTTTTTTTTTTACTTTTATTTTTTTGTTATGTGTATGAAATGTATGTTTGTTTGTAGGTTTGTGCCCCGTGTCGCTGCAATGCCGCAGAGGTCAGCACGAAGGAGGGTCTCGGATTCCCCTGGTGGTTAAATCCTGGGAGTTCTCCTGGAATTGGAGTTAAGACGTTCTCAGCCGCCATGTGGTTGCTGGGGATCGAACACGGGGCCTCTGCAAGAACAGTCGCGTGCTCTTAACTGCAGCGCTATCTCTCCAGCCCCAGCATCGAATATTTCTATTATTTTCTAGGTTGATATGCCTACTCCCTTCTTAGCAGGTCTTTTTAACTCTCATCTCCTGTCTCCTTTGCCATAGGCAGCCCTCTGGGTCCTCTTCTTTCTGGCAGTGTAATTTTAGTGTTGTCCTGTTACAGCTGGCCTGCTACCTGTTTTTGTAAATAGAGTTTATTGAGACATAGGTACACCCATTTGTTTGCACATTGTCTATGGCTCTATCACCCAGGGAGGTGAAAATGTTTACTCTTTAGCCTTTTACACAAGTAGCTTGTTTATCCTTGATTCTCCCTAACAAAATCCAGTTCAGTTATTTACCGCGAGTTTTGTGAAGAATAGTTATAATTCTTCATTTGTTATATTTCAATGTTCTCTGTTAGCGTTGATTTAACAAAAAAAAACAAAATATAAAAAAACACAAGGGGCTTGGTGATGGGTTCCAGTGGGCAAAGTACTTTTACTGTGGCAAGCTTGAGAACCAAGTATGACTCTGTGTGCTCATAATCCCAGGGCTGGCAGGTCAAGACAGGAGGATCTTTGAAGCTTGCTAGCCACCTAGTCTAGCTATTATTGAGTTCCAGGTTCAGCGAATGACTTTGTCTCAAAAAAAAAAGTTAGAAAGTTATAGAGGAAGACATCTACTGTCAGTCTGTGTACCACAGGACAAGCATTAGCATGCACACCAAACACAAGTGTGTGCACACACATACAGGTTTGAGAACCATGGTAAGCTCAAGGTTTACTAGTACATTATTTTTTTAACTTTTAATTTATTCTTGTATGTGTATGAATGTACTAGTCTGCATGTATGTTTGTGTATGTGTGTATATGCCACATGTGTGAAGGTGTCCTTTGAGGCTAGAAGAGGGTGTTGAGTTTCTGGGGAACTGGAGTTAAAGATGGGTCTCAGGGCTGCCATGTGGGTGTGGGGATCGATCCCGGGTCCTCTGCAAGAGCAGTCGGCTCTTAAACCACTCTAGGCCATCTCTCCAGTCCCTACTTAGTACATTATTATGTCTCTCGAATATCTCTCTTTCCCTTTACCAAATTCTTTAAAAAAAATGTTCCAGTGGCTGTGGTTCTGGGACCCATCTTATCCCAGCATGGGAGGCAGAGCAGGATATCTCTGTGAGTCACTGACCAGCTGCGTATACATAGCAAGTTCGGCATAGCTGGACTACAGGGGACCCTGTCCTTGAAAAAGGCCAAAAAAAAAAAAAAAGTCTTCCTGTGCGCTGGAGAGATGCTCATTGATAAGAGCACTGGTGCTTTTGCAGGGACGGCCCTGCGGCTTGGTTCCCCGCAAACTACATGGAAACAGGAAACAACCATCAGTAACTCCAATGAGGGGATCCAGTACCCTCTTTTGACCTCGAGGGCATTGCATGACAAGATTGCACATACCTACATGCAAGCAATACACTCATAAACATAAAAAAACCTATACATTTACTAAAATTCACCTGGGTGTGGTAGTACATACCGTTTTCAGTACTCAGGAGGCAGGGGCAAGTAGAGCCCTGTTACTTGTCTACCACGTGCTATGTGACAGGCATAGCTGGGTTATAGGGAGACCCTGTCTCAGAAAAAAAAAAAAAAGCAAAACCAAATTGCTAAAATTCATCCATTTTAGTGTAATGTTTTGTTACAAAAGTTTTGGCAAATATGTATATTAATTGGTTGCTTGAACCCTGTCCTCCCAGATTCTTTGGAATCCATCCCATTCTTCAGTCCCATACTCTAGAAACCATTGCTCTGTTTTCTCCCTTAATGGCATTTTGCCTTTTTAAGAATCACATATGGAGGGCTGGAGAGATGGCCCTGGGGTTAAGAGTGCTTACTGCTCTTGCAGAAGATTGGGGTTTAGTTTCTAGCATCCACCTGGTGGCTAAAATTGTCCATAACTCAGTTCCAGGTGGATCAGCTGCCCTCGGCCCTCTATGGGCACCTGCATGCAAACATGCACACACAAACACAAAAATAAAAAAAAAATACACATAAATAAAAATAAATTGAAGCGGGGTGGTGGCCTCACGCCTTTAATCTAGCACTGGGAGGCAGAGGCAGGCGGATCTTTGTTGAGTTAAAGGCCAACCGGAGCTGGTCTACATAGGAAGTTCCAGCCAGCTGGGGCTACAGGGAGACCCTTGTTCAAAAGACCAAAGAAAAAAAAAAAAAAAAAAAATCTGAAAAAAGAAAGAATGACATATAGGGCTAAGAATATAAGCCGCTCATTTGGTGACCATGGGAAGGGAAAACCCCAGTGTGAGATCACAAAGGCAGAACTGATGTGGCTTGGGCTTGCCAAGGAGGAGACTTCAGACATGACATCTTTCAGCCTAATAAAAAAAAAATCATAAGCTGAAGATGCTAAAACCTATGATATATGTGGCATGCATATATGCATATTTTGGAGTGATGCATATTGGAAGGAATAACAACAACAACAGAAAAGACTGTGTCAAAGAACTGACTGAAACGGTGAACTTCTGCATTGAGAATTTTGAGAGAGCCTGAGAAAAAGATGAAAAACATGTTCGGCAGAATGCATGAGCTCTGGTGGGGTGGGTGGGAGGCATGGGGTCTAGATTTTATCTGTAATGTAATTTTGTATGAAATGCACAGAGCTTCAATAAAACATTGGCTTTATAAAAAGAATTAAAAAAGAATATGAGCCAGTTGGTAGAGTGTCCAGCATGCAGGAAATCCTAGGTTCAATCCCTAGTAGCCCATAAAACTGATCATGGTAGTGCGTGCCTATAATCCCTGCACTTAGGAGGTGTAGGTAAGAGGATCACAAGTTGTAGGTAATCTTTGGCTACTTACAGAGTTCAAGGCTTAGTTGGACTACATGAGACCCTTTCTTTCTCAAGGCAAAGCATGGGGGAAGACCGTCATATATACAGAATTATGCAGTCTGTAACACTTTAAAATTATTTTTATTTGTGTGTATGAGTGCACTTGAGTAGTGCAGTACCTGTGGAGCCAGAAGAGGGCAATGGATTCCCTGGAACTGGAGATACAGATACATGTTAGCCACCATGTGAGTGCTGGGAACCAAATCTGGGTCTTCTGCAAGAACAGCCATTGCTTTTAACTGCTGAGCCAGCTCCCAGACCAGAATGTAACTCTTTTATATGCCTAATAATACTATCTTTTCATGTGATTATTTGCCATTCTTTAGTGAATGTCTTCAAAATTACCCACCTAAAAATTAAGTTGATTGTATATGGGTCAATATGATTTGAAAATATTTTCTGACCTGTTATGTTCTCTATCCACCCTCTACCCTCACACCGCATGCCCTCTATCTCTCTCAGAGTGTTATGCTTTCCAGGCTGGGCTTGAACTCAGTATGTAGCTGAGGATGGCCTTAAATTTACCATCTTTCTATCTCTACCCCCACCCCACAAATAGTGGGATTATAGATGTGCAGAAGCATAGTTGCTTTTTGTTTTGTTTTGTTTTGTTTTGTTGGTATTTTTGAGATAGGGTCTCCCTGTAGCCCCAGCTGACCTGGAATTCATTATGTTGACCAGTGAGATACACTTGCCTCTGCTTCCCTAGTGCTGGGATTCAAGATGTGCACCACCTTGTCCATCCTCTTTTTTTTTTTTTTAAAGACAGGGTCTCATGTAGCATAGGATGGTCTTGAACTCAATATATAGCAGAGTTTGAACTTACCATCCTCCTGTCTCTACCTCTTGAATGCTGGAAGTACAGCTGTGTGCTACTATACTGGGTTTATGTGGTATTAGAGATCAAATCCAGGGTCTTGTGGATGCTATGCCAGGCAAATATTCTACCAACTGAGCTGCATCTCTCTATCCCTCCCTCTCACCTTAAAGTTGATCAAACTTCAAACCTGCATGCATGCTAGGTAAGTACTCAACCTACCACTCAGCTTACTGGTAGCTTTGTTCTTTGAAGTGCTGGGATCCATCCTAGAGCCTTTTCTAAGCTAGGCAGGGGTTCTCTTCTGCCATTGAACTAGCTATACATCTTTTCTTTTTCTTTTCCTTTTTTAGTCTTTGAGACAGGGTCTCCATGGAGCCCAAGCTCGCCCAGAATTCAGAATTATATTCATGTGTATATACTACCCAAGCTGGCCTCAAATTCAAGGTAATCTTCCTGTCTCAGCTTCTTGAGTGCCAGGATTATAGATGTGAGTTACCATACTTTGTTCTTTTAAGAATTTCAACCCTTAATCTTAAATTAAGTTGTCAGCTCAAGTTCTCCTCTTTAGACTAGCCATAGCATACACTTATTCAGAAAGTACCTTGTGTTGTGGTAGGCAGATTATATTAGAAAAACTGAGATGAATTTTTTTGAGAATCTGAATTATATTAACTTTTAATATAATTTTAGAAGTATTACTTTCTTTTCCCCCAGTTCATGAGTGTGCTAAAAATGGTGAATATGTAAGAGACTTTTTCAGATTTGTCCAAACTTTTTTGGAGACAAGGTCTCCCTGCAGGCCCAGCTGGCCCAGAGATCTGCCTGCCTCTGTTTCCTGAGTCCTGCTATCAAAGTTGTACATCACCATGGCTGGCAAATTTGACATTTTCTGTAACTCATGAATCACTTCTAAAAACTCAAAATGATTTGGGTGTTATCTATAAGTGTCTTCTCTTGGTCTGGTGATTAAATTTTGTCTTGTCTAAAATGGGTGCTTTTCTGACATGCATTGTATCACTGCATGGAGGTAAATTGCTACCTTTGACAGGCTGAAGGAGATTTTTATTTTTTACACAAATTTCCTCATAAGTTCCCTGTACATAATGGCTAGACTCAGTATGCAGAGGAGCTCTGAATGATACTGCATTTGTAGAGTCATTTTGGAAAGTATTTTGTCAATGAGAGTTGAGAAAAAGAGTTTTAAGTGTTTGTTCATTTGGTCTCATGAAGTTTTGGGCCTAGATAAGGTATTTTCTCTTTGAGGATTAAAGGCATTTTATAGGTCAGTGGTTAGGAATGGATGAAACTCCTTGCCTGGACCTTCTTTCCAGAAGGATTCTGGAAATATGCTTAGAACATAGGATAGTATGTTTTCATTCTGGAGAGATCTTTTGAGGACATTTTGCCAAATGTAGCCACAGCTGGCCTGGAGTTTGCTATGTAGATTAGACTTCTCCTGGAGATCTGTCTCTACTTCCTGAGTATTTACTTCATTCTTTGCAATAATTTTATTTTATTTATTTATTTTTTTTAATTTTATTTATTTCTGTATATGTATGAATGTACTGTCTGCATGCAAGTTTGTGCACCCGTGTTGTGCAATGCCGCGGAGGTCAGAAGAGGGTGTCGGATTCCCCTGGAACTGGAGTTCTCCTGGAATTGGAGTTACAGACGGTTCTCGGCCGCCATGTGGGTGCTGGGGATTGAACCCGGGTCCTCTGTAAGAGCAGTCGGCGCTCTTAACCACTAGGCCATCTCTCCAGCCCCTTTTGTAATAATTTTAAAAGGTAGGTACTAGTCGCCCCTTTTCTGATGGGAGGAAACTCCTGGATTCAGAGGTTTACTTTTCTTCTCACAAATCAATAAACTATGACTTTCATCTAGGACTTTGTGATTATAAACATGCTCTTTAAAAACATTTTTTTTTGACTAATTTCGTTTTTTGAAACAGGGTCTCCTATAGCACCAACTGGACTGGAACTCGCTATGTATATTAGACTGGCCTCAGTCACAGAGATCCACCTACCTCTGCCTCTTTGAGTGCTGGGGTTAAAGACTTGTGTTACCACACCTGGCTTGATTTATTTTTATTTTATGTGTATATGTTTGCCTGCATGTATCCAAGTGTACTGTGCGTGTGTGTGTGTGTGTGTACATGCCTGTGCGTTTGTGCACACAATGCTTTGGAGGTCAGACAAGGATGTCAGATCCCCTGGTTAACTAGAATTAATGGATGGTTGCTGGGAACTGAACCCAGGTCCTCTGCAAGAGCAGCCAGTGTTCTTAGCCTCTGAGCCATGTCTCCAGCCCTATGTTTTAGTTTTATTATATATACTATAAGCCACATTGTTTCACTTTGATAGAATTATATCCAAAGTAGCAAGCTTAAAATTCCAGCTTTTTCTTGTTGTAAATAGAAAATCAGTGTGGTCCACTCTTAACGTTTTCCTAGAATCCTTAAAAACATGCTAGACTTTCATATTTGTGCCTTGAAAATATCAGGAACTGGCTAAGATAATTATTTTTTCTCATGCAGTGATCATCATGGATGGCAATCAATAATTAGTGTTCACACACATGTTCACATCATCAAAGTGTTTTATAAGCATTTAATTAGTTTATCCTTATATACAGATGTTGAAAAAATAGTTTTTTTCTTTCTAAACAGTTTTTTTTTATTATTTGTATTTTTGTATGTGTATGAGTGCATTGTCTGCAGAGGTCAGAAGAGGGTGTTGGATCCCCTGGAACTGGAGTTACATACAGTTGTTAGCCACCACGTGGGTGCTGGGAATTGAACCCAGGTCCTCTGCAAAAGCAGAGAGTACTCCTTTTTTATTTTATTTATTTATTTATTTATTTATTTTTTTTTTTTTGTTTTTTTTTTTTTTTTTTTTTATTTTTATTGATGTTATGTGTTTTGATTGTAATACATCATTTTCCACATTCAGATCAGGCATTTTTCCCTGTTCCCTTCCCCCCCACCCCCCACCCTTTTTATTATTTTTTTTTTATGTGTATGGATGTGACTGTCTGCATGTATGTTTGTGGACACCCATAACCTGCAGTGCCGTTGGAGGTCAAAGAGGGTGTCGAATTCCCCGGAATGGAGATTAAAGACGATTCTACACCGCATGGTGGGTGCGGGGGTCGAACCCGAGGTCCCCTGCAAGAGACAGTCGGAGCACATCCTAAAAACCGCTAGGCCATCTCTCCAGCCCCAAAGTAACCTCTCTCTTCCCCTAGGTTTTGGCCCAACATGTTTTTATATGGCTGAGAAAAGACATAGATGATTTACTTTCGGTGAATTTTTGAAGAATAGATTATGGTTGGAGCAGACTGGAAAATTAGAACACTTGCCAGTTTTTAAGGTGAAAATTTATCTTTTTCACTCTTTTAGATCACTTGTCTTTCATCTTCTCCCACCCCAGTAAAATGACTTTTGCTTGGCAAGTTGTGTAGTTTTTTTTATTTTTTTTTTAAGTTTTTGATTCAGATATTACATAAAAAAAAAACTGAATTACGGCTGGAGAGATGCTGCCATGACTGGTAAGAAGCACCAAATGGCTCTTGCGAGGACCCCGGGTCCATCCCCAGCACCCAGCATGGTGGCGGAGAACTTGTCTTGTAACTCCAATTTCCGGAGAACTCCGTTCCAGTGGGCGCCCAACAGCCGCTTCTTGACCAATCCGTGGCATATGCACAGCATGGGTGCAAAATGTCATGCAGAGCAGTACATTCATACACATAAAAAAAAAAAACTGATTACATATGAAAAACTTGGTATAGGTTTGGAGAATTTGGGGAAAGGGAATGAATACCAAATTCACATTACAGCAACAGTGACAAATTTCACAATTATATGTACAAGCATGGTGTATAGTTTGTCAATAAATATAAACTGAAAAATTATAGTAGAGATATAAGAATTATGGAATGTTACATTCTTAAACACAATTTGTATTTTTTATGTTTGGGGCATTATATGGTCAGTTTTAGTTATTAAAGTAGGTTAATTTTTTTTTTTTTTTTTTCACTTCCCAGACTGTGAGTTTCTCTCCTAAGCTTGTTTCATCAATGTTCCATTTTCTGTGGGGCACAAAGTGCAGGTCGTGGGGCTGTAGAAGACTAAGCGAAAAAGGAGGGGAAAAATCGCTTCCTTCTCTGCTCCTCTTTAGTCCTCCTCCCTCCTCCTGCTCCTCCTCCAATAGGCTAAAGATTAAATATTAGACTTAAAAGATC
Organism: Rhizomys pruinosus; assembly: GCA_009823505.1. Taxonomy (NCBI): domain Eukaryota; kingdom Metazoa; phylum Chordata; class Mammalia; order Rodentia; family Spalacidae; genus Rhizomys; species Rhizomys pruinosus. Next base: position 1,624,569 of record VZQC01006864.1, read on the forward strand.
TACTCCTCCTCCTCCTTACTCCCTCCTCCCGTCTCTTCCTCCTCCGCCCCTTCGCCGCCTCCCCTTCACGTCTCTTCTCTTTCCTTCTCCTCCTCTCCTCTCCTTCTCCTACTCTCCTCCTCCTCCTCCTCCTTCTTCCTCCTTCCTCCTTCTCCTTCTCCTCCGTCCTCCTACTCCTCGTCTCCTCCTCCTCCTCGCCCTCCTCCTCCTCCGCCTCTTCTTCCTCCGTTTCCCTCCTCTCCTACTTTCTCCTCCTCTTCCTCCTCCTCCTCTTGCTCCTCCTCCTCCTCTTCTTCTCCTTTTCCTCTCCTCCTTGTTTCCTCTCCTCCTCCTCTCCTTTTTCTTCTCCTTCTCTCCTCCCTCCCTCTCCTTCTTTTTTTTTTTTTTTTTTTTTTTTTTTTTTTTTCTTTTATTTTTCCTCTCTTCTCCTCTCCTCCTTCTCCTTCTCCTCCTCCTCCTCCTCCTCCTCCTCCTCCCCTCCTCCTTCTCCTTCTCCTTCTCTCCTCTCCTTCTTTCTTCTCCTCCTTCTTCTTCTCCTCCTTCTCCTCCTCCTTCTCCTCCTCTCCTTCTACTTCTCCTCCTCTTCCTTCTCTCCTACTTCTCCTCTTCTTCTTTTCCTCCTCCTTCCTTCCCTTTTCCCTTCTTCCCTTTCCCCTTCTTCCCTTTCCTGTTCCCTCCCTTCCCCTTCCCTTTTCCCCTTCTCCCCTTCTCCCCTTCTCCCCTTCTCCCCTTCTCCCCTTCTCCCCTTCTCCCCTTCCCTCCTTCCCTCCCCTTCCCTTCTTTCCTTTTCCTCCCCCTTTCCCCCTTTCCCTTTCCCCCTTTCCCCTTTCCCTTTTCCCCTTTCCTTTCTCTTTTCATTGATACACGGGTCTTCTGCAAGAGCAGCCAGCACTCTTAATGATGAGTCATCTCTGCAGCCCCATAAAAATAGCTGTTTTTACTGTTGATTACCAAGCACATTACACTTTATCCATTTTTTTTTTCTCTTTCTCATACAGTGCAGCAGTAGGATTATTTGATAAATATTGTGCCTGGGTGGTTTCCTACGGCTGGGTATCCTTTTCATCATTGTTTATAGCCCCAGGATAGGTTCCATCAGAGGAACCTTTGTCTAGACAGCCTTTCCAGGAAAACCTTAGTATGTGGTGGCAGAAAGGAGAAAGTTTTTGAGAGCTTGGCATACCTATGTAATTCATTTTTTCTTTTAATCATGAATTGGATCTGTGGTTTTAGCATACTAGATAAGCATGTCTCGAGGACTGGGAAGATAGTCCAGCTAGTGAGAGTGTGCGTTGTCCCAAAACACCAGAGTTTGGATCCCCAGAACCAATGCAAAAGCTGGATATAGTAACAGGTGTCTGTAATCCCAGCACTCCTACAGTGAGATGGGAGGTGGAGACAGGAAAATGACCCCCTTCCCTTCAGCTCCCAGGCCAGCCAGTTGATCTGGAATAGCAGTGCAGTTTGAGATCTTGCCTCAGACAAGGTGGGAGGCAAGGACAACACCCAAGATTGTCCTGTGACCTCCACACACATGGTATGGCAATGCTCACCTTCACACATGAACACATAGACACACACGCACACACACACACGCACACACACACACGCACGCAGACACACACACACACTCACACACACAAAATGGCCATGAACTTTCCCTCTATGAGATGAGCCCCACCCCCAGTTCTTTCTCTTCCCATTACCTTTGCCTTTTCTTATTAAAACTGAAAATTGAAAAGTGAGAAGAGTTGCTTCTAGCTGCAGCATTATACCCAGGTTAAGCTTTTCATTCTTTCTGTTCTTTCTCCAAGATTTAACCTGGAAGGAATGTTGTACAGCTGGACTTTGAATATTACTGTATGTGAGCTATGAATAATTGAGCTTAGGTAAAATTTCAAAGCTACCATGTTTGCTGGTTTGTCTTTTTGAGGTATGTCTTGCTGTGCAGCCCTGGCTAGCCTGAAACTCAAAGCTACTATTTTATTTGTAAGGATATCTGAAAGAACATACACTTTTTTTTTAAATTTTAATTTTTTAATTTTTATTTTTTTTTGGTCTTTTCGAGACAGGGTCTCCCTGTAGCCCCAGCTGTCCTGGAACTCGCTCAGTAGACCAGTCTGGCCTTGAACTCACAAAGATCCGCCTGCCTCTGTCTCCCAAGTGCTAGGATTAAAGGTGTGCGCCACCACGCCGGGCTAGAACATACACTTTTTGAAAAGCAAGCTTTCTTAATGGATTTTTTCTTTTTTTGCCAGGATCAATTATGTATGTAAATTAGGCAAACACCAGGCATGGATGCATGCTTTTAATTCCAGCACTTGGGAATAAAAACTGTAAACCTTCATTAGACACGTTTTTATGAAATCAGAGGCTTTTATCAAATTAGACATGGTGCATTAAACAGTGGTGCACAAATTACTGATTTGTGTAGTTTTGAGTTATCCCTTATGGTAGACTCCCCCTGCCTTTTCAGTTGCCTGTTTCTCTTAAATACCAGCACAAGAATGTGATGATTTATATAAAATTATTTTTATGTCCATAGTTTTTTTTTTTTTTTTCACCTTTTCACATAGGATTTCATGATCCTTTTCCCTTTGAGGATTTTGTTTTTCTTATAATTCATTTTTGTCTTAATTTTTTGTGAGTAAAATGCCCTATTTTAAAATGATATTATTATTATTATTATTATTATTATTATTATTTTGATCTTTCAGACACAGGTCTCCCTGGAATCCCAGCTGGCCTGGAACTCACTGTATAGACTAAGCTAGCCTTGAACTCACAGAGATCTGGATCCGCCTGCTTCTGCCTCCACCTCCAGAGTACAGGGATTAAAGGTGTTCCACCACTATGCCCAGCTAAGAAAATACTTTTTTTTAAAGGTAACAGGAAATTTTGTGCTTGGTAATTCATTTGGTAGTGTATATAAAACTATTGACTTTTTATGCTTTTTAATTCATATCAATGTCTTATAAGTTTTTATCTTGGGAGGCAGAGGCAGAGGCAGGCGGATCTTTGTGAGTTCAAGTCCAGCCTGGTCTACAGAGCGAGTTCCAGGACAGCTGGGTCTACAGGGAGACCCTGTCTCGAAAAGACCAAAAAAAAAAAAAAAAGTTTTTATCTTTGAGAGGCTGGAGAGATTGCTCATTGGTTAAGAGCACCGACTGCTCTTGCAGAGGACCTGGGTTTGATTCCCAGCACCCACATGGCGGCTAACAACTGTCTTTAACTCTAGTTCTAGGGGGAATCTGATGCCGTGTTCTGACCTCCATGGCATTGCACGACACAGCTGCACCAACCTACATGCAGTCAGTACACTCATATATAAATAAAAAATAATAAATTAAAAAATTAAAAAAAAGTTATCTTTGAAAGCCCTAGGAATAGTTGATAGATGGATGACTTTTCATGGTGTTGTGGTACTCATTGCATCAGAATTCTCTGAAATATCACTGTTACTTGCATCTACTGTCCTTAAGTGTTGTCTGCTTTGTCCAAAGTGCTGTGACAGTGTAAAGTTTACCACCTTTGTAGTTAACTCCTAGGATATGCCCCTGAAATGGAGACATTTCTTTCCTGAATCCAAATAAAGGTAATGGTTCTTCTGTGTGATACCTCAGGACCCAAATAGGAATTTAGAAGAAAAATGATGTATTCTTTCCTCTTAGCCTTGATGTGTGTTGAAATGTACAGGATCAAGTTCACTAGAATAGCTGCTGTCATTTGTTAAGAACCACCATGGCTCTGGTGCCTTATGTATATGTACATGGAGAACATTTTTTATTTTGATAGAACAAGAAATTAAAGCTCAAGGTGGTTAATTCACTGATATGGGGTATATTTTATTCAGCATTTTGTTGAAAGCCTGTTGCATGTTAACAACACTACTAGGTACCAGTAGGTGATTAAATGATACGCAGTCACTGCCTTTGGAGTGCTAATGATTTTGATTCTTCATTAGTGTGTGATAACAGCAACTAAAACAGTGAAAACTGCTGTCATTTATTATTTCTGATGTGCTAAGCTTAGTACCAACTATTCTGCAAGATGTAATTTAATCCTCATAGATGTAAGAGGTAGAGTCTTCTATCAAATTTTATGGATGACTGACTGAAACAGTGAACTTCTGCTCAAAACAGTCAACTTCCTCATGGAAAATATTGATTAAGACTGAGAAAGAGATGAAAAGCATGTTTGGCAGAATGCATGAGCTCTGGCGGGGTGGGGGAATGGGCAGGAACATGGGTCTAGATTTGTTAAAAAAATAAAAATAAATTTATGTGAAAACAAACAAAAAAAACCAAACAAATTTTATGGATGAGGAGTCTGAGGCCCAGAGAGTCTAGATAAGTTGTTCAGGGTCTCACAGTGTGATGGCAGAGTTGGGACTTGAACATGGTCCATGATTCTAGAATCTAAATTCTTTTTTATATACCTCATTCTAAGGTGAGTTGAAATAGTTATATCAAAAGGATATATACTGTGAGCTATAGTTTTGGCAGAACTTTATGGCAGTAAAATTTTTGGGAGTAACTTTGACTTTGTTAGTAGATTTATTTGTATGGCTTACTTTCTACTTAATTTTCTACTTAACCTTTCTTAAGCTTGGGTCATTAGATTTTTTTTTTTTTTAAGGCAGGTTTCCCTGTAGCCCGAGATGACCTGGAAATTGCTATATAGATCTAGCTGGCCTTGATTTAAAAAATCTCCCTGCCTCTGCCTTTTGAGTGCTGGGATTAAAGATATGTACCACCATACCTGGCTTAATTAGATTAGTTCTTAACGTTTCATGAAAGATGTTGAGATTTTGGATTTTCATTACAATAGTAATGCATAGGCTCTCTAGAAACTCAGGAATTGTTTATAACACAAATAAGTAATACAAGGATAAATGTCATTACCTAGGGAAACTTTTTTGGGTATTTGGTGTTTGTTTTTCCATGTTTGAAAAATTTTAGAGGATATTTATATATGTATATATGTACCTGTGTATCTGTATGTAAAGTATTTGTGACATATATACTTGGATATCAGCAAATTGTAAAACATTTCACAAGCATGGGTTTGCATACTGTCAACTAAGTGATATAATTTAATGTTTATATAATATTTAATTACATGACTTAAATCTGTTCTTAGGTCACTATCTTATTTGAATATTTAGGTTGAATTTTCTTTCTTTTTCTCCTTGCTCTCTGTGGCTCCTCCCTTTCTGCTACTACAGACACTACTGTGGTGAATTGTCTTATATACATATTTTGTATCCTTGTTTACCTCCTTTTTCACAGAAATGGGGTTGCAGGGACCAAGAGTGCATATTTCAGCAGCTGTCCACAGTACCAAATTGTCTATAGAAAGCATTCTTAACTCCCATGGGTAGTATATGAGTACCTATTTCCCATTCATAACTTTTAGAAAGCAAGTTTGCATCTTTCCCTCTCTCCCCCCTCTCCACTTCTCTGTCTTTCTCTCTCTCTTTTTCTTTCTGTCTCTCTTTCTCTTTCTTTCTTTCTTTCTTTTTCTTTCTTTCTTTCTTTCTTTCTTTCTTTTTCTTTTTCTTTTTCTTTTTCTTTTTCTTTTTCTTTTTCTTTTTCTTTTTTCTTGAGATAGGTCTTACTGTATAGCCAAGCTGATCTTGACCTCAGTGACCCTGCCTTGTCTTCCCCAGTACTGGGACTATAGATAGGTATGCACCACCATGCATGCCCATCCCTAAATGGAAATATTTAAAGTTTTAAATGTTACAGAATTGTCATAGAATTACTTGGTTATTGATAATCAGGGAATCTTGTACTTTTTTGTCTTCTATTTTTTTTTTTTTAGTGTATTTTTTTAAAATTTTATTTATTTTTGTATGTGTATGAGTGTACTGTCTGCATGCAGGTCTATGCACCCATGTCGTGCAATGCCCTGGAGGTCAGAAGAGGGTCTTGGATTCCCCTGGAACTGGAGTTCTCCTGGAATTGGAGTCACAGACAGTTCTCAGCCGCCATGCGGGTGCTGGGGATCAAACCCGGGTCCTCTGCAAGAGCAGTCAGTGCTCCCAACCGCTAGGCTATCTCTCCAACCCCTGTCTTCTATTTTTTTAAAATTAACATTGTTCATGTTGTTCTTTTAAAATAGATTTTTAGATTTAATCCATAAAATTCTAAGAATTTTTTTAAATTGAAAAAACATGTAATATATATATATATATATATCCTCTGCAGCTGCTTTTCCATAGTGCTGTATTTCTAAGAGACTGTGGAGAAATGTAGGAGGCATCATTATTGTTCTCTTATATTCTGAAATAATCTTAAGATTATTCTCAATATTAAAAGGTACATGAAATAACTTTTTTTTTAATTTTTTTTTTTTTTTATTATTTCTGTATGTGTA